>JAUMHP010000063.1:11629877-11655522 GCA_032361065.1 Enteromius trimaculatus
CGCTGGGCTTCAACGGGGAAATGCACTGTGACGCTACAGGAATGTATGAGAAGAAAATCAAGTCAGCCGACCTGCTAAATTTAACTGATTCTGAACGAACTCGTCTTTGAGATTAAAGTTTTCAATAAAACACAATAATACATAATTTGACCATTAATTTTGTGACATTATAGGATATATATATATATATAATATATATATTACACACACAACCTTTTTTTAATCAGATACCAATAGAACCATGGATATACTGTGCATCTTTTTTTTTGTCTGATTTCTCTATGAGATTCACAAAATAAATGCAAAGAGCGGTGTGTTGCAACAACTGTAAAGGGTTAACTAAAATGTTGACAACATTTCGTACATCCTTATTTTTATATCGTACACATGTACCTTGCAAGCTTTTAATTTAATTAAGGAGTGGATGCCTGCAGGTGTGTTTACCTGACCAGATCTCTCCAGGATGGTGATCAGCTCAGAAGCTACTTTCCAGTCCTCTCTTGTTACCAGGGTTATAGATGCACCGGACCTCCTGAGTCAAGACATGGACTCATTTACATAAAGAGCCTAAACAGTTAAATAATCACATATTTTATTGTATCTGTCATAGCTTTCAATGCTTCACTCACCCTGCTCGACCTGTTCTCCCGACACGGTGCACATACTCCTCCACATTCCGAGGGAAGTCATAGTTGAAAACATGAGTGATGTCATGAACATCCAGCCCACGTGAGGCCAAGTCAGTCGCCACCAGAATGCGCACGCGACCTTTGACAGCAGCCACGGACAGACAGATGGAAAACCCAGAGATCAATTTCAATTAATATCTGAAAGGGCTTAATACAATCATTGAATACACCGAAACTAGTACTAGTTGTGAAGTACGCATTTCACGCACCACTATCCAAACAGTGTTGTTTGAATAGCTGGAAAACAACATTGACCAAATTAATTGAATGACTGGAACTACTTGTTTGTCAAAAGGAGTCACCAGTTTAGCAATTCTGGTATTGTTAGTTTCTCAGAAATGACATATTTCGCTGTTTACTAACACACCATCTCTAAAGTCCTGCAGTGCCTCTTCTCTGTCACACTGCTCACGGTCTCCGTGCAGAGATTGAACGGCTACACCCTGCAGACACAGGTCACTGGAGAGGTCATCAGCTCTATGCATTAACAGGAAAGAGAAATCAGATGATAAAACATTCTTAACCAATTTTGCTTCATGGTTTTACATTTGATGCAACACATATTGGCATACAGTATTGTAATATAAACAGGGTCTTAGTGTTTTTTTTTATTTTTATGGTTTTAGGATGATCTCAGACAGCACCACCTCTAAAGTACAATGACAATTAAAACTGCCCAAATTACATTAGGCTCTTGCAGATACAATTATGGAATCCAATAATGGAAATGCCAAATCAGGATCGAGTACTAAATCATAATGTCAGGCTGTGGTAAAGAACCTCTTCCAAAGTGAACTTTGGCATTAATATTTGCGCAACTGTTGAATGACCACAAATGCTGCCAGCATTACAGGGGTGTGAAAAATGATTATGGCTACATATTAGATGGCCACTCCCTCTGGCATCAGATAAACGCTAAGTTTCGTTTTTTTAGAAAAGAGCAGCACTTCCCCGCGACACCTTTCTCATGCACAGAAATTGAAGGGCACAGCCTGATTACCGCATCAAGACATCACAATAGGAATTATATTACGCAATACCATTTCAGTGGAACATGAAAGTGTGTGCAAAAATTCATCCCATACCCTGTTTCGTGGAAGCATGCTAAGCTTATTCTTATTTAAGTTTCACTCTGAGAAACTCACTTCACTTTTTTCCCAACAAATATTAGTACTTTGTCCTGAGGCTCCATTCGGTCAATGAAGTCAAAAACGTAGGCTTTCTTTTCTTCCTCCTGCACGAACAGAACTGTCTGTTGAACAGTGTTTACTGCCTAAAGGAGACAGAGATGCAGAAGGGGAATTAACTGGGGACTTTTAATAAGGCGTATAAACAGAAAAGCTGTATTTGACCTAGTGTCTGCTCATTGTCTTAAATAATTAATATGGTTACCCAATATAAATATATACTCTGCTACAACCGTTTACTCACCGCTAGATCTAAGGTGCCCACATAGACCATCATGGGGTCTTTCAGATAGGATTTGGCTAGCCGCCTGACACCTGTTGGCCAGGTGGCACTGTAGTACAAAAGGAAAAAAGTAGATAAATATAGCAAAAAGGCAATCATACAAATATTCAAACTTAAATGACAAAAGACGAAATATGAAAATATTAGTCCTTATTGTGCATTTAAAGTTATACTGTACCAACAGATGTCAAATGATGACAACATATGTTTGTTGAGTTTTGATGGATCAGTGTTTAAAGCATTTCAGCGTGTTTTTTTTTTTTTTACGTGGAAAAAAACATTGATGTTCAGCAGATTTAGTGATTGTCTGTGTTGGTTGGCATCTGTCAATACAATGCTTTTCAGCCTTAAGATTATTTGCTACTTAACACACGTATAACCCTTCAGCATTTTTAGAGCAAAATAACAACGTAATGCAACAGATAATCCATCACCTAGTCATAACAGTTTGTCGGTCAGGTCGAATATCCAGAATGATTTTCATGATTTGAGGCTCAAAGCCCATGTCCAACATTCTATCAGCTTCATCCAACACCTAAAATGGGGAAAACCAAAAGACTCAAAAGTCTACAAAACTCCAATCTATTTTGTTTTAAATATTTGCTCACAAAAAAAATGCACCGTTACTGGTTGTTACTGTTTGCCATGATTAACGTACCAGATAGGTGATGGAGCGCAAGTTGATGAGCTCATTCATCTGCAGATCATTTAATCGTCCTGGTGTTGCAATGACTATGTCCACACCACCGGTCACTACTTTAATCTGGGCCTTTCTGTCACCTCCTCCATAGATGCAGATGCTGCAGTGATGAGAGGAATTTTGAAAAAAAATCTGGATGAATTTCTTAAAAAATGCATGTTGCATAACATGATTTATTTAGGGTACTGGCTACAGCACGTTTTAAATCCTTTGTAGCTGTATTTGTTGCACTCAGATTCAATCTGGAGAGCCAGCTCACGAGTGGGAGTCAAAACCAACATGCCGGGGCCATCTTTCTTGTTCCTTGATCTACAGTGTAAAAAATTAATAAATAAATATTCATTCTGTTAATAAAAAGATTAAACGTATTAAATGACTAAACTAGACATTTACACTGGTTGCTCATCCATATGAATAAAGCCAGGGAGCAGGTAGGACAGAGTTTTGCCTGTTCCTGTCTGGGCTATTCCAATCAGATCTGTTCCTTTCAGGACGATGGGCCAGGCTTGTGACTGAACCATGAGAGAAAATAACCAGGATTACATTTATTCCCACATTCAAATCTTAACATTCAGAGAAGGAGCACAAAAGAAATCTCTATTGGGTACCTGAATGGGAGTTGGCTTTTTAAATCCCACTCTGACAATGTTTTCCATTATTCCGGGATAGTGAGCAAATGCCTCCTCAAAAGTGCACACTGGATTGGGAATAGGTCTTTTTTCCTCATCTTTCAAGTCATCCACAAAGATGTTGTTGTTCTCCTTTCTATTTGGGCAGAGAAGAGAAGGGGTACAAAAACTATGCAAGTATGCCCTGTGCTGCACTAATACTCGCTCAGTATTTGTACTTTTTTTGTGTGTGTAGATGTCAAAGAAATAAATCTTAATTCATTGTGTTTTTGAATGCAGTGGTTCTCAACTATGGGACCTTTCAAGTAGGCCTTAAGAAGAATTCAATATAACTGATTACAACTACAATTAAGATATTTCTTAATTTAATTCAACAATTGCTGGAAGAACCAGGAAAAACATGGATATATGAGGTGGTCTACTTTTAAGTGTGGTTACCATACTTAGAAAAGTCATGTAAAATAATAAAATCTTAAAATATCTGAAACTGTAATTGTTTAATTTCAGTTGTAATTTTAGTTTAAATGAACAAACTAGGAGTTAGAGTAACTAGGCAAAAAATACACTGATTAAACACTTCGCCAAGTGCATCGTTTCTCACACTTAATATAAAAATAATACTTAATGGAAAAATTCATTCAGAGCCCTAAACACTCAGCATGCCACAGTACATTCATCTCAGAGAATTCAGACATGCTGTTATTAATAGATAAATGCCGCCATCTGTGGGCTAATGTGAAGAAGACAAGGTGACAACTTCTACCTCCAGATTTTGACTTCTTCTGCACTGCGAGCTGCCACTGATTTTGCTTCTATATAGAAATCCTTCTTGAGAGGGGGAAGACCTCAAGAAAACAATATGATGGTTTAAGCATGTATAGTTCATATCTAACTATATATTTGATACAGTATAAATCAAGTGTACATAAAGTGTAATTTCACAGAAGAAAGTCACATGTTGGAAATCTGAGAAAACCAATCTAAAGTAATGATCACATGAGCCTGTGCCACTAGAGACTCACCTTGCCATTTCATAGCTTCATATTTGTCCCGGTTTTCTCTGAGTGCAGTCCAGTCAATAGGTACAGCTGCTGGGGTGGCTGCAGCCGCAGCTCGTACAGCAGCAGCTGGCCAGCAAGAGTCATTCTGATACCCTGCATTAATAATTAACAAACCCAAAATATCAGTAATGAACAATTCAATAAATAAAGCTTAGTTATTCCTATGCACTTACCATTTCCAAATCCAGGACCTCTTACAGAATTTCCATGCACCAGATCTTCAATCATATCTTTGGCTTTGAGCTGAGCATCACGGCTTCCAAAGACAAGTACCTCAGCTTCATGTGCACCACGGTTTATCTATCATACATCATTTAAACAGTATGAATTCCCATGTGAAAGAAAACGGTCCTTCACTCATTTGTGTTGTTCAAAGCCCATATGCCTTACTGTTTTCTAAAAACAAAAAGCTTTTGAAAGACTGCTTCTAAGGAAATATTATGGATCAGTCTGTTTTCAGTAGATCTAAACTGTACATTTTTGCATATATCCAGCTTTTGAAAAACAAGTGACTATGGCACTTAAAAAAAAAAATAAAATAAAACAAAGGGGGAAAATATAAATTTAATAAGAAATGTTCCTAAATAAATATTTCATTATGTTTATGTACGTTTTGTGTATTTATTTATATTTTATGTGTTTTTAACATTGTAAATATATGCCCTTTTTGGGAAAACAGATGACCATAGACTGGCGAGGAACCATATATGAAAATGTAATTGACCTAGATTTACAACATAAAATTTTGATTATTTTTTTAAACTCACAAAAGCTTAAAAATCTTGTAATACCCTCCGATAACATTCCAGTATTGAAATTAGAAATTATTTCAGTGAGTGTCCTATAAAGGGTTAAGTCATTTGTGTACTTTGTTACACTGACACCATTATTAAACTAAAAAGAGCTGTGATGAAACTATTGCCTTTTATAGACCTCAATGTTAGATGCCACAATGAATTTCACAGACAAAAAGGAGGCCAAGGGATAAACTGTAACTGTAAATGTTCAAATCCTTTAAATTACACAACTCACAACTGTTAAAGCCGTTTTATCAGGTTTCAGACATTTTTTTTTTTCCATCTGCTGAACAATTGAGACTCATTTTCCCTAAACATGGCGCTAGCCTAAGAGCAACAAAACTGCTTTCTAAATTAAACTGAAACTTGCATAATTGATGAACTGTTCAACACTGAAAGTTACTAAACTTGATCAACAGAATCTGGTTTGAGATGAATAATGACTATTTCTTCTGCTTTACACTTAACATTTCAGTTCTTTCATAATTCATGAATTTAGCTGCTGTGAAACCATGTTATTGTACCTGCTATATATAAATATAGATACAAAAGATATAAAACGCACTTAACTTGAAAGTGAATGGTGGCTATTCAACAAAAACAAAAACAAAAAAAAATGTGACTGTTTTGCATTTGAACAAATCTCAACTTTCCAACAGTTCAGGATGTGACCGGCTAACATTGCAGTCTAGCTTAGAGGCGTTTCTGGGCTTTCCAAATGCCACTGGCATACTTGAATAACTCGTTTACAACTTGTATAAAACTTGCCTTTATCGATGCTCCACTGGCCTCTTCGAGCTCCCGAATTTTCGCACCACCTCGACCTAAGCAGGCGAACAGACATAAGTGACTTCCGGTTCTTTTGAGCGCAAGTTTAACGTGCCATTAAGCTGTCCCAATGCCATTTGTATGGATTCTGTAATGTTATATCGTAATTCGGTTCAGTCGACCTATTTAAAAATAACAAATACAACCATTTTTTCGCTACAGATTCCCTTACTGTTAGTGCTTCAATCATCCGTTGCCAGCTCATGAGTCTTTTTCGACTCTTGACTCGAATTGACCGAGCCACGTAACGTTATTTCGTTATTTGACTCATCAGTAAAATATCAAATATTACTACAAAGAGGGCTGAGTTTGACAGCCCAAAGACTACCACATAAATGTTCCACCGACATCTATATCTCACCTATAATCCTGCCGACCAACGAGTTTTCCACACTCAGAGTTGTTGGTGACGAGTCTGATCTGTCTCCACCGCTGCGGTAGCCTGCAGGTCCAGCCCTGGTGCTTTTACCGGGTGCTCCGGTATTGGATTCAGGGCCTTGGTCCCTCCAGTTTCTCCATTGCTCGCCATCTCCACCAAACTTTGCGCCGACACTCGTGGTTTCTCGGCCCCGCCCGCCTCTAGCAGACGGAGGCCTCCATGACTTCACCGGTAACGTTACAGTTTGAACGGGTAACGTCAACGGCTTTGAAATCGCCAAACCATCCGTATCATACTCATCTTCCCAGTCCGACATTTACAACAAACATATAAGAACACAACTTTGGATAATCGACGCTTCCCTCCAACACGACCACAAATCTGTTCAGAAACGTCGATCAATATCCGCTCACGTGATCCCTTACTGACCAAGAGCTATTTATTTGTGAAAATCATAACCAATAAATATTACATCGTGAGAAGGGTTTCCTAACCTTTCTGCGGGTTTAATATTTAGGGTTTGTTTGTTTATTTATTTTCTGATTATTTATTGAGACAACAATTAAATGATACAGATAAATGGTTTACAGAAAACTAAGGTCACCCACAGTAACTGATACACTAGACCTGCATCTGCTAAATATATATATATATATACATATATATATGCTGGTTGTTTGCTTTTACTTCACATATACTGTATGTATAATTGAGGAAAAGGGATCCAACTGACCCCACAAACTAAGACAAGGCACACACACAGACATTAACATCAAGCACACTAGGCCAAGTTTCAAGTCATTTGTTTATTTAAGTATTATGATGATCATAAATTTTCATTTTGCATTTTTCAGTCCCAGAGCATCAACTCTGCTATGTGCACAATGATGAAATAAATTATTCTGAATGACAGAGAACGCTAACATTATCGAGCATGTATATTAAGGCCAGTTTCTGTGTAATAAATTACTTGATCTAGTGGTAAAACAAAGAAATGCTGCTTAAACTGACAAGACGCTTTAAGTTCACAGCCAAACAGAGAATGTGCAATTGTCAAAAGATAACAATTTCAATAAGAGTTCAAGGTACTGTGAATACAGAAGTTGTATAAACGTTTAATAAAATGCAAAAAGGCACCGTAAAACATTGAATTACAAATTAAAATTGAAAAGCAATAACAATAGTATTATTATTAAACATAATGTGTTAAGAAGACTATAGTTCTGTACAACCCTTTTTTCTGCATTTCAAGCATCAATTAGTTCCACAGCTGTTGACATTTTCTCAGTTAAATTCTCAGGTGCCTATATTATTTACCTCAACTCTAGAGCAAAATAAGCATCTCAACTATCTCTGGATTATAAATCTTATTTAAAGCATATTCATGTTAAAACAATTCATCACATTTGCAGGTTTCCTCTACACATCTGAACAGTTGTGCTTCCAATTGTACAGTGCCAAAAACATCCTTAATGGACACCTCAGATGTTTTCAACAAAAAATAGAAACAAAACAAACAAAAAATGTAACAGTTAATCATGGTTAGTCTACGTACACATAATGATACACTTTACATTCTAAGTTTTACAGACAAGCATTTGAGCTAAAGCACTTATTGTATCATTCAGAAGCATGTAATAAAAAATGTAGAACAGAAGTTACAAAGCTGAGGTTTAGGTATAAGACGCCTGCTTGCTACAGAATTTAAAAGAACAAAATTAGTAAATACGACAGAAATTAGATATTGACGCAATTCCAATTTTTTTTTTGATACAGATAACTTCTGATTATATGGATGCAGGTTACAAAGCAATCAAAATACATGTCAAATTTAAATACAATCATTAGTTATGATATTGCAAGTGTGATTTATTGTCATGATGAAATTATTCTTTTTACATTTTAGCAGCCAAATATCCACATGAGGACTCGGGAGTCAGAAAAATCAGAAATCACTCCTCATCAAAAAAGCCTGATTGTCACAAATACCTCCTCACAAGGCATTACACCTAAACACATCATACCGTCTGTTAAGTAACAACATTCAGCTTTCTTCAGATGCTAAGACTCTCAGGTTTTAAAGGACGCAGTCAAATTAAGAAAGCATATCTCTGTGCAAGCTACAGCGTGAAGATGCATTTGTTTCCGAGTTTCTTCTGGAGTTGCTTGCAAACCCTGCTTGATTGACTGAGGTTTGCATAGTATCATTGATTAATGTGGTTTTGGACCAAGATTATCTGTACCCCCCCAATTTCTTAACACATGCAAATGAGTGGCCTGCAAAACATTCAGGAGAAAGTGAAATGCTGAGTGAGGGATAATTACTACAGGTGCATACACACTTCCAATTCTAATTGCTGTTGCATTTTAAACATGCCGATCCCATGCAAGGCTCAATCAGTACCATAACCCTTCATTATTTTAAAGCAGCTTCAATACAAGTTATGCTCAACCGACAGCATTTGTGGCATAATACTGATTGACAACAAAAAAATGCATATAGATTCTAAATGCATACACAGTATATGGGTTAGCATAATGCTGTCACAGTGAAAATGAATGGGGCCAACTTCTGGACGATTTCAAATCAGAAATGTAAGTTTATGAAATTACAAGCTTCCTTGATTTTAAGATTCATATGGTTACATTCACACACTTTTCAGTCATTTTGGGTGTTTACAGAGGTTAGTATTATGTCACAATCCTTTCAATTGAGCTTAATGTATATTGAACCCGGAAATTGTTTTCACAACAGTTTCTTGCTAATACAATTTCTCTTTTTTTGATAAATTGTCCATGCATTGATATGTACGTATAAACTAAGACATATGAACAGCATGTCATCTTCTTGTGAAAATTAGAAAACACATAGAGCGTACAGGACACTTCATTTCCTTTGGAAAAGAAGCAAGTGAGGGACATGAGGTTGTGTCCAGTCTCCACAGTGAGGTTCCTGTGCTATGGGTGTTATTCGAGGCATACATGAGGCAAGTTATGGGACTCAAGACCATCTCTTGGTCCAGCCTGGCTGAGAGACGGCCCACTGGCTCCTGTCCGTAGCAGCTCAGAAGAGAAGGTTGTATCGTTGCTTTGTTGGTGGAGGTGGTAACGGTCACCCTCCGTGGTGTCCACCTCTTTGTCATTGACGAAGAGCTCCGTATCGGCCCAGTCAGCCAGCGGCTCGCGGTCGCTGGACTCATTGTTGCTGCTGCCGCTGCTCCGAGTGGACAGGCTGGGATGGCAGTCAGCAGCAGTCGGTAGCATGAGGTTCTGAGCGGAAAGAGATTTACCGAGCCCACGCTCAACCTGTAGCGAGGAAGCTGTTGTGGAAGATATGAGCATAAGAGGATCAATGTCAAGGCTCAAGTGTCTTCTCCACGACCCATCTTCCTTCGGGTTACGTTCGGGTTTGTCCCGTAGCTGTACCGTGCTTTGAATACTCTCGGCTTCCCTGTCTGACTCATCCTCGGTTTGGGTGCCCAACAGGCAATTGCTCAGACACTCTGCCCGGCTCTCCTGTAGCGTCTCTGGGATAAGGCTGGTTGGCCGACTTTGAGACGTTGGTACCATAGGAGGGAGCTGAAGGGTCTGTTGGACTGTTGGGACCGGCCTGGTCAGCTCACTGAACCGCTGGTGACTTCTGGAAAGGTTGTTGGGGGTGAGAATTGGAGGAGGGGACGCTGGGTAGAAACTGTCCGGGCTGGAGGGTTGGTTGTTTAGGAGAGGGGAAGGTGACAAGGAGGAGGCAGAATGCGGGTAACCTGTACCCAAGTTGAGTTCACTAGGGGCCAGAGCAAGATGAAAACCATGGTGCAGGTTACTGCTGCCCGAACGAGACACGGTGCTTCCGGTAAGCTGGGAGGAGGATGACAAATCCTTGCTATGGATGGAGCTTTGGTAGTCCGAGGTTTGATCCAGCTCGAACAGGGGCAAAGCAGACAGACCAAGCATCGAAGAGGGGCCTTTTTGCAACACTTGCCGATATATATCCAGTAATGAGTCCAGCTTTGACTCAATGGACTGTACCTGTATTATATTAGAAATAAGAACATCAAATTGGATTTTACTGTATTTCATGCTTAATTTACATAAAATGTGTACGTTACTGTTCAAAAGTTTAGGGTTGGCAAGATTTTAATGTTTTTGAAAGAAGTCTCTTATGTTTAACAAGGCTGCATTTATTTGATCACAAGTACAGTAAAACAGTAATATTGTAACAATTTAAAATAACTGTTTTCTAGTTTTATATATTTCAAAATGTAATTAGTTCCTGTGCTGGCAATGCTGAATTTTCAACAGCCATTACTCAGTGTTCAGTGTCAAATAATCCTGCGTTCTAATATGCAGATTTAGTGTTTAAAAAAATCCTATTTTTATCAGAGCTGAAAATAGAAATGCTGCTTGACATTTTGCGGAAACTGAGATACATTTGTTTCAAGACTCTTTGATGATTATGAAACAAACAGCATAAAACTTCTTTTGTAAATTATAAATAACTTAACTGCCACTTTCAATCAATTGAACGCATCCTTGCTAAATAAAAGTATTTACATCCCAAAAAAAAAAAGTATCAAAAATTGTATTTACCCCAAAGCTTTGAACAGTAGTGTGGTTCATTAGACCATCAAGTTAATATGGCTTACTTGTCTCTCTACTTTACAGACACGGCCCAGCATGCTCATGTCATGCTCCAAGGATTCTCCTTCTGGGAGGATTTTCTCCCTGCCTTTTCTGTCCACTGAAATCTGGCCCTTTCCCAGTATCTGATCCACCCTATGAGAAAAAAAAAAAAAAGTTTTTTAACATACGTGAGTATGCACACCTTTACATCGTTCCTTGAGCTCGAGCAGGGAACAGCACAGCAGGATAAGACTGGACTTAGTTAGTGAAGAAGGAAATAAGTTAGTGCATCACCATCATCTACTTTTTCTATGTTAAAAGGAGAAAAGGAAAAGATGCTGATATATTTCTGTTCTTTACATTCATGCTGTATGCAAGAACTAGCTCTATATGATCTACCTATTCTAGCTGATTAAAATATAAAATCCAAAATGATAAACCATGCTCCTGAGAAACCCTGTGAGCAAGATAACGTAGTATTTTACATTTTCAGGTAAATGTAGCCTATGAAAATCCAAGGTCTCCATGCAGAAAATATGCAGACTTTGCACAGTATTAATACATTTTAATACATTTCAGTCTGTGATTCTCTGTGTACTTTGTCGGGTGTTAGAAAAAAATAATCATCTAATGCTTTCTTGCTTTTTTCAAAGCTATCGTGCAAGAGCAGTTTGAGTTAAACCACCATTAATCAGCTGAACCAATCAGGGTGTGTGCTACACAATTAATAAATCATCTCATTGATTAAAAAAAAAAAAAATAACAGTTTATTAATCACCTTGGAGTCCAATGATGAAGATACTAAATAAAGAAAAAAAATAAATAAAGAGGTCTGATATGTGACCCTGCACCACAAAACCAATATGGCCAATTGACCAGTCAATGAAAAAAAAAGGATAGGAAAGGACAATATTTGGCCGAGATACAACTATTTGAAAATCTGGAATCTGAGGGTGCAATTGGATCAAAATCTGAAAATCACCTTTATTAAAGTTGTCTGAATTAAGTGCTTAGTAATGCATACTACTAATCGAAAATAAAGTTTTAATATATTTGTTGTAGATAATTTACAAAATATCTTCATGAAACATGATCTTTACTTAATATCTTAAAGATTCTTGCAATCAAAATCAATAATTTTGACCCATGCAATGTATTTTTGGCTGTTGCTGGAAATATACCCGTGCTACTTGAGACTGGTTTTGCGGTTCAGGGTCACATATATCAGTTCTTTTCAACATGGCCTCAGCAAATATCCAAATGACGAGATATTATTCACTTCAGCCCTTTAACAAAACCCTATGAATAATTTTAGTTTAACACATCATCACCACTGGACCCCATTTACAATATGAAGCGATTGAGGTAAGTACAGCCCCATGACTAGCCCCCCCCAGCCTGCTACAGGCCTCTGACCCAGCGTGCTTCTTCTTGCTTTGGCTGTAATACATGTGTAGAGAGGGAGAGGAAAGGTTCCTGGCTTTGGTGCTGAGTGTCTGATGTGGACCCACAGCTGTGGCGAGTCTAGATGAGAAAACATACGGGGGTCAAGCACTTTTTTTAGGTTGTGCCGTCAAGCAAAAGGGAGGAGAGAGAATGTTGAAGAGATGGTACTTTTGGCACCATGACAAGATACTATTACCACATGTGATTTACTAATACATATTAATGATCAAAACAAAGGTCTCAGCAATCTAGGTTAAATTCTTAACTGTTGCTTCTAAGTCAGTCATGATTTGTAAGTAAATGTAAGTCAGAGATGGGTATTCAAATCAGAGCTAGAAAAACAACTATTGATTACACCTGTTGGTTTGAGATATTATAGAATAACAACATTTTAATATGCTAGTTCCATGCCAGACAAAATGTTGAATACAAATCAAGCTTTAAGAGCCAAATAACAGGGAAAGCTGAGAGGAATCAATCCGAAAGTTAGTTTTATGCACAGGCACATTCAATCTAACACCATGCACTGCGTCACGGTTATGCTGGTTTAGAATTGGCCAACCCTGTTAAAAAGGGATAAAGTTTTACATGGAGAGAAACGGAGGGATGAAGGATTAATTGAACAGATACAGACACATCACAGACATGTCCAGCCTTTATTGCAAAAAATCATTTTGAATGTTAGTTTCTTCTAATTCAGTCTCATTTTGCATTAAACATCCTAAGAGAAGACTGCATAATAACATCAAATAACATAACTTGAATTAAGAAGTATTACTTAAGCATAAATCTAACAAAATATATTGTTTATGTTTCAATGCCAATTAGATAAAAAAATAAACATTTAATATCTATCTATCACAATTTATCTTGGTATAAGTATCTTTAAGTTTTTTATTTATTTATGTTATTTTGAAGTGTTTATCACTTTAAAAGCTGAACTGCTGTGATGTGGATGTCCAGAGTGTAATGGACACTAGAGATTTAGGCACATGGCCTCAGCATTTGACTCTGGATTCTGCATGTTCTAGAGTTGAAAGAGTTTAGGGAGGGGGATTGTGGGTCGGCTGACCCTGGGGCAGAGTGTTTCCTCTTGGCCTGGCTGTAATACAAGTGCAGGGAAGGAGAAGAAAAGGTCTTGGCTTTGCTGCTCAGGGTCTGTGGACCCACAATGGTGTCCAACCTAAATGGAAGAGCGCAGACAGGGAGATAAGACAGACACGGATATTTAGATGCAGAAAGTGTGCATGAGAAAACAAACAACTATTTTCTGTACAGCTTTCTATAAATATGTATTTGTGCTAACTGCTTTTGTTAATGTGTATTGATGTGTGAGAACGTGGCGTGTGAAGAAAAAAAAAAGGAAAAAAAAAAAAAAAGAAAACCATGAATAGAGAAGTTATAAATGAATTTATAGTGTCGTTTTTTTCACCACATAAACAAGGCTGGTTAATCTCACCTAGTCTGGAGACTCTTTATACGACATAGCATATCCAGGTGACCAGCAGAGTACTGCTCAATCACATCTTTCACATCATAAGGTCGAAGTGTCTCCTTAAACTTCTTCTTGGCCACATGGAATTTCATTATCCTGTCAACAGTGAAACAGGAAACAAGACTCAACTAACTTTTGATTAAAGATTTTCATATATTCATAAAAGGTAAAGAAAAAAAAAATGTTTATTTAAAAAAGAAAAAAGAAGTTTTCATTAGGTACATCCTGTTTATATTTCTTACCAAATTGGAAACATGTTTTTTTAACCACAAACTATTTTAATTGTTTCAACCATTAACTTTAAAATTTCATAAAATTAAATATTTCTAGTTATGTATGAAGATATATCTATAAACCATATATTATGTACATACGGACTCAACTTAAAAATATAAAACTGTTGTGTAAGCTTGTTCAGAACCACTAGAGGGCAGAAAGGAGTCGCTAATACCACAACCGTTTATAACCCCGCGAAAAATAAAATCAGATGCCTCTGCTTCAAAAACAGTTTATAATAATATTACTCAAGCAAGGTTCATGTTCTAGTAAAGCTACAGATGACATTAGTTGTGAAAACACAGGCACACTGAAACCTAAACCCATTCTGTGTGTAACGTTCTTCAGAGTGAAGGTGAAAAAGCAAATATTGACACAGAGGGGAGCAGATTTCAGTGATCTGTTTCTGTAACGCCTTGCCGATTCAAGCCCCTGTGAGTTTTCTGTCTGTCAGAAGAGCTGGTGTGTATGCAGAGCTGACTGTGAACATTTCTATCTGACACCCTGGGAAAGAAGAGTGGGAAAAATCTCAGCCCTCCTGGGAGACCCTAATAGTTTAGAGTGATGGAAGTGAAGTCACCTGAAGCAACATCAGTGGCCTCTCCCAGCAGGACAGAGACAGCAGTGATTATCTAAACCCTGATGCCTCAATCAATAGGCCAGGAAGGTCAAAATGAGCATTTTCAACCCTTCGACTACAGTGTGAATACTTTAAGCTTTTACTAGGGGAGAACAACGCTCTCTGGGAAGTCCCACTCACCTGACAGCCCTGATCACTGCCTTTAGTGGAGCAGAGAGATCTTCCACAGTCACATCACAATGGCAACCCTTCTCATCAAAAGCATCATCCGGTCCAAGATTTGTGTCAGCTGTGGAGAGGAAGCAAAAGAATCAGAAACAAAGCAAGCAAAAATTTTTTTTACAGCGGATCCTCAAAAAGGCTAAAACCTAAACTAGGCTGAAAAGTAGAGAAAGCCTTGGGCAGATCAATACAGCTATGAATCAAAATAGCATTCAAAGCAAACCTTTCCCTTGACTCCCATCACACTGACCACAGGCCACTCCACTGAGCTTTACTGCATAAATATTGGAAGAAAGCATTGCTGTACTGACGCATCACATTAAGCCTAAGGAGTCATAAAAAGTTTGTGACCATTTGGCAAAGGTTTGGAGAATGGAGAAATGTCAATAAATGTCTCAAAGTCCCTGTATTTAAACAAACAAACAAACATAGGACTTGACTGTGAATCAAAAACAAAATGGATAACAGACATAATATCTGTATGCTTGTAAAAGAGAATAAATTCCTCCACTACACCGCGTGTGGTGCCTGACCCCTTCAGCAACAGCAGTGCATGACACAGATAAATGGCAGAGGATGATTGCTATCAAAATGTGAAGCCTTTTCTCTTTTTCAACAGTGCCTTATAGGTTATACAGCAGCCTGTGGCGGATCTATAGTGTGCTATATAATAGTATGAATCCATAGAGTGATAGCACAGCGGGTATGAGACTCATTTTGGGTTGATGGGTCTCATACAGGGCTGAAGCTAGAGTAACTGAGCAATTCGGTGAAAATGCGCTTGATTGAGAATGTAACACTAAATCTTATAGCACAACAACAAACGCAGTGTTGAAGAGTGACTAGAGTCAGTAGCATGACAACAGCAGCTTTTTCAAGCAACAAGCTTTTTTTGTTTTTAAAATGTTACATTTCTGAATTTTATATTATATTGTTTGCATAATCTGCTTTGCTGAATAATTAAACACACTCCCCTAAACTATTCCGATAACTAAATCTTTCGCCGAAAACCTCAGACTTCTCTCTTTGGGGACTTTTAGTCCTGTTTAAACCTGTCACTGTAAGTTCACATCAATCTACATAGCTGTGGTGATAAGGGGCCACATTTAACATCCAAACATTTTATGTAACTTTACTACTTTTGATTGTAAGCAACACTCCAAACGAAGCCCTGACAAGGCTAATGAACAGATTAAAACATTTTTTACTACACTATTTCCTGTTGTTTTATTTTCCCATGAGACCAAGGGTTCGGTCAATCCTTTGTGACTAATGTACAGGATTCTGTCAATACTGAAATCCCTCTTATAAACAATGTCTCTATCTCCACTTCGCGCTCCTCTTCCCTGAGGGGCATTCTGGTGATGGGAGCATGAGCAAGGTTAACTAGTGCAAACAGAGGGTCCTATGGGAGACCATGTGCTCCCACTGCAGCCCAATAGCATTTGTAAACCTGCCTTCAGGGCAAGTATAAAAAACAAAACAAAAAAAACAATACAGTATATAGGGAAAGACTCATTCTTGTTTATAAAGGTGTCAAGACTAGCAGATAACATAGCTTATGAAATAATTTTTTTAAATGAATTTATTAATAAATTGTGAAGCAAATGAAGCCACAGGTCTGATTATCAGCTAATGAGAGATCTTTCCTAAATATGCTTCTATTACAAAATAGGTGGAAAAACGGCGACCAAATAGAAAAAGTTGATCACCTTCAGTCGTTGTGCGTGATTGGCTCTTGAGTCTCAGTGATGGCCGGAAGCGTGTTCGGTCATTGAAGCTCCAGCTCTTCTGGACCTTGGCAGGGCTGCTGCCCTCAACCCCAGCTTCTGTGGCAGGAGAACGGCGGTCATTCACTGACATCTGTCTGCTCTTCACGCTCTGACCGCGAGGACTGGCCATGCGCACACGCTCCCGAAAACTTAACTTTTGACTGCAGGAGAGGGATGGAAGAGGATGGGAAGTGGGAAGGGATAAATAAACAGAGAAGTAATTAAACATGGATTGGAAATAAAAATGTATTTAACTAAAGTGTGGTTCAATAAAAAATGCTAGGATGGATTATTTTGGACCTGCAGGTTCTACTAAATTCCTCCAGTAAAACATTACATTAGCCGGGCCTCCATCCTAAGGTGCGAATTTAACTTTAGCACACAATTCTTAACGTCACATAAACATTTGCAAAGTCTGATAAACAGGCATTATTATCCCTAAGAAAAATGGGGGAAGTGACTGAATATAATTATTTTCATATATAATTCCGTACTTGCACCTTAGAGCAGACAAAGAACAATACATGCGGTCATTGCTTTCAGAGGTGGATGCCTGCTGTTTGGGAATTATACAAAAATACCTGGATGGTTATTCCATCCTATCACACCAATCACAAATTTTTGATGCACATGGAGGAATTTTTTCAGCAAATCTGTTTCCACGTCGCATTATTGTTAGCATTAACCCTTTTTTTTTTTTGCAAAAGACAAAAACCACCTTAATTAAAATGTATTTTCGCGAATTACAGAATTTGTACATTTTTCCGAAATTTGATATTTTCATTACTTGTTTCTCATGTGACACTTCAAAATGCTTATTAAAACTAGGTGCATAGCTAATAATTGTTGTCATGATCTGGAACAGCATTTAACCTTGGAAGTTCCATCGCCAAAGACTAAAAATTGCATCAAAAGACCATCATGCATCACAAACCTCATTACACGGCTTCCACCAATCAGCAAGCAATTTTTGAATGACTCTCTAACAACCCTACATCTATTTGTGCCTTCAGTGTGGAGCAGCCTGACAACATTTCCATTACATTTCTAAGCCTGACATAGACGCTCAGAATATATACAATAAAATGGGCCGAACAGTTCCTTCAAAGACAAAAAAATTATTTCATGCTGGATGTCTACATAGTCCACTGATCTCATGCTTGGCATTGTGAAAGAGATGTAGTGTAGAAGGAGAGTGAAGACATAATGCTATAAAGGGGACTTAATTGATATGAATTTCATGCACATGCAACATGCAGGTTAAGAATAATGTGCTAATGCAAACAGAGACATACACAGTACAGTCAGAGATATCCTTTACAACTGAACTGAACCTTTAAAACCACTCGATTGGATTATTTCTAATAATGTCGGGATGCTGGAAAACCGGCGGGTTGAAGTTTAGAAGCTTAGATTATTTTATTATTATTACAAATTAGATATTGTATCACATTGGTAAAAGCACTGTAGAGTAATTGCTGCATGTCAGATAGGGGTACTGGATCGATCAGTCAGTGGCAGTTAAATCCTTCAGGCAACAGGCAATAGGACCCTCACATTAGACCCTCTGTAGGGTCTGTAATTTTATCACCCATGCATAAGGTTAGTCAGCATTCACATTGGTCATCTTGCTGGAGCAGTGGGGGATGCTGGGTACCTATATTTCCATGTGGTATACCTCCTGAAGAGCCTCTGTCTATTACTATGACCCTTACTAAGGAAATGAGGAAGACAGATGGCAGATGTATTAGTAAGACTGTGAGCAGAAACAACCTCCTTAAGTGGAAGAATTATATGGATGGAACAACAGTGAAACAGAGACACGACTTGGGGGTAAATATGGAGCAAAATGCAAAATAAATCGGTATGTTTTTGCAACCAAACATGGTAATATAAAGTTTAATTAGCACTGCATCAACCTACACACACTCATGAGCACAGTCACACTAGAAGTATATTAGAAGTAAACAGTGTACAATACCCGTCTAACAACCAAGGAACTTTGACAAACTTTCTTGGATATTCCGGTTAATTATAAATAATTGTTCTGTAAATATTTAGTTCCTTTCACTCTCTAACCAGTGCTAATGGATTATGTGGATTGTGGATTATACCTAATGTTTTCTTAAAGACTTAACGTACATCCATTTGAAAGGTTTCACAAGCAATGCAAAAAGTATTCACAGCTTAGCTGTTTGCTGTAATGCCTTTGCAATTTGAAGGTTAATTTTCCATCACATTTAATGACACATTTGCTACACACTGAGGGGGGCTTTTCCAACTGTAAATTGCTTCATTTAAGTCTGAGTGCTGGTGCTCTGCTCTTCACATATTTAATACGAACCATGCAAACATCCAATTCCAGCCCTAATTGAAAGCGTGAGGATTCAAATAAGAAAAAGCCTTGGGTGCTGCCATTATTAACAGGGACTGAGCTATAAACTCCACCCCTGCTGAAATCACACGGAAGCTAAAACATAAAACGTTACCAGCCTGACAGCAAGCATCTGACCACACTGTAGCCCTGATGATGCGACAGTCTTTAATGTGACTAAACATAGTCAGGTACTGTGTACAAACGTGCAGGGTCCTAAATGTCAACAGCTAAGTCTGGAACTGAGTCACTGCTTTTTACTGCTATTACTAACTGGACCTATTGACGAAAGCTATTAGGAAGACAGTGGGGGTTGATATCGGGGTGGGGGGGGGGGGGGGGGAATAAAGGATAAAAACGTAAAAACAGCTTAATGCATTTACGCTGTGATCTTTGCTTTCAACCTGGCTGTAGTAAAATTTAACGATCAATATAAACAATCTCTGAATGGAAAAAGTGCATCACGTTTCTGTGCATGTAGGTAGACACTGAAAAGTAGGCCAAAGTACTTGCCTGTAATATCACAGATAGAGCTATAGTAGTGCAAACACACACACATACACTTGTTCTTCGCAAAGTAAAGCTGCTCCACAGCTAAAATACTATTCTATGACTTCTCTATACTAATTGTTTCTCCGAAATATTTGATTCCGATTGGATAACTGTGGCAAACGCAGTGGTGAAACTAAATCACTAAACTGTGTATCTGTCTAATGTCTAAAACAAAATACTGGTGCAACTTGTTTCATGTCTTAGGCATAAATATATTTACATTTATATATTAATAGTAATTAATGTACATACATATTTAAATATACCGGTCATATGACTAATATAATACATATAAATATAAAAATAATAGCACTCTCTAGATTAAATCACATTACTGTTCAAAAGTTTTTTGTTTTTTTATGTTTTTAAAAGAAGACTCTTATGTTGGTTGCATTTATTTAATTAAAATTACATTACAAAATATACTGTGAAATATTTTAATATATTTATAAATGTTTTTTATTCCTCTAACGGAAAAGCTGGATTTTTAGCTGAATTGGGCACACGATCCTTCAGAAATTATTTTAATATACTCATATTTTAATATACTGATTAATATATATATATTTTCAGGATTCTTTGATGAACAGAAAGTAAAAAAAAAATAACAGTGTTTATCTGAAATGTAAAAAAAGTAAAGATTTTAAACTTTTTACTCAATTTAGTGCATCCTTCAAAATGAAATGTAATTTTAAATTCAAATTATCTTACTGATTCTAATGTACAAGCAATATAATAAAACATAATTCTCTATGCAACCTTATTATCGGCATCCTGATCATCCTGTCTTGGTTTATTCTGGTATTTTAAAGAGATACCACACATATTATAGCTAATAAATAAATAAAAAAATCAATTGGAGTGAATGATAAAGCAAGATATGTAACATGCCATGACTGATTGTACTTAATTCTTATCCCTATTTTTATTGATGTCATGGAAGCTAAAAGACAGTCGATACTTAAATAATTAAAACATTCCGGACACTAGGAGGATGTAGATACGAGAACAACAAACCTGCTGATGGATTCCCCCTGGTCTTTCCTTCAGGTGTTAGTTAAAAACATAGAGAGAAAAGAGGCAGGATATTAACACTTCACATGAACGACAGAAACTAATAAGGAGACTACAGAAGAGACACAGATGGCTCTGAAATATACTGTGTTTCATTATACGAATGACACACCAATATATTTCACTGTGTCACACAAATTAAAGTTAAAATGTAAAAAAAAAAGGAAATTAAACAAATATGCCTCAACACACACACATTAAGAGTAGGAAGAAATAGACAGTCTTTTTTAAGACAGGCAGCAAACAAGCAGGCATGCAAGCTATGAGCAATGCACAGTCAAGCTGACTAAGACAAGCCCTAGCAGAAGAGGGTCAGCTGTGTTATCAAGGGCTGCTCTGTGTGTAATTACTCCAGAATTGGGGAATTGCCTGAATATACTGTAGCAGGACACCCATTTGTCAGAGCACTGTCTTGTGTCTGTCATCAGGTGTCTGTCCACAAACTGTCCTGGCTTCTGTTCAGTTTGATTTATCTGTTCTGGGCAACATAGCGGAAATTTCAGTTAGCCACAGCGTATACACGAGGAAGCAGGTGTGAGGCTATGGCTCTCAGCCAAACGGAAACTCTGAAGCTTCAGTTACACAGAAGACTTTCACTGTCAAAACCTGAGGGTCCCAAGCTATGGAACTGTACATAATTAACTTAATAATTAAGTACAAGTGCACTTTGGGACACTTGAAAGAGAATATTTGTTCTCTTATTAAATTATATTTTTAAGGGCAAACCAAACTTTTTAATTTCTAACACTCACGCCTACCAAAGAACAAAGTGAATATTCTGCAGAGCATAATGACCCAAATAGTTTATCTTTTTTGTGCATCTTATAGAGCAACAGGGCCATTCAAATTACTCTCACACTAACAGTTCATTTATTTAATTAGTAAATGAAAACTTAAGGAGTCCAAATAACTGGGTTTGTATCAAAGAAATAGTTTGGTTTGTTGGATATCCTTATTTTGTTCATTTCAGCAATCTATGAAAGCTGTTTCCACCACAGAATCAAATGTATAACAAAACATATTTTATGTCTCTGAGTTAACAACTTGCAGTTTAGACTTTGTACTTAGAATTGGGAGTTTCTAATACACAATTATGAAATTATGTAATAAATACATAGACATAGTGTAAATCACACAATTTTGAGCTCCCTCTTAATAGAGATATAACTCAAAGAGATATAAAAAAAAAGTCTAAAATGTTAACTGAATTATGAATTATGAGGAAAAAACTGGATTGTAAAATATATGCTCACAATTATGAAAAGAAAAGACTGAATTTTAAAATACAAATGTGCAATTCTGGACAAAAAGGTCTAAGTTAAAAATAATAATAATGTAATCTTGCATTGGAAGCAATAAAAAAAAATTGCAAGATAAATTTTGCAATTCTATGAAAAAGTTTATTATCATTATCATCATTATTCGGTAGCAATTCATGTATGTTTTAAAGAAGATACTTTTAACTTTTACATTTAACCCACATTTCAACAATATATCCATTCTTGAATATAATTTATCTGTACTTCTGACATCTGGCCATATGCATATTTTCAGTGACCTAATCAGGATTTAAACAAGGATGGATATCTAGCGGTAGGGCACAGAGGAGATGATTATGCTTAAGAAGAGAGACAGATTGAGGGAAAACAAGAGTTTATTTGCTGAGGGCAGTGGGAAAATGAGAGCTACAGAAGCACTGACACCAAATACGACACCAGCTGCCAGAGTTGTACCTACTTTGTAGGGCTGCAGGTATGCAACGCCTTCAAATGAGGCTTCCAGGTAGCAATGGAAACCGAGTTCTCATCAGCCGCATAGCTACGCCACACACACTACGTGCAGAATATACAAAACCAGGAAAATAGGGAGGGAAATGAGGAGAGTAGAAAATAAAAAGAGAAATACACAAGGCCAGGAAAAAAGCAGGGTTTGGAAAAAAAGGAGAACAACAAAAGAAAAAAAAAAAAAGATTAGTAACAACCGGTTCATGTAAGCGCTCTTCCATCAGTTCACTGCATTGATACATGCCTTTGAGGAGGGAGAACACTTTTATAGAACAGCCATGTGGCACTCAGGTATGTTCTGGAGAGGTCTGTGGAGTAGAGACGCCACGCAGCCTGGTGCAGGAGACAGACACAAACACAGACGGGGGACATGGGTGGAGAAAGACAATAGCATGGTGAGGGAACAGCCAGTGAATCACTGATTGAGCTCAAGACATTTCTTCAAACTGCTGCTTTCATTTTGTTGAAATTTTTTAACTTTTGAGCAATGCTGGAAAAAAGGTAAGCCTATGTATTTTGAGGACCAAAAGTTTGAAACCAGTAGCGAAAATGCTTTTAAAAATAAATAAATAATAAGATTATCTGCATAATGTAACTAAAATGTTTGTTCATTATTTCTTAGCATACGGTTTTGCTTAGAAATAATGCAGCACTTGAGCTGCATGACCTTCACAAGTTAGTAGAAAACCTGATAATAATTTTTCTCCAGCATGATCTGAAAATGATTCAAAGTGCCTCTTGAGGAAGTTAAAACATCTGCCCGTCTGTCCAAATAGTCACATGATGTTATTATTACTGTAGGTCTAAAAATATTTGCATTTTCAACAATTACTTTTGGATTCCACTGTACACAAATCAAGAAGATTCGAGTGTTTTTCACACATATACTATGTCCAAATATGAGAGCAGATCAGTGTGGAACAAATGTCTTGATGGATGGCACACACAACATCAAAACAGCCAAAGGACTTGCGGTGAATGAAAAGAGGAATACATTTATCCAATGAAAAGTGTTTATATATAAAAAGGCGTTTATAAAGCACAAATATTTTAAAATAAAAGCAGAAATTGTTGGTATGTTTTAATTTAAGGGTTTACGTGTGGCCTTTTGGCACTTACATAGTACTTCACATTATTTCAATCTAAATACCATTATATAATGAATATTTTCATGAATATTTGACCACACAGATGTTGTTGCAGGATATAATGTACAGCCAACGTGAACCCCTGCTTGCATTTAATTGATTTTGCAACGTATGTGGTATAACAATGAAATACCATTTTATTCATTGGAAATAGACTAAATTGTAAAAAAGCAAACCTTAGATGTGAAGTTACTAAAACAAAACTTAATTTCCAATTTTTTCCAAAATTATCCAATATACTGAGTGACGCCAGCAGAAATGGGAAGTGATTGCTAGGAAAGAAGAGGTCGTTTTGAATAAAGATTACAAACAAAAGGAATAATGTGCAATACTGAATCATTCATAATAAAGTGCATGAATTAAGAAAGTCAACAGGGTCCTTTTTATTTCATGTTGACTTCTAATAATGTGATAATGGATGTGGTTTTGTGCATCAAGATGTAAAATAGTTGTAAAAAAAAAACATAAGAAAGAAACAGAAGACGTGTTGTGAGGAGAAAAGCATCAGAAGGATGAAAGGTTGAAGATGGAGCTCATAAATTGCGTGACGCAGCAGTGAGGAGGGAGGGCATATTTTCCATCATTCTCTACAAAAATGTCAGTAAAAGAGAAAACGGCAATCGTAACATGCAGGAAAGAATCCGAACCCAGACGTAGCTGAGAGTCATACTCCACAGATCATAATTAAGATATATATTCCTGGCTTATAAAAAAGACCTGAGGTGATTTAAGGGAGGTGAGAATGCACAAACGATGAGAAATAATGCACCAATGCAGTCCCTGCAACATTACATCTTAAACAACACAGCATGGTTAAAATACAGAGTTACTGACAACAGTAATTAAAGCTGGATGGTTGGATGCCCGCTGAAAGGCCTTTGGAAAAAGGAAAGAAAATTAAAAACAGGGTTAAGACAGATCAGGAAGAGAGACTACATAAACATAAGGACTGATGAATATATGAGACATTCTCTGTCTGCAATATCAGAAAACAACCTGGAGAAAGAAAAGGGGTCATGATGGTTAAAATAGTTGGGAAATTGCATGTGGGTTTTCAACAGCAGCCAAAAGGAAGTAACTCATTTCTATAATATTACAGGACCTCAATGTTTTGTAGATGTGTGTTTGTGTGTGTGTGGACATTTTCCTGGAGTAAATCTGTTTCTTCTGCTAAAGGAGAAGGATGCACCGTCCATTAGGAAGAGCTATTGTCCTCAGGGAGGCCCTTGCTCAGAATTCCTTCCGTGGAAACACATCATAAATATCTGCAAGTGTTTCCTTTGGCTCTGACAGAAGATAATAGACCTCATGTAATCAATGTCCTAGGTAGTGTTCTGTTTTAAAAACGAACATGGTTCATTCCAAAACCAATCTTTATTCATTTGTATGTTTGTATCTAAATAATATCTAAACACATACCACATTTATTTGAAAGGCAAAATTGTATACGATATGCCATTATTATTATTATTACATTTTTAACTGGAAAGTATGACAAAAAAAACTGATAAATATGTTTTTATTATTATTTAAATAATAATAATAATAATAACAATAATTATTATTATTATAATTGTTAACTACGACGGCATTTTAGTGCCCCCCCCCCCAAAAAAAAATTAAAACTATGACATTAAACTCGTAATATTACAAGATTAAAGCCGGAACTACGAAACATAGTTTTGTAAAAACTCGTTTCGGGAGGAGGGAGCGAAGGCTACACCCCCAATTTTCGATCTCCGCCTTCCA
>JAUMHP010000063.1:11659506-11669840 GCA_032361065.1 Enteromius trimaculatus
CCCTGAGTTTCTCCTCCTTTAGCAGCACGCCAAATCTGCTTCGCTTTAATCTAGCCGACAAGCCTGAACTCGTGAAACTATGTCGAAATATTACAATATTTTATTTTATTATTATTATTTTTTTTTTGGTGGCACTAAAACTCTGTCGTAGTTAACTGATAAATAAATACAAATAAAAATAATAACAACTAAAAATTAAAATACAAATGATTTATATTAAATATTAATTTAGTATCACAATTATTAAGATGATTATTTAATTTAAGCCACTGTTGTTTTAGTATCATTGAGCTACTGTTGTAATGTTTGTTAAAATTATTTCAGTTTTAGTTATTTTAGTACAATAGTATTGAAAAAACTAGCTGAAATTTCTTTTTGTTTTTTTATTCAAATATATTTCTGATCTTTGAGGTTCAGAATCAGAACAGGGCAAATCATGCTCAAGTTCTTTAAAAACCACCAATTACGCAACACGAAGGGATTTGAGCGTTAAGCAAGAATGCAGTGGCACATTTTTTAAAATTCGAATGAAGCAACATGTGTTGAGTTCTTGAGTTTTTGAGATAGGATGAGCTTACCTGTATGAGGCTGGCCGCTGGGTTTCTTCTCTTTTCAAAGTGCTTCTGTCTATGCTGCTCTTGGACCTTCAGAGCAAAGCCAGAGCCGAGAATACCCTACACCCACATCCACCCACAGAGAGAACACAAACGCACCCTATTACAAAGGTTGAATCTGCTGATTTGGACTAAGATAGACTGAGTGTGCAGGACACATTTGTGAGCAGAGAGTTACAGAACACTTGACGAGAATGAGTCAGACATGCCACCGAGGGGCTTTACAGTCACACATACTGTGCGTTCTCAAACACATCATAAAAATCATCACAGTACAAATGGTCTGCCTGAGCTAACAAAAACGGTTTTAGTGATTTCAAGTTTCATCCTAAAAGACCACAAATCCCTCATCTCCCATAAGTGAGATCACTTAAGTCAGGATAAGAAAGCATTAAATAATGCTTAAATACTATACTATACTTATACTACTGCTATATATTTTGGGATACGTTGGTAACCAAACAGCTGCTGGGCCCTCATTGACATCCATAGTATCTTATTTCCATACTACGAAAATTGTGATCATTGTTTTTTCCCTCTACTGTGTCACAAGTAAAACGCCTTGTTGAATGTGAGTTATAGGGTGGGGCTTGATTTTTTACAAACATTTGTACAATGGTGAATACAAATAGTTTTTCACATGTGACATCATAAGACATGGAATTTAGTGCATGAGTCTTGATAAGTTTTATATGGAAGAATATTGGGTTTTTGGGGCAACATGAGGCTGAGTAAACGCAGACAGAATTTCCATTTTTGAGTAAACTATAGCCTTAACTTCTATTTTTATAAATCTATTGTTATGTAAAATAATATTTAGCCCAATCTATTCTAATGTCAGAATGTGAGTCATACAGTACATATCAGGTTGGAGCTACTCACAGCAGGCAAAGCGAAGAAAGAGATGCCCAGCAAAGCAAACCCTGCAGACAGAAGCCGCCCAGTCCAGGTCTGTGGAGTCTTATCGCCGTATCCAATGGTGGTGAGCGTGATCTGAAGAAAGATGTGAGAATATGAAGGGTCAACCTTTTTTATATATTTAAAAGACTAGGTTTTTATTGCTAAAGACTTCCCACAGACAGAGAGCATTGAATTATTTGTCTGGTTGCAGGACCGCAGTGTACTTTAACACTCCACATATCACCTTCACTCATGTATGGAGGAGGAACAGTAACCTCTACACACTCTGACTGCATCTACAGTACATGACGGCCAGACATATATAGAATTCTGGCTAGGGTGCATTTGAAAGGCATCCAAACGTGCAGTAAATTCTGTCCATTTATGCCATGTTAAACACCCATAAACACCAATCTGCTTTCTAAAGTTACGGCCACACAGATGCACTGTATTACATCCATCTTTCAGCAAGAGAAATACTTTGGTGGCTGGTCAAAAACAAAATGGATCAGTCTAACATCTCGCACTCCTTTCCACACTCATAAGTGAGCGCTTTGGATTCTTGCAGGCAGGGGATACTCAAACAAAGGCCCAGCCAAAGCAAATTCAACACATCCAGTAAAAGTGAGTGATTTGTCAAATGCAAAGAGCACTGCGGCCTTTCACAGCGCTGTGAGGCAAAGACTAGGAGTGTGGGAGCTCACATACAAAGCCAGACTCCCGTTCTCCTGTTTTCCTCCACGGAAGCCTGCCTGTCAACTCCAGACGCTGGCTTGGGCTCAACCCAGAGTAAATACCGTGTGGCAGCATAATATTGGCCCACCGCTGGTTTGTTTCTGCATCTGAGCTCTACAGCAGAAGACCATACCCTCAACTGACCTCACATCTCCTCGAAACAGCTCTGTTTGTGCTTGGTAGGAGGAGGAAATTACATGCATTGATTTGTTAAGGCAGCTGGTGAGGAACCATGACCAGTCCTGCTGTATGGACCTCAAACAAACCCTGTCAAGGCCTAGGGTTGTAACTCACTTATTGATTAATGCATAAAATACTGGCAATGTGCATTACTGAGCATCCTAAAACCAGACAGTTGGGGGTGGATTTATTGTATATAGACGTGAAAAAGGTTTTTTTGCGCATTTTCAGGAAAATGTACTCAAATGCTGAAAGTGGTTAATGAAGAGCAAAAGGAATGCATTTAAAGTTGACTTACCGTACCCCACCAAAGAGCATCGGCATAGGTGGCAAACTGTTTGTTAAACTCTTTCTCCACCAAGTAGACCAAGAATGAAGAAAAGATCAGCACCAAGAAGCCAATGTACCAAGCGGTCACGAGTTCCTGAAACAAGCATCACAATATAAAACACCCAAAAAATTAAAGTCGTGTCTACAAAAATATAAAATTTTCCTGTAGAAAAACAGCTTGGACCAGCCTAAAATGGCTTTCTGGTCTCCTGCTGGTCTTTTGGCTGGTTTTGTATGGGTTTTGGGCTGATCATGCTGGGGGACTAGTTTGGTGACCAGCTTGAGAGGTTGGGAGATCAGTTTAAAACAGATAAAACCAGCATGGCCAGGTTGTAAAACTAGCTAGAGTAATATAGAAACTGCAAAAATAACAAAGAGTGACATTTTCTTTTCTTGTTTTTCTTTTTCTTTTCCTTCTTCTTTATCTTTCTTTTTCCATAAAGCTGCACTGGAACAGCTCTGCAGATAAACTTATTTTAAATGACTTACAAAAACTTTAAAAAAATGCTTTAGAATTTAAATATGGTGTGCTTTTTTATTCTGGTTTTAAAAAAGCTGTCAAAAACCAGAGGGACCAGGCTGAGAGAGCAGGTAAACCAAACTAAACTAGCAAAGACCAGCGAAACAAGCTGGTTGAAGCTGGTTTTTTTTTTTCAGTTTGATCAGGGATGTCAGGAAAATGTTAACGCTTAAGCCTGAAATGAGATAGAAATAAGTAACTCTGCTATTATATCAACCACAATGATTCATTGCGGGGACCCCTAATCTCTCCACTAAATGGTGGGTAACTGAGGACTGAGGAAGCGTGTGGTTTGGCTGCAGCCTGTGGATGGAGTTTCAGTCCAAGCAGTGCTGGAAAAAGAGGTTGATTGTGGGGTCACATGTCTGCCTCGACATGAAAACTCACACGCAATGTCATGACCTGAGCTCATTTTCTCATTTTTGCCCTTAAATAGTAGTCTGTATACCTTGCTGTGAGCGTAGACTACAGATCCGAGCAGTTTCCAGGTACCGCCTCGCCTGTCCATACGCACCATGCGCAGGATCTGCAAAAAACGCAGACTGCGAAGTGCAGACGTGGCGAAAATATTGCCCTGGCTACCAGCTGAAACCACTGCGATGGACGCAATGAGCACAATGATGTCTGAAACACAAACACAGGAGACAGGGGTCATTTGTACGCGTTTACACCAAGAGAGCAAAAGAAATACTTTGATTAATAATTATAGCAGTTGGTCATTTAGAGGAGATGGAATCAGTGACTCATAGTCATCTTTATCTCACAATATCAATATCACTTAACTTTACTTCGACATGGACTAAGACCACCCAGCCATTTCAAGAGCATTGTCTACCTACATTTACATATAGGTAAACGTAAAAAAAATATATGAAGCTTGCTGTTGATTTCTAAGACATCAGGAACAGAAAAAAAATGTAGGCTGTTTCACTTGTCTGTTATGTCTTTCTCCCTGAGGTCAGAGACAGAGAGAGGGGCCAGGAGAGAGCAGAGAAGCCACAGCCTTACAGAACAGCATATCTAATCCTTCGCAGCACACAGAAAAACCTCTCCAGCTCCCAGCGTGTCTTAACCAGGGATAATATTGTTCTTTACTCAAATCACCTCCGTCATATTTTCCTGCTGAGTGTTACACTTGAGGTTTGAAATAAGAATGTTCTTGTGTCACATATGCTGAAGGTGGCCTCCTAAAAGTCTGTTATTTGAAATTTGAATCCTGTTGAAGGTTGCTACAAGGTGAAAATGGAACATTGAAGAACATGAGCAGATGGAAATGAAGGAAGCAGATTTGTGGTGCTTGTGAACAAAAGCCATACTACAAGATGAAAATTCAAAAATTGTAAGTTACCAGTTGAGAAACTTTGAACATCATTCTCTCCTTTTCTTTATTTTGCTGTAAAAGCTTTGGAGCAATTTATAATTATATATGTGTGTACTGACATCACCTTGTTCACAGCTCCAGATCTCAGACTGTGTCCAGTGTAAAACATTTTTATTAAGACCACAAGAATCAAAGATTAATTCAAGGATGCAAAACATTGCAGTGAAGACATTTAGAATGTTACATAGATGCTATTTAATAACATCATATTTCAATGTTAATTATTCCAAACATGATCCTTTTACATATATTAAAATAGAAAACATTGTAAATATATGTAATATGTAAATGTAATAATATAGCATAATTTTGTTTTTATTGATAAGAGCCTTTACAAACTTTTGAAACAAGGTGAATTTACTACTAAAGGTAAATCTGGTTACTTTTGACAGCTCAAAAAGTATTTTTGAGTTTCAGAGTTTCTTCTTTATTAATTAGTTGTTTGCAATTTTAAATTATTAAAATGTTTTAATAGTTGCCATGCAAAAGTCCTACATCAAGTCAAAAATATATTTTTTATATAACATGAAGATGAAATAATAGAGGATTTGGTCACATAAACTCAGCATGCTTCATTAAGATTAAGCGTCGACAAGTGTATATTCTGTATATATATATATATATATATATATATATAAATTAGGGCTGTCAAAAACAAGGCGTTAACAACGTTAATTATTTTTTTTGTCGTTAATTACGTAAATCTTTTTTTAACGCATTTCACGCATGGGCAGTGTGACAAATTATTTGTCAGGAAAGTGGGACAATTGCCTCGGAGTAACTGCACTTTGCATCAGTGACACGTGGGTACTGAAGTCTTTTAAGCTGACTATATTAAATCATTATGTGGAGGCTTGTAAAGAACAGTTCCTGTCTGTTGCACGTAAGTGGGGGTAAAACGACAACTATTGGAACTGACAGTGCACGCGACATGGTTGCCGCAATTTGTCTTACAAGTGTCATAGTGAGTCTTGCTAACAGCGGCTTTGTGAATGCTTTGGTAAAGGCAGCGCGTAGCAGAAGCAGCAGTGTCGCGCCGAGTCTATTTTGTCTTGGATCTCAAAGCATAACCTATATAATCTAGCATCTGCATGCAAGCCTTCTGTTGCATGGCAAAATGTAGTATTTCTTATAAAAAATGTGAGAAGGGTTAGACAGTTTATCCTGACAGGCTCTGCTATTTTTTACTTATAAACATTGAAAACTTTGCTCAAGTTTAGTGTGTAAACTGTAATATAGACAGTCGAATAACAAAGTATGCTGGCTATGACATAAATCAAAGCACATGGCACACAGTGTTCCGAGAATATGCTGGAAATTACGACAGAAATAAGATGCTTGTCTATAGTTTACTGCAGTGCAAGCCGCGGGTTCAGCTGTGCGCAACAAACGCTGCCAGTTTGATGAAAGCACAATCGGCGCGCGCTGCTTCTGCACTGCATACGCACTGCTTACGCATGCAATGTGAACCCGGCGTAAAGGTAAAAGATTGCTCTCAATGCAAAGAAAAATATTATGGTATGTTTCAGCTCGATTTAAACCACCATTATTTGGCAGTGTTAATTAACAGACATATTATGAAAATCATCTATCTGTGTCCTGTTATTTATCTTTTGGTATGCATTTCAGGGAAAAAAATTGTTAGGATTCAGGTGTAGTTGCAAATAGTGATTAATTATGATTAATCCACTGAAAATCCTGATTAATTTGATTAAAAATTGTAATCATTTGACAGCCCTAATATATATATAAATTATGCAAAGGCCTTTACACAATTTCTAATGGGACACGTCAAATAAAGGTGCTGAGCAGGGAGTGGAAATTGTTTTCTTTTTCTCTCTGTTACAGAATTCAGAGTTAATCTCAGGGCTGATGGGATGCTGATGGAACACAGCCTCCTAATGAATGGAGATGAGGTTCAGTGCATGACACATAACACACTGATATATTCACACTAGAGTCTAAATTACCCTCATACAACACAACACCACCTACACCACGCGTAATAAATATAAACAGCACTGGTTAGTTATTGCCTGTAATTCCTCATTGGTTAGTTATTGTCTGCTTTTCTCCATGAAAGAATTACAAGAGAAATCTCACAGTCATTAAGTATGTTTGAGTCAGTGATCGATTTGGAGCAGAGGTGCTATCATTACCCCATCGAGCATCCGTCAACATCCACACCAACACAGCAGATCCATCACCCTCTACAAACACACATAAGAGAGCACACTCAAAGAAATGTGTTTTTTTTTTATCCTACCGATGACACAGAATGGTTTTCTTGCAAAGCGCAGTCGTCCTTGCCATCCCCTGTAGCGACAGCAACATCCAGCTGACCAGATCCGAATGATGTACTCCAGACCGAACACAACAATCATCACAAACTCCTGCAAAATAAAGCACTTTTCATGACATCAGGTACATCACTTAATATATGGAAAATTATTAAAGCTAGCTCGCCAAAAAATGCTTATTGGTATTTATTGTAAATTTAGGAATGAATGTATTACATACATACTATAAATACTGTACAGACACACACAGACACCATGATACACCACCGGAGGCCTAGCTACTGTAACATAATTAACCTATCAGGTAATCCATCATTGCCATATTCCTGGTGCTTGCTAAATGCAGTGTTAGAAAAACCCCAGTTGAGTTCACAGTCTCTATGCACAGATTTTATAACACAGAGAAACAATGCACATTTATATTAAACTTCTCACTGATTCTCATTGTGCTTACAATCTGGTCATCAGTTGAAACATTCATGCTTTTGGATCGCCTGGCACTGATTCGTAAGTAGAAAAATTAATTAACAAAAAATAAACGGAATAGAAATCAAGTGCGCGAGTGAGCGAGCAATCAAGTCAGTCAATAAATAAATAAATAAATGTTCAAAGATTTATTTGAACATGTTGCTTAAAATACTGGGCATACTCTAAAATTACATAAAAAATAATATAATTATTTTTAATGCTTTCATAAATAATATAATCTAATAAACAAATCTAATGGGTTGATAAATATTAACCTCAAAGATTTATACTATATTTATCCTATATTTATAATGTTTCTTTAATATATATGTTTTAATATTTATGTAAATATAAATAATACTTTCTATGCGTGTTCAGATTTCACTTTTCTTCATTTATATTTTATTAATTTCTTCTATTTCTCTATATAAACCTTGAATTTTGTTTTAGTGGCTTATAGGTTTTGTTTTTTAAATTCATTAAACAGAAAAATCAAATCAAATTTGTGTTGGAAAAATTCTCTAATGGATTTCAATGTGAAATTGTTGATGTTTTAAAAAAAAATAAATGGCAGTTAATTTGTTGATGATGATGTTGATAATATTTTTTCTGAATATCAAGTCTTTGCAGCTGCTGATTGACTAATCAACCTTTTCCCAGGTCACATTTCACATTTGCCCCATCTCTGAGGGGTAAGAGGCCTGGGATAGGCTTTTAAACTGTCCTGCCCTGATCCACTTTGACAGCCGATCTGGGCTTCCCACGGCTTGACACAACACTGTTTGCTTATCCTGAGCACTATCTGATACTGGCGGCTGTGCAGGTCCTGCATTCCCACCAGTGGGGGTAGACGCCATCCTCTCCTGCTTTCAGGTCAGCTTAGAGTCTCTAAACGTCTCTCAATACAGCCTCTTTAACTGAAACAGGAACACCTTGGCCAGCTCCACCAAGCGTCCGGTGGGACTGAGGTGCTCAATCACTAAAAGAACCATGCTGCTTTCTGCTGTCACCTGAGAGGATCCCATCAGCCAGTAAAACATCTCAGTGAAAAGATTAAACCAGCCCAGCATAATACAACATGTATCAAATGGCCTAATCTAGGTAATCGTCTTTTAACGTTTTTGGAGGGATCTTTGAACACCAGACCAGAGAGAAACACTGAGACCTTGTTTTAAGACCTAAAGTCAACAACAAATCAAAATTGACCTTCACTGACCCTACAACCCTGGTCTTAAGAGCCACAATAATGATAACTATAACAACTTTCCAACACGACTATTCCTCTGTGCTGTTATCATTATATATATGTAGCGTGGTCTTCAAGAATAACAACATTTAATTGCAACAAATCACTTTTGTGACAATTAATTTTCAATCAATTTATTGTATCGTCCCTCAATAAAAGTATTAAGTTCTTTAAAAAACAAACCCAAACTTTGAAGAGTAGTGATGCTGACATCACTGACAGTTGCTAAATTGTGATTTAGTGACTTTAAGCAAACTTCCCCCATACTGTACAATCAATTCAAGTTCCAAGCTACATTTTTCTCATTGAATACTACATTTTATTTTGAAGTGTTTCATTGTGGGCAATTTGTTTCTATACAGTAAGTAAGTTTGTGTGTCTCACCAGAATAAGGAGACAGTGATTGGAGAGGTCCATATGAGCAGGGATGGTGGAGAATACAGACAGAACCAGACAGCCAAACACCAAAGTGAACCTGCCAGGGAACAAAAAAGGAAAAACATTACTCACACAGCTGAAGTAACTGTATCCTGTTCTGTGTGACTTCCCCTGAGCAACTGAGAGATGAAACTGAAGGTTTCTTTGTTCTGATGTGAAAGCACCTTAACAAGTCTCAGGATGAACCCTGTGAAAGAACGCCAAATGAATCTGAGAGCTTTCAGAGAGGCATTAGATCGCAATTGAATCCGCTGGTGTTTTTCTACAGCTCTTTTAGCAACTGACCGGTAAACATAACAGCTCTTGAAGTACTTGAGTGACACTCTTGCATAAAGAACCCTAACAAATCAACGCTTTCAGCATCATTAAAGCAGGCAGGGTTTCACTGATGATAGATGTGTGTGTGACTGCACACACCACACACCCTCTGGCTTCTCTGCTGTTGTCTGAGAGCTATATACAGGAACATACAGAACATGCATTCTCCTGCTGTCCCTTTGGTGCAGTATACTGTATCTGTCCCATCTCCCTTTTGCTCTCACCCTGTAGAAACAGGCCATTGTGAACATTGGCCTGAGGTGGACAACAGAGATGGATTCTTCATTTTCAGAAGCATATGCAGCTGTGCGAGACGTGCAGCCGTATGCTGTCTGAGTGAACTAGCAGACATCACTGTGTCTTCCAGCAACTGCTGTCCTTGTGTTTCCTGTAAATACATTGTGTCTGGGAGCCTGTTTTTTACATCCAGCAGTCTTCTGTATTTTACCTTCAGCCTCAACCTTCTTAATTGAAAGGAACCATACTTTGCAATATTGTACATTATTATTATTTCTTTTCCATCTCAGCTCCCCTTATAATTGTTTTCCGGTATGGTAATTGTTCACATGACCATTTCTGACCCTCTCGCTCTTGTCAGTGAAAGATTTTGCAGCACAAAGGCACATGTAACCATATTAACTAATTCTTACTTTGAGCATATAGCGATGCTACAGAGCAAATATTAAGTAGATTTCAACGCAGATAACACACATAGTCTTTCAAAAAAAGCATTTTATATAAAACAACAAAGAATGATGGATCAAACAAAGCCAGCACTTGGATAAAAACATCTTTTGGGGGTTGATGCAACGTAAATGCACTAAGCAGTGAATATAATGGCGCTTTTTATTCAGTCAATCTGACAAAAAGATTTGATCAGTTTATTTGCTACACTGAAATTGAG
>JAUMHP010000063.1:11669940-11688968 GCA_032361065.1 Enteromius trimaculatus
GTGAATATAATGGCGCTTTTTATTCAGTCAATCTGACAAAAAGATTTGATCAGTTTATTTGCTACACTGAAATTGAGTTCCATTCCATGTAGATTTTTGAATTTTAAATACACTGTAAAAAAATCATCCTGTAAAATTTACGGTAAAATATAACAGCTGTGGTTGCCAGAATTGGACTGTGAAAAATAGGGTAACAACATTTTAGGTTTTACAGTTTTAAGTTAAATTTATAGTTAAATACCCTAAATTTCATTAACTGATATAATGTTAATATACCAACATGAACCAAAGCCCATCACAGCTTTTAAATACAGTATAAACATTTATAGAAGGTGCTCAGTGTCATTCACACAAACATCATGGTCAGACTCATTAAACTGAAACATGCAATAAACATTAATTTAACAACATTACATGTAACATACAACTCTAATAAACATAACTGATAAGAAAAAACATAAAATGTAAACATTTGAAATGCAATGCAGGGAATTCTGGTCAGTTTACAGGTTTTCCCTGTAAATTTTACAGGAACTTACCATTAACCATTTTCACTGTTTTTTTCTCTCTTTAAAATCATGGTCATTTTTTTACAGTGTATATGTAATTTGAAATGGCCATTTGCAACATCTATATTTCAGACTACCGTTCAAAAGTGAAAGTAAAGAATTTTACATAAAACAGGTTCCCCAAAAACACAACTGTTTTCAACAATGCTGATGATAAGAAATGTATTTTAAACAACAAATCATCTCAGAATAAATTCTAAAAGGATCATGTAAACACTGAAGACTGAAGTATTGACTGCTGAAAATTCAGCTTTGCTGTAACAGGCAATTAGGTAAACATTACAGACTTCTTTGAAAAACATTAAACAAAAGATACAGTATCTACATTTCCGAAGGGATTTGGAATTGTAAACTATTTATTTGAATTTAAATGAATGTAAATTAGATATGATAACTCAGTTATGACCGGCAATTTAATACAGCTTCAACAACGATTGATTCCTGAATGATTTACTTAGCTGTACATTTTTATTTCTAAAGAGCAAGGCAGATCTTGTCATCCATGATACTTCCATTTTAATGCGTGAAAAGACTCATTCGTCTCTATATTTTCATAAATATTTAAAAGAGCATTCTATAATTATTAATGCAGCAACACTACTGTGGTAAGCCACAATTAAGCACCCTACTTTAAAGGTGGAGTGTAAAGAGTTTGAGAGGTGTTTATTTACTGGTTGTGTATCTGTCTGTGATCAATGACAAACTAGTTGTGGCATTTGTATGTAAGCGTGTTAACAGCTGCTAGCACAGTCGTGCTGACAGCTCTCACCTGTTTCTCTGTCTTTCTTTTTCTTTTTGTCAGTGAGACACAGTCTGTCTGACCTACTCCTCACCCTTTTAGTGCTTGGCTAACACATGCACACCCACACAAACCAGACTCTTTCGGTTAGTGTGAGGGCTTCTGTGAATCTCATAACACTCCATAGTATTACAATCCCCAAAGACTGGATCGTGACAGAGTTTATGAGTCATTGCAGGATATAGCGCTTTCCATATCCTGGTGGTAATAGCAGACCACAACCATTACGCTCAAACTGGTGTCGTGCTATTCAAGTAGAACATGTTTATTGCATTTTAACATGCATATGGACAAATGCGCGCGCACACACACACAATGTGCCTAAGAAAAGGCTTCTGCTATAGTCATTACTGTAACCCAATAGACGCTCAAAACAGTAGCGGCGATTCAAAACACATTCGGAGACCAATAGTGAAAATACATCTATTTTGCATTCCTTTAATATTTGTTTAATTATATTGTCAGCACAAAAATTTGAGCAAAAAGTAAAAATGTACATGAATTTTAAAACGTTGACCCATTTTGCTTTGCAGTCTGAGTGCACTGTGCTTCAATTGAACCCAGAAGCATTCAAGTATAAATGAAAGCAGTCAAAGGCTTTTGCATTATACGTGCCCTCAGACTCATTTTTCAGAGCTATTTGAAAGATCTCTCAAAGTCAGATGTGGGGGGGGAATTAACATACTGGACCAGAAAGAAATGACTTTTTTGAACAAACTGCTGCAGGTAGCAGTTCTCTCCTAAACGTTGGGGCCAGACAATGTGTCTTTTAGCATTCAGAGCCATGTGGTCACAGTGCCAGGCTCCCACAGACCCAGACATCTGAGCTTTCAAAGCCCTGAACCACAGGGACCTCTTTCCACCAGCAAGACAAAACACAGCACCACCTACCAATTCAGCGCCCTCTGTGTGTAAATGTGCGAGAGAGTGTCTGTATGCAAATGTCAGCTTGCAGTTTTGTTGTATTGTTGTTTTGCAATGCAGCAGAGTGAGAAAAAGGGGGAGGGAAAGGTTACAGTAGCATTTAGCGGGCTGAACACCTGTTTCTGTTTGCGTCTTTGTGTTTTTGGGTTTGTGTTGATTCGATTGCTGTTTTGACTTTGAGGGGCACTCAAACAGACAACGATGACGTACTCGGATTTGGAATTTCAAATATTTCTCAATGAGCCAGGCTACCTGTCTGCCACACCAAACACACACACAAACATACACACAATCAACCTATGTGAAGAACAGCATTTAATAAAACTGTTGATGAACGCAACTAGGAAGAAGAAAAAAAAAGATGAGAGGATAGTGAGAGATTAGTTGAAGCAAGAAATGTCTGCATTTCTGATTAGATGAATATGTAAACTAATTTCTATTGGATTACTACAAAATATAGCATGAGTAATCCAGCATCTACAATCTCATGAGAGATGAGAGTAGAAAAACATAGAAAAAAATTAGATAAGAGGAGAATTGAAGAGATGGTTTGAGAAAATGCAACACGATAAGGGTTTTGAAGACAAGAGACGTTTTGTGTTGGGATGCTTTTCAGATGGTTGGCTGGTTTAGAGCTCAGCGTTCCTGACAAGATGAATACGATAATTCATTTTCCATTGGATTAATGTAAAATATAGCATGAGTAATCCAGCATCCACAACACCATACAGCCTGAGTTATAATGGCTGCTCTGTGAATTATTGAATGGCTTGTACAAATAGCCTGTGGACATCTGGCTCTGATTTGGCTTGAGCCTCTAATGGTTCTCCTCCGTCTGAACAGGAAGGTCTGGACACTGGCTGCTGTTTCCACTGCAGCTGGAACAGAGCGCAAAACACAACTCAGCTCTGACCGGAGCTTCACACAAGCCCTGGGTTAATGACAGCAATAACACACAATCAGGAGGTGGCACTGAATGTCCCAGCGCTGCCCTGACATCTTCAAAGCCACTGGCTATTGATTGATGCTTCCACAATCTAATGGGCTTTTCACAGGTTACACAGGGGTCTGAATAACGATACCGTAGTCTAATGATTTAGATTCAGGTATTTTAGCGATTCACTTTAAAGAAACAGCTAAAATCATTACAGTAACAGAACAGAGTGAATTCTATTTCACAAGGAGTCTGACAGTCAAAACTGAAACAGCTAGCGTCCTTGATGTTTGTAGCGATTGACAGTGAATAACTTCTTAATCTCAAATCCAGAGTTCTAGTGTACGAAAGTAAGAAGGAATGATAGATCAGCAGCAGACAGAGTGAAGGGAAAATGCTTGCATTACTTGCAATCCAGATGCTGAATGTGTTTATGCGAGAGCGTGAGCTTGTATTTATTTATAACTGGACACTGCCTGTATGATCAGTCATTAGAAGTGTTACTCTGTGCTAAATTAAAGCTGTTTTTTTCCAGTCTGCTGCATTCCGGAGCATTCCTCTGGCTGGCTGAACGCAGGCCTGTCATGAATAATTAGGGCTGTCATCTAACACTGCATGTTGCTGTTCCAGGTTCAGTGAAGCCAGTCATGAGAACGAAACCTTGCCATGAAGTCAAGCTGAGGAAGCAAGTCAAAGCTGACCGCTACTGCATCTACACGATTCCCTTAAAAAAGGTCTTGACACAGCTTAATTTTGTAATCATAACTCAATGCTTCCTTTGAAAACCCTCAAAACTAGCACACTGGCATTCAAGCCACAAACAATTGAGAGAGCAATTAGATTTCTTTTCCTGAAGGAAACACAAGTGCTTGCAACTGCAACACGTCTTGTTTTCTGTCAGCTGCTCAGAAGAGTTTGTACAATTACTGTACCATTCAAGACCAATCACAATTCAGTATGCAAATAGATGCAAGGCAGAAGACCAAAGTACAATTCAACAAAGTGCACAATGACCTCATCACTCTTGTTTCTTGAATGCTGAACATTGTATTCTATTCTAACAGTCAGAGCAGTTGAAAGTCAATGGAAGGTTTTCAAAAAAGAAATCTGCTCAGTTTAAACAGACTGCTGTAAGTAGTTCACGCTGAACTAATTGTAGAGTTTTAAAACCTGGGTTTGGGATTTAGAATAAAACTAGAATAACTGAGGACTATCAATACTAGTGCTGCCATGGATTCACTATAAAAAGAACACAGGCCAGTCAGGCGTATGCTTAGAGCTGGCAGGAAAAGACGAGTTTGTCTGAGTTTAATTGTTCTCAAATTGCACTGGGGATTTTTAATGAACTTCGTTAAATGCCAGCAAACAGACTATATGGCTATTTGAGGTGGCAGCATGCAGAGCTGATAAAAGATGAAGCCTAATAATAGCTCACTAAGTTTTGAGAGAAGTTTTAATGTGGCTGCATGGATGCAGGCCTCCAGAGAGATTGTGATTACAGAGCAGTGTGATGCTGGATGACTTATATTTAAATCAATCTAATCACAGGAACAAATACACAAACTACTTTATATTATATACTTTATATGACCATCGTGAATTAATTTCTTTGATCTACTGTCCTTCCACCAGGAACTGCTGAGCATGTTTGAGGATTTGAGAACGAGGACAACTACAGAGATGTGTATCAAAGAGAGAAGCAGGGATCTACCTTCAAAGGACTGAACAGATATTCATTGTAATACCTTTGACCACCAAAAAGTACATCTCGTATAACATTTTTAAATATTTATGGAATGTATTTCACAGCAGTTTGCCTCCACAAAATCTATTCCAGCACTTCAGAGTTGTGTGTGTGCGCATGTGTGTGTGTGTGTTTGTGTGTGTATATAGTAGTGTGTACTTTATATGTACTTTATAAACAAATCTGTCTGTATTTTTTTTATTAAAAAAATCAAGAAAATATTTTTATCCCCAAGTTTGCAGTAAAGATGGTAATATTTAAAATTTTCCATTGAAATAATACTGTAAAACCTAGACAAAAAAAAATCTAAAAAAACCCCTTTATAATAAGTTTTTTATTTTTAAAATGCATATAAAATTTCTCTGATCACAACACAAAGAATAACATTTCACAATATTATTTGTGTGTTTTTTATTTTTGTGTTTTTATTTTCTGACAATCCTATCTGTTTCTATCAATTTTATAAATAATAATAAAACTGTTTCTGCTCTTTAAAAAGTACATTAAAAGAGTAACCACTACAAAAATTTTTTTTTTTTACGGAATACAACAGTTTACGGAATACAACAAATTTTATATCTGAGATAACAGAGACAAACACTGAACACACCTGAAACTCTATAAGGTGAGAAATGATGGTGTTTTTAACATGAGGTTGAGTCTAATCAGGCATGGTGCTGTCCAGGGTCCTGAAGCTGATCACATAACGCCACTGTTGCATCAATACGATGTTAGCATGATACAGCACATGCAGGCTGAATTAAGGTTCATGACCTTATAATTATAGGAAAGAACATGTTGTGTTAAAATATTTTGAACATTACCACATAGTCTCAAAGTGAATCAAAGTGAACTCAAACTGTACAAATAGGAGTTCAATAGTTTAACAATTAAACAAATCCTTATTAAGTATATTCTATAATATACGTTATATTCTCTCCGTTCTATATTTTAAGCGAGTAAAGTAGTGTTTATGCATAGTTTCCAAAACAGCTTTTCAAGAGTTTTGAGACACATTTTCCAAAAATACCAGCAGAGCCCCTCGTCCCGCTACAACTCCGAGTACTTTTACAGAGGGAGGCAGTTCCCTAATCTCTTCTTTATGGACAAATAAAACACAATGTAAGCCCATAAAGTTCACACAGCACCATCGTAACTGCAGCTTCCCAGACACCACAGTGGTCGGGTTTCTTTTTAAGCCGCACTTCACTGAGGAGGAGGGTGGAGGTGAGGATGAGCTACGTCGTCCCGCCCCTTTCCGCCTCCAGCAGTTTGTCTTGAGGTGGACAGGGAGCAGGAACAGGCAGGATGTTCCCCTGCCAAAAGTCTATTAACTAATCCTGCTGTTTATACAATCTACTCAAGTGTCTTACAAGGCTGATCGGCTAGATGAAACATGCTGTTTCATTTCTAAGCAACTACTTAACAAAACACAACGCAGCCATAGGCATCCAAAGCCTTGAGAGCATCCAGCTAAAGTTCACTGAAGCGAATGGAAACACTTCATCACTTAAATAAAAAATAAAAAAATCATTTATAATCATTCATTTAAATATCCTTCGTTGAGATTATGATGGTCATTACTAAATCGTTTATAATGTATGTGCATATTGTTGCTGTAGGCACAAATGTAATATATGAATCGTTTTTGCCTTTCATCGTTTGCGAGGCTTTCAGAAGTTTGGGGTTGGATTTTCTTTCTCTTATGCTCAATAAAAACATAAAAAAGGTGTATTTTAAATATCATAATTTAAATAATCATGCTACTATGCTGATTTGGTAAAACATTTATTATCACCAAAATTATTGTGTTGCATAATATTCTGTGGAATAATAAATTTTTACAGGGTTCTTTTTATTAATAAAAAATTTAAAAAGCTTGATATTTTAAATATTATTTGTTTGTAAAATGATAAAACACTGCAATTTACTATTATTAATAATAGCATTCATTTCTTTAAAGAGAACTTACTGCAAAATTTTGTATGTTAGTTAGTATACAAAGAAATCTGCATAATTTTAGAGTATCTACTAGCAAACGTAAAATTGAAAATGATATAGCAAAAGCTCTGAAAAGTATGTCTAAATATGCACAAAGTTTTGTTTCTAGACTTGTAAAGCATCAGTTTTCTGTAAAATATAATTTGGTACATAGCTGTAAGATTCAACTTTCATTGGTAGCGAAATAGAGCTATCCTACTGTATAACGTTTCTTGGAGAACAAGAAGGAGCAACTAAAAGTACACAAAGGAGAGTTAGTGTAATGATTCTTATGTGTATTGAACGTCACCCGCGTGGCTGGGGAACAGGGCCAAATTTCCATGATGCAGCGTAGCTTGGCTTTGAAGGTGTGGGCCAGGAGACGTTTTGCTCACCATCTTTCTCTCCCTCCCTCCGTCTTTTCCTTTCCTTTCCCTTTTGGGTACCATTAAGAGAAGTGGGAGGAATCGGCACAAGCTGTTTTCCATGTGATGAGCACAAATCCTGCACTAACAGGATCCAGACCTGGGGAAGCTGGTGAGCTCTAGCAGCTGACAGGGTTCATAAACGCTCCTGGCATTGAGGGAAACAGCAGCAGGTTCTCATCAAACACCAAACAGCCTCTCCTGTACTCCCTCACTACCTCAGCCTGTCTCATTCTCTCTCTTTCTTTCTGCTCCACAGTTGTGGGTGCTAACCAGATGTCAGCTTGTGTCCTACAATGCAAACTATCACACAAAGACAAAGAAAAAAACAAGAAAGGTGGAGACAGTCTCACTTCTACAAAGTGGTCTCAGGGGATGTTTAGTCTAAGAATGATTCTTATCAACAAATATAAAAGACTTAGGAGAGTGTGCATATCAAATGGCTGCGATTTCTCTATTTTAACCTACTTAAATTTTTATGGTTCTGTAATCATGAATATTACAGTATATATATATATATATATACAGTATATCACATTATTATATTTTATTTAGAAATACATTTTAATTAGAAAATAGATCAAAGATATTTTTAAAATATCTATTCTTTTACATTTTTAAAATAAATTAAAGCTCATAAAAGCTTCATGCTGACTGCTGTTCGTTTGTTAGATAAAAGTGTCTGTCAAATGCATAAATGTATAAAATACAAAACGTGTAAAAATGTATAAAATAGAACTTGTATTGCAACTACCTAACCTTAAATGTAATGAGACAAAAGAATAGATGCCGAGGTTCAAGCCAAGACTGTAAGCACGGAGCTGTGACGAGATAACAGTGAGTGCTACTGTGCTGTCTGTGACCGCAAAAGGAGCTTAGCAGCCACTTTAACCAAAGGCAGTGAAGAGAAGCGGTCCTCAACAAGCTACCCATTTACTGAGTCTCACTCCACTCTACATATGTTCTCTAGCTTTTCTGTCTTTTCATCAGTCAAATCCATGGCTGCTCTTTACAGCTCTTAACCTACGCTATCAAAAAAGAAAAAACTAAATTGAAACCATATAAAAGCTTATATCAGGCTGATTTAAAAGGAAAGAACATATCTAAAAACCATTTAGGAAAAGAAGCGCGAAAGATTGCTTAGAAACCTTAAAAGAGCTGCTGGTGGAATTGATCAATCTTCTATTGCTCAATAAGACTTCAGGCAGATGGAAATCTCCATCATTTACAAACACTTTGAACTCAATCACCCCAGAAAGTTCAACCGCACCATGAAACCGCACACTCACCATCGCTGCTGGCGGTCCCGCTCCACTAGCTCCATTAAACGCACAAACGCGACAAACACAAATGTTCACAGGAAAGACTCTGTCACGGCTGGCTGTGCTGTGTCGACTCGCTTCCTCTGGTTGACACAGGTAAATTAGAAAGGGAGACAAGTAATAATCCAGGAAGAACTTGAGACATGCTTCAAGGAAGTATAAGGGGAGAGAAAGAGTCATTGCAGCTTAAACGAAGCTAATGTGTGTTCAAGGAACTTAACTTAAAAACACACTCTCTTTCTCTGTCTGTGGAAGAAGATTGTAGGTTAAGACTGGATGGTCAACGATTCCAGCTCTGGGTGGACGGAGTGAAAATGTCTGATAAGAAAAGCTCAGAAAAGCTGTTAGTATTGAAGTCTGTCACCTACTGTCACAATTAGATGTTTTAATCGATGGTAATTAATTATTTAACATGCAATAATTGGAATTTTCTGACAGCTAGATGCCATCCAAACAGAACAGAAGGGGTCCTAAAAGACTATATATATATTCATTTTTGGATGAGTAGAAAAATAAATAGAACTGAATTTATTTAATAAATAACAAATAAAAAAATGTAAGAAATTGTACCTCAAAGTATAACGTATGTAAATATGCAGTACATAATACTTAAAATATGTGGCAAAATAATGGCAAGCGTCAACCCACTTTTAAAGCTGCCTATGATTATGGTCTATGTCTCACTTTCTTTTCCTCCCAACGCAGTTTTGCCCCTGGTGGGCCCCTCACACTTTGCTAATGCATGGGGTCACTGCAAAAGCCACTAAAGTGTTCTCCACAGCTTGCTTTAATTGGACTGTTTACAAGCAGTGTGCCGAAACTCTATTGTAGACTTGGGGTTAATTTTCACCCCGGCTGCAGCAGTAAATCTGCCGCATCAGAGAGGAATTTTCATCACTGGAGAAACCGCAAGCATCGTAAGAGCACATGAAAAGCTGGTCGGGTAACAGCAAAACTATATTGACACCAAATTGTATTAACATGGGAAGATTATGGCAGAATTGTCTAAAACTAAAACAGCTGATGAGGTTTTTCCAGTCTTATCTGCACGTAAAAGAGTTTCCACTCAGTAGCAGAGTGACAGAACACACGCACGCTCAGCTCCAGACGTATGTCTATACAAACGCTCACATCTTCCCTTCTACCTCTGGCTTTTTATGGCATTAATGATATTTTGAGGGAAAGCAGATGGGCCAAATCTGTCAAGCTTGTATTGACATTGTCCATGTAAGGATACAGTAGCCAGGGAGCCTGTCTATCCAAGCTCTCTCGCTACGTCTCATACACGCGCACACACACCTCTCTCTTTTTGAACATAAAAAAAGGTATCATTCTGAGAGTGTTGCTACCCTTCCCCCGACTTGCAGTGCAAGTAGTTTACGGTTGATGTGTGGTGTAATGGCTTGTGAATGTGTGCGGAGCAGCTGGCACCACAATTTAGCGCAGTCCAAAATTTTGTAATAATGTTATAAGATAAATAAATTATATTACATTTTCCCTTTTGGATTCCACTGTATCTAGGCTAAAACAATACATTAATAATGTAAATCTATTTATAGCCCAAATAAACCCTCCCTGTTCCTTTAGGGGAATAAAATATTCTAAATCTGACAAGCAGCACATGGTTATACGACACACTAACCTCTCTGCACATCTAGCTGTAGAAAGAGTGGTCACTCTAATGGAGCTCCACAGGATCCTGCTGAGTGCGGTGTAAGTGACCTCAGTAATACATTTCAAATACTGCACGGCTCTCTAAAATAATTGACTTTAATTGGTCAATTGTGGTGTACTGTCATCACATATTTTTGTATAATGATCAATAAAAAGCCTATTTGACTCTTGGCATGGGCAACCAATTTCCTACACATTAACGGTTTCATGTTCACTTTGCATTTGGGTCCTGATCACCCTGTCGGAGTTCATTTTGTTATAATGACCAAATAACTGCACATTATCTCTTGCTTACTCCATTTGTCTCATGTTTATGGTCTTTCCTCTTTCTACGGGTAGAGAGAATGAGTTAGGTGTTAGTTTGTGCTGTTTGCCGCTACATTCTGATACGTTCAGTGTGGGCATGTGTCTTTGTTAAGCACAGTGTGATCTTTTCCCTATTTACAACACTTCTTGGGAATTAAGGCACATCGATTGGAAGTAGATGAAGGAAAAAATAGGGTGAGCAAGAATCCAAAAACACTTTCTCTCCTGGGAGGTGTTATTCAGTGGCAGATTTGACATAGATTGATTTGTGTCATTTCCTGAGTGAGGGAGCCATTGATCCTGCACTGACCTGTTCACCGTAGCATCTGCTTTCATTAGCAAAGCAAGGGCTGTGTGGAGACCCACCAGGACAGGAGCCACAGGGAATAGCACACCTCCTTAACACGGCCATCTATCACAGCCGTTTACCCTGCCCGACAAACATGCACTGATCAATACTGCAACCATCACCCTCCACCACCCTAACGCTCTCACACATGCACATATATAAAGTACTCAGTGAGTAACACAGCAATCACTTCCACAAAAACACAGAAAATGTGTTAAAATTGTCTGCTTTCAATTATACTCATAAGACGCAAGTTGATTTTTTTGTAAAGAACTGTCTTTCATCAGTTAAATTATCTGGGCTATAAAACCTATATGACTTTAATAGCTCTAAACCGTGACTTTATTGTCAACAACTATCTATTTCTATGATGATAAAGGATAAAACATGTTAATATGATTTTACTTATTGATTAGTATTTGACTGAAACCATAAATTACATTCCACTTCATTATAAATGTTCAAGCTAAGTATTTTCTTATCCCACCAAAGCCACTTTTTACTCACATTTGACACTTGGGAAGTGTTAACATGAGACCCTGAGAAAAACTAAACTGAGAACTGTCCTGAGCTGTTAAACAGAACCCACAGAGGAATAAAATTGCATTTTTGGAAGAGAAAAATATGAGATACGAGAGAAGTAGAGCAGGTGGGTTTAAATCTGTAGAAATATGAAACAAGGGAAAGAACGCATTCTCGTGGAAGTGGCGAGTAAACTTCTGAAATTTGTCAGAAACAAGGTTTGGCACAGGAGAGGAATATATAGCAGGTGGTCTGAATGGAATAACATAAGCCTCAATGGGTTAGGAAGGAGAGAGAAGACATTGGGAGAGAAAGAGGAAAGGGAAATGAGACATTCACTGCTAAATGAGTAGCTCACTGAAGTATGGCATAATCTACCTGCTGGGCATGGAAATAGAGAGGGAGATAAAGTGGCTTCTCTCAGGACTAACATTACTATACCGCAGCTCTGTTGCTGCAGGATTAATAGGGTTATATCTCTGGTTAGACCGGACCATATAGCGTCCTATTCTATCTGGGACTTCAGTGTCCTAAAGGAAAACGCTAAGATCTCCACACATGCACCTGAGCACAGGCACACCTGACTGCTCAAAACCCAAAAACATTTAAACTATGGTTTATTCAGAATCCTTTTTGGTGTTTTAAAATATAACATTAGGTTGGAAATCTGATTGAAATTACAATTCAAATGTAATTTCGGGAAGCTATGCATATGCAACATCATCATACTGTCAGAGAGTGTCCAAATATTGTTTTATCACACACTGCGATATTCACTATGCATCAAACAAGCTAAAAGTCTTGCTAGATTACAATACAAAAGCGCAGCACTTCCAGCACCTTATGTAAAAAGCAGCTCACAATCAAACAGTGTGTGGGTTACTGTTATTACAAGTAATAACAGTGACTCCTCGGGGGTTCAGTCATTAGTGCAACTGTGGCTTTTTTCAGCGTTCTGAATGCTTGAGTTTCTCATCAACATCTGTTACTTCTGCAAAACACAATGAACCTGGAGCTCATTCAGGAGCAAGGAATTAATTTAATGGAGCTTATTTATAACAGGGCCCACATTAGTATCAATATCAATGAACCCAGAATAATGCAATTAGCAGAGCGAGACACGAGAAGCAGCCTTTCGATTCATAGGACCCCTACGCAATGTTCACTGCTCGCTGGATAGTATATCTTATTTTATACTATACATAAAATAACATTATATATTAATTAATATTGCAAACTAAATCAAATATGTTAAAACATTTATACTGAGAAATTACCTCATTAAAGCAAACACATGTCCGTTCTGATTTTAAAAAGTGAACTGGTCAATTGTAGTTGCAGAATAACCTGTCGAGCAGTCACAGGATGCTGACTCAAGTTCAGTCTTGTCCGTACATTATTTGAGAGGATAGGATTAAAGTGTAGGCACAATTAGATGAAGAATATATAGCAAGTCTGTTTCTGGTGTGTGGCGTAAGGGTAATGTCCCTCCATATTTCTGTGAGCTTTATTGGCGGAACAGTAAAGCAGTGTCAGACCAATGCTGACTAGATCCTTTATATGCTGATCTCCACAGAGGCAATCCCCCATCAGCCCCCAAAATAGCAGCAGGGCCATCCATCACCTGGAGAAGAGGAAACTCTATCTTTATCCTGCACAGAAGCAGTGAAAAACTGAAAAATCAGACTAACTATCTATCTATCTATCTATCTATCTATCTGTCTGTCTGTCTAATAGATAGCGTGTAAATTAAAATGACAGCACTGGTTAGGTTTGTTGTTAAATGTGTGTGAAAGTAATTGTGACACTTGACTTGCTCACTAATTAGATGCAGTCAACACTGATTAGTCCTACATATATAGAATATATAAATGTAATAAAAATGTAGGAAATTCCATTAGGGGTTAATGAAAATCTACACTGAAGTTGACACACACTAATTACCGTAGACTAGAGCGGTCTATGTGCATGAGTGTGTGTGTGTGTGTGTGTGTGTGTTTGTGTGTGTGTGTGAAAATTCAATTGAACGTTCAGTCTGAAATGAGCTCTGACTCCACAACTAAACCTGAAAATGTAGGCAGCCCCTGACTAATAGGAGGCTTTTTATAGTTTTTCCTAGGTCTGAGATGTGTGATGAATGGAGCTGATCTTTTAGTTTCATTGCAGGAGACGATACATTCTGAATTCCAGCTGACAGAGAGAAAGAGAAAATGTGATAGGCTGCAAGATAAATGAACCGGACTGATTGGCAAACAAAAACATACATAGCCACAGGGGATTTGTCAATTGGACAATATCCAAAATTACAGTGTATATGTGTGTGTACACATAAATCAAAACAATCAAAGTGTAAAAAAGTATAATTCATGATCATTCAATTTAAAGTGACCGTGAATACACATAGCAGTTAGCTTTATGAATGGAGTTTCATTGCATTTTAATTGTACATTCACTCACTGCATGGCCGTTCAAATTCTCTACTTAATTCTGAATGACGCACAAGCCTGTAATATTGTTCATTTTACCAATTCCCGTAATACAATCTCAGGTTCTGTAGTCCTGAATACATCTCACATCTCTGGCATCAGGTCAGATGGGAATAGGAAAATGTAAAGAACCCAGCAATCAGAGGGCCTCGGTGAGAGAGAATGGAAAAAACGACATCCACTTGTCATGGCTTTTAAAAGCAAATCAGAATTAAAGATGTCAGGGGAAATAAATCTTTCCCCATTTTCCAGTCATTCCATCTCAGTAAGATAAGAACAGCTGGCAAATGAACCTCAGAGTGAACGCAGCCATTTGATAGCAGGAAGTATAACAGTGTGCTGCACTACTGAGGATACAAACACATGGGACTCTAAAGTTAGTAGAAGAAGGTGGACATAAGTATGTGCGAGTATGTTTGTGTGTGTGTCGTTTTGTTGATCCACAGATTTTTGCCGTAAAGTGGTGGAGAGATCACAGTGCCTTGATCAAACACATTTTTTTGCTTGAGCGAGTTGCCTTTGAAGCTTAACACTTAAAACACTTGCAGTCTTATCAGAGGGAAAACATTATTCTAGTTGATTAAACCTTGATTTAGATCTATATTAATCATGTTGCGGCAATTACTAGCAATTTGGTTCAGTACAACACAAATTCCAGTAATGTTTACACTAATGCCCAGAATTAATTCTCTCAACAAAAACAAAACAAACAAAATAAGGTAACAATGTATGTTTAATATTGCCACAACTAGCTGAGCACCATTTCAAGGCATTCAAGAAAAAAAAAAAAATAATAATAATATATAATATATATGGAATGTACTATTTTTCTCAAGAAACATTGTATGATTGTCAATGATGAAAAAAGTTGTGCTTGCTTAATATTTTGTGACAAATTTTTTGATGAACAAAAAATTGAAAAGAACATTTATTTTTAAAATATAAGTACTTGGTAACATTTTTTTATTTATTTATTTTTTTTTTAAAGGCCCCAAACTTTTCGAATATACCCTTCTGATCCTCAAGCTTGTTATGCAAATCTAATATAAAATTTATGCACGCTTCTGAATCTGATTTCTCATTAATTGAGGGCTGTCAGAAGAGGTCAAAGATGTGGGATTTAAAACGCGGTCACACTGCTACCCACTGCCATTTATTTTGGGCAAAAGGTCACAGTTTAGCTAGTTAGTATGGTCCATTTAGTCCCTGTTGGTAGATGCTGTGAAACCATCTGGGAACACATAGCATCTTTCTCCATTGACAGTCATTAAAAAGCTATTGTGCAATGCATTCTGACAGAAAGCTTCTTTCTTTTTGTCGTACTTTGCATACTTGAAAAATTTGCAGTCACAATAGACTTTAATTACAAAAACCAGATGAGACTCAATTAACGAAACACCTGAGACAGATCATCAATTGTGGACGATTTCCTCTGAATCCCTCAAAATTACAGAACGCAGACGAAGTGTAATGTTCTTCCACATTAATATCTGTGAGACTTTAAGTTTGTTATGTGATAAAACTAATAACACTGCATTCCTTTGTAGAGAACAATAGTGAAAAAAAAAAACATAAATCAAAGCTACTGCAATATGCTGACTGCACACATACTGCTGAGAGAGGAATATGGTGACGTGGCAAGGAATTCAGAGGAAATTAAAAAAACAATAAAAGCATTTAATTTAATGATTTCACCATGAACAATTTGTCATGGATGAGCAAACAAACAATTTTAACATAAATATGTCTGGGTAATAAAAAAAACCAACAGCAATAATAATGCTAAATTCAATAGGAGCTTAGAGGAGAGCAGAGGAATGAAGGAAAGTTCATATCTACATACTGACAAGTGAAACAAATTAGCTTCAATTTAATGCAATCAGCAGTTTTTAGAAAATGAAGTAAACAGCCGCACTGACTCAGAATGTGACAACACAATGACAAGTGCTTGTGTAGCTAGTTAAATGTATTAATGGCCGGGTTAACCTGGAATAGGTTAATGAAGAAAATGACTAATATTCCTTTAGCTGTAATGCTTTTTTAGTACCACAATAACAATGCACAGCTACTGTAAGTCTGCTGCAGGAAGTGGCTTTCATGTACATGGCTAAGCCTTTTGGGCATTGGTCTTGCTTTTTTCAGAAGGTTGGTCTTGCCTGAAGACATTATCGAGAGGCTCCCAGGGGCCACGCATGCTATGCTTTTCCTGATTCAGGTTTTTCAGCAGGCGGCTAGGAAGCCAATCTGCTGTAATGGCCATGTCAGCCTGCTGAACACTGTATGCTGCAGAGCCAAGTATGAATTCTTCAGAGAGGCCTGTCATTAGCTACACTAGGGCATCATTAGATGAAATACCAGGTCTCTACAGATACAGGCTTAAAAGGACCTCAGCATTTGTGATTTTTAATTCATGTAAAGGTCTATAAATAACAAGCTGGTGAGACAGAGGCATCCACCTGAGGGCTATGGAGCAAACTGCTGAGAGCACACCTTCTCCTGCTCTCGTCCTCATTCCCTCGCTTACACTCTGCTCCCGTTTCACATTTACTTACAGTATAGTTTTTATTCCATTCTGCTGTAACATGGTTTAAAAGTTAAGAGTTCAGTTTAATTTGTAAAAAATGTCTAATATTACTGCTTACTGCAGTCTGTGCTGCTGACAAAGTAACATGCTATGAATCTGGATTGTGAAGTGTGTTACATCTATCGCACAAAATCTCTGATATAAACTCAAAAGTTCAGATTTTTAAAAGTCTTTATTAATGTATCTACATCCAGAACTATTAGGATTTACCTGTCTCTAAATTACATAAACACAAAAGAGAAAACTGTAACAGGCTGTATATGGAAATAAATAAATAAATAAAATGCTGCACATGCTCACAAAATATTTCTTATTATCAATTGTAAAACATTTGTGCAGCTTCTTATTTCTGTGGACACCGTGATACTTTCTTTCAGACCAGCACTTATTTGAAATAGAAATCTTCTGAAAACTATTTTCCAAGGTTATATTAGATTCAGTTAGCAACAATAATCTTTGTGTTATTATCGCATAGAGTTGTAACTGTATAGGTTAACTAAACTGAATTGAAAGGAATAATTCACACATCTGTAATCCTTTCAATATTAACTTCAGTTAAAACATCTCCCACTTACAGCAGATTTAAAGCATAACTGTCTTCAGAGCAGTGACAGAAGCCAAGGAAAGCAAGTGGAAAAAGAGTCCATCTCTGGAACTACTGAACGTCTTTTTTTTAAGTGCACCGAGTGTGTGGAGATATTTTCCATCCATTAGTTGAGCCCTGAAATACACAAACACAAAAGACACACACTTCCCGCCACACTTGCACATACATGCATGCATGTAATTGAGTTTCTATACATATAAGTGACTTTCTATATTTACATTTGATTAAGTAATCGCTTCAAATCCAGAGCAATGTGTTATTATCCCTCTTCAGCTTTAAAATAAGCCCCAAATGAGGCCTCTTAGACACCCAATAAACCACAAAGAACAACAACGTATTACAAAACCTGCACTCGCTTTGAAATGACTAACTGTGCAAACAGAGGTACACTGTCACAAAGCCACATCCTGAGTAAACCAGCCATACCATTTGTGAATCTGATTCAAATGCATCACGTCTAGACGATCATTTCAAAAAGAAAGCATGAAAAGAACATTCTTTTGCATCTATGCTTTATATATATATATATAGACTGCATCTAAATTTGCATATCTGAGCCTTTTAACTTACTGTACCTACATGGTGATTCAGTAGCAGTATCAGTATCAGAACAGAATGGAATGATTCATTCCTTCTGCTTAGCCTGCTAAGCAACACAACCTGCAAATTCAAAACTGTCCAGCATTAACATTTAATCATTATTCAGTCTCCAAGTACAAAGACAGCACATTATCTACTTCAAAAGCAAAGCAAAAAAAAAGGTCTATTTGACTGCTTTCAGAAGAGCTGGAGTTGTTGAATTGCTCTATATAATGTCAGAGTGTATGCAGGTGCCAAGCTAGTGTTTTGGCCACGGTCTGAAGTTGAGAAATAGTGCAGAGAGTCTGATGTCTCTGTGTGTAAACACTGGAGCGAGGAGGCTCAGGTTTGTTTGAGCGTGCAGAGGCTGTCGGCTCTTGTGTTGTTGTGCTGAGAGACACATGCACTACGTAATGGAATCTCTGTAGTCTCGTGTCTGGCTTCTACAGAGCTGTCCCATCCATCCTCATACAAGAGTCTGGACGCCTGGACATGATCACACGCTCCTCCTAAACCCCGGGCTGCTTGAAACTGACACAGGAGCTGAGAAAACACACACCCTGCTGCTACCTATACATACAGGAGCACAAACATATGCACTCCCACATATGCACACATACGCAAGTCAATCATTCTGATGTGCATTAATGCAGTGTACACTGTAATACACTGTCATTTGCAAAGGGATTTGTAAAATGCAAACTTTGTCTTTCTTTGCTTCAAGTACGATTTCTCTATCAGTTTATAAGAAAGGCGCTTGTACAGTGCTTTCCTATGCATTTATATCCTTCACTGTCAAATCGATAAGTCTTTATAACGAGGGAGAGACATCATGATACAGACATTCAGTATAGAGACAGGCAGTATTGCACGAAGAATAATAACAAGCAAAGTACTGCAAAACAATTCTATTCTTAACATATTTTAGTTCCCTTTCAGTCGGTCATCTTGCTTCGAGATGGCAAATCTACTCTATAAACACGCCAATGAAATTGGCATTTGCTGATTAATATCCAGCTGCACTTAATCGCCGCGTGAGTATAAGTGGTCAGCAGATTAAGCATTCATTAGCTTTTTGCTTCGGAGCCGAGCTACATGCTGTTCCTGAGCATTTCTACCGTTTGCAGCGGCGGTGGTTCCAGTCAAATGGCGGACACATCTGCATTGCACTATCAGCGATTGTGATCCGAGCGTCCATCTCCCCTGTGCGCTTCAGCCTTTACT
>JAUMHP010000063.1:11698104-11711864 GCA_032361065.1 Enteromius trimaculatus
GCCACAAACAGGAAGTTAATATCACCAACCATTCCCATTTTATTAAGGTGTATCCATATAAATGGCCCACCCTGTACTGTACATTCAGTACTATGCAAAAGTCTGAGGCCACAAGTATTTTCAGCAACAAAAAATGGTTATAAGTGGGTTATTTCTAACTTTTGTGGTAGCGCGTCAGTTGGAAAGATCAGTTTACATCTATAATAATTAAGTGAGATTAATGTCTGCCCAAGGAGTCTGATAACAGCCAGTGCTCCACACATTATTACAATTAATGACAAAAATAATGTTTGGAAATGTAAACGGATATTTCGCTACCACAAAAGATAGAAATAACTGACTAACTAACCATTTTTTGTAGGTGAAAATACTAGTGGCCTAAGACTTTCACAGTACTTTATGTATTCTTTTTACAAAAACATTTGAATGTTAGTGTTTTTGTGTATTTTAGCCACATTTAATGTAAGAATATTTTGTATTATACAACAAAATATCATAAATATATATAGTCATTTGTTTTGAAGCAATATAGCACAAGCATGTATTTGACATTTGTTAGGATTTAAATGATAAAATGGTCAATAAATTGTTTTTAAAAATTTGGAAAAGTTTGTTTTTAGAAAAGCCATAGTATAATTTGTTTATTTAAGGTGTAATTTAGGTGTCGAAATATTCTGGACACACTGACAAATAGTTTGACGTCAAACACCATCAGCCAGAGTCTGAAAGAGAGCCCTCTTTATAAGGGCTTTAGGCAGAGGACAGAAGCAAATAAGGAGACAAAACAGAGATCAGGTCCAAAAAATACATTTAAAAAATAAATAAATGTGTTTAACTTGCAGCTAAGATTTACACACCCTTTGTGTTTGGAGAGAAATCGATGAATACATCTTTTTAAAGAGGTGGGAGGACAGAGCAAAGGAGAGTATAATGGCTTACAGTGAAAACTAAACACAATATAAAGTTCAACATATATTGCACAACTATTCAACTGCCAGTAGACACTTGTTTAATAATTGGTCCAGCTAGAATAAAATGGAGAATCCAAATATTCTTGATACTTACAGATAAGACGTTAATCTACAACAAATCTTTGTGCGTCCCCCAAAGTATGAGTTTTTTTGTTTACCTTTCTCAGACACTAGGAATTGGTTTTGAAATAAGGAGAATTGTGATGTCACATTTCACCTCATACGTGTCATCATTGTACAGTAATCCGAGGAGGTGTTTTATGAACAGCTCATGTCTGTCATAATAAATATAACTATACATCAGTGATGCTTCTGTTTGGCAAAGAAAGACCTTTTTGATGCCAAAATCTTTGCTAATTTTATAAACTAGCATCAAGAAACAGAATATAAAAATAGAAATAACTAATTATGAGCATTTTTGTAGACAAACACAGACTAAGATTAAAAGTGCACTCCAGGAAACATAAAATAATTTACAAAATGCATTTAATGACCCTTATAAAATGTTAAAGCTTAGTCTTTAGTTAATGATAACCGAGAGATATCCAGTAAGGTGTGTGAAGGAAGACTTACCCTATTGGCCTTGATACTATTAACTCAACTTGTGGTTCTGTTTGAGAATTCAAGATGATATTGTAAACTTCTTTCTTGGTTAATCCAGGTAATGATTTACCATTCCACTGAAGCACCTCATCACCTACAAACAGCAAAAATGTGTGCTGTCACATTAAATTCCAGAACACATCTGAGGACAACCACAAATACATTCTTAAAACAGAAATTTCATTTTGTGGTCTGTGTATATTAATTGTCACAAAAATAAAACACCTGAATTTGGGGTTTTTATTTTGTAAATACTGTTCCCTTTCAGTCAGTCACTCCGAGCGATCTACTTTGCGTGTATGAAAACACGGCAATGAAATTGGCATGCGCTGATTAACATCCAGGTGCAGCTGATCGCAGCACAAGTATAAACAAGCAGCGGATGTAGCGCTCATTAGCTTTCCGGTTCGGAGCTGAGCTTCACATGAAGTTTTCAACTCCACAACCTTTCTGCAGAAAGAAGACGTGTTTGTTGGTGTTATGGCGTTGCAGCGGCAGTGGTTCCAGTCGAGTGGATTGCCAGAACAATTTACACTACCCCACTGTTGTGTGCAGGCGGCCATCTCCCCTGTGTGCTTCAGCTATCTAAAAGAGCAAAGCCTAAAAGAGCAAGTTCACAGGTGGTTTGTCTTTTTAAAGATGTTGTTCCACCCATGCGTTCTTGTATGCGGCCGTGACCTGGCGCCGGGCAATGGTCATGATCACTGCCTCACATGCCTGGGCATTAAGCATGCTGAGGCAGCCTTTGTGGATGAGTCAGTACCAGTAGTGGGCGGCCTGGTCTTACAGTGATAGTCAGGAAAACTCTCCTCAGAGGGCTCCTCTTGTCGCCCGCACTCCGCTACCAGTGGAGCTGCCAACCGGGCAATCCGGACCACCAAGCCTGTAGGTATTTGCAATGCCTATAAATTTCATCTGTACACGCTATGGCATTGTTGTAGGTGCATCAGGCTAAAGCACTGAGAGCCCCGCACGAAGGTGGCCACGACCCGGAAGTTCTCACAGAACTCTGTACCACGACGGACCTTGCGTTACTTGCGACGAAGGTTACGGCGCTGTCTTTGGGTTGTGCGATGTCCACTATGATGGTCCAAGAGAGCCTCTGTGGCTGTGTCTGGCAGACATGCGTGAGTTGGACAAGACCCGCGCCCGTGTCCTGGACTCCGTGTCCTCTTTGGCGATGCAGTGGAGACTTTTGCCCAGCAGTTCTCCACCGCGAAGAAGCACACTGAGGCCATCCGTCACATTTTGCTTCGGCGCTCAGCTGCTGCCTACACCCGCCCAGCCCGTCCAGGTCCCTGCCAATCCTGGCAGCTAGGATGGGCAACCCAGGGATGGAAGGAGCTGTTCCTCAGGAGATGGTGGCCGGACGGAGAATCTTTGTTTTGTTTTAACCCACCAAAATCTCGACAAAAGAGCAGTTTCTTCCATCTCTGGGTCCCCCAGGGGGACAAGCCATTGTAGACAAGCCAAAAATAATGGTTTCGTATCACACTCACACTGCGAGAGCCCCTTCTGCAAGAGTTGCCTACACTTTGAAATGGAACCTGTTAGTCAAGTGGTGTTCTTCTCAATGAGAAGATCCCGGAGGTGCCCGATCAGAGTTGTGCTCCTGTTCTAGCAAGCAACGGTTGGAGGAAGGCTGTTTCCCTCCACCCTCAAAGTCTGCCATCACTGCAAACCACGACCCTGTAGACGGCAGGTCTGTTGCTAAGCACAACCTGGTCATCAGGTTCCTCAGGGGGGCCAGAAGGTTAAACCCTCCATGGGCCCCTACGATACCCTCTTGAGCCTTTGCCAGAAGTTGAGCTGAAGTTTCTTTCAATAAAAACCTTGCTACTGCTCGCACTGACATCCATCAAGAGGGTAGGGGACCCTTGGCAGCTGTATGTTGTGAATCCAGTAAGAGCCGCTAGAGAGCTGGGGCCCTGTACCCCTTGAGGACCCCATGTAGGTACTCCACGGTTAAGACCTAGAGCCATGTTTCAGCAGCAGTCCTGCCGTCCAAGAGGGTTTCAATCACCTCCTATATTCCATATGCACTAAGATAATGTCATATGCATATTTGTCTCTGACCTCCTACAGGAAAGGCTGGACTTCTTCTGAGACGTCCGAGTGCTCCAGTTACTGATGGGTAGTGCTTTTACAGTACTGGTATCCTGTGATGAGTCCCAGCCTAGAAGCCAAACACTGGGGGCTTGGGAGAATCCCACACGAAGCTGGAAGGGGCAGCTTCCATGGTGTTTTGGTAGGGATCCCTATTTGTTGGTCACCGAAGAAGATTCCTTGAAGAAGGGAACGGAGACATCATGTCACGTCGCCATGGATCTGTACCACCGCTGGGTGGCTGTATCACCGGCTCGGCTCCTCAGCGTAAAACTAATAAGTGCTACATCCGCTACATGTTTATCGCGCTGCGATCATCTGCAGCTGGATGTTAATGAGCGCATGCCAATTTCATATAGTAACTTTCAGGGTTTCCACACGTTTTAAACAATGACTTCACATGACTTTTGTCATTTCAGAATAAGGATTTTTACAAATATCCTTATTCTCATATATTCAGGTTTTCCAAGACTGTCAAAGAAAACAAAGAAATGCTGTGGGTGATTTATAAAATCTTATTGTTTTTAGTCATGTTAACTTGTTTTGCTTGTTTTATCTTATTGTAAATCATCTGAAGTCATTTTGAGGCCACGTTAGATGTTTGCTTGTGAGCACTGGTCCTGTTTGAGAACCACTAATACATGCATCCATACAAGATTAACTTGCTGTGTATAAGGTAATATACTTGATTACACTGTTTAATCATTTAACATTCCTATTTATTTAAAAATTAAAGAAACCGAGAGAAGTTTTGGACTCACCGGCCCGTAGATGACCCACCACATCAGCTAAACTACCTTTCTTGACTTTAGTGATGAAGGCCCCAAGTCTCCCAGTTTCTGTAATCTTCCCCCCGACCACCTGTACCCAAACAAATCATTTAAAGAAGTCTACAGATAATTCATAAATGGCAGAACATTGTGTGTACGTTTTTTTTTTTTTTTTTATACATGGTCCTTGACATTGTGTAGTTGTGTATTTTATATCAGACATTGTTTATGCAAGTTGCTCTCTCCTCACCTTTAGCCCAAGTAGAGCCCCAGCCTCTTTTGGCATGGCTGATCGCTTACTCAAAGTGATTCGGCCAATTAAATGATCACCTTCCTTGGAGGGCTGCCATGTAACTGGATGCTAAAGAAAACAAGGCAGAGATTAATCCCATCAGAGAAAGGACCATTCTATTACATCTAACCCTTACCTCACCTTCACACTCATGGTAAACACTACTACAGCTAACAGAAACTAAAATCTGTTCATTTAGGTACAATTCATGTACTTAAATAACATACAAAACTAAAATAAGAATGGAAAAGAGATTATATTTAAAAAAAAAAAAACTAACACATCTATAAAACTAAAAGTTCTATATATTAAAAAAATTTAATAAAAAAATACATATAACATTATCTCAATTATGCTAAGTTATACTGCACACAACTCATCAGTGTTCTATCAGTGTTAACAAAAAAACTAAATTTACTATACTTTTTTTAGTTCATCTTGTAAACAATACAAAAAAAATATCTCAAAGAAAATATACCTCGAAAGACCACACAGGCCCAATGTTAACCAATGGCTAAATAGCTATTTATTAATTGTTTTAGCAAAATTACATTTGTTATTGCTCAAAACTGGTGTGTGTAACATTAAAATGTATACATTCGCATTAAAGCTATGCATTTTATAACTTTATGCATTTCTGGGAATCTAACCTAAGACCCTGGCAATGTGAGCTACAGTAGCATACTGCATAAGTTAATTTACAGTTTACAGATCAGACAATTTAAATAAGTCCTGACCTAAAAAAAGATCACTGTGGAAATAAAATGGTCAGCAAACATTAATGTATGTTGACTTTAAATGATTAAAACCCTTACATGCCACGCAGTAGGGTCCAGTGGACAGCACTCCCAGTCCCCTAAAACACACACACACAAAAGTTCATTACACTGTACGTATGCTGAATATGTGAGCTGCCACCTTACACTGGCCAGAGTCCATCTCTAAACCCGCTCTGTTGATGCTTAATGAATATCTGAGCCCCAAAAGGGGACCTGCAGCCAAGATCTAATGCTAAAATATGTTCTGCTTTGACCCACCTGCAGTGCAAGAGGGAGCAAGAGTGTTTGTGAATATATGTTTAAGAGCTACATTTATTCCCCAGACAGTGAAAGCAAATGCTGACACCAAAGTTGAATACACACACAGACACACAAACACACGGGCACAAAGGGACAGTCTCAGCGCTTTCCGTGACGTTGGCCATCTATTTACTGCTGGCATGTTATATGGATGAGTGCCTTGTACATACGGGTTTCTGGGCTGTTTTCCGGATTTTTTGAGCACCTGGGGTGTCTTGAGCATGACGCACATAGAGAGTAAAGAGTGCTCAAATTGTCATCATTGTCATGGTGGTTGACCCCCCCCCCTCTCACACACACACACATGATTGTAAAGTACTTGTGCAAGTAAAGCGCTATATAAATGCGTCATTCATTCATTCATTCATCCGAAAAACTAATCTAGACTAAAAACTAAATGTTGCTATAGACATCTGATTTTAATTACTTTCAGTCATTTTTTAAATGGTTTATAATAAAAGTGTGATTTTAACTTTTGGTTGGCCAGATGCTTTTATATGGACAATGTTTAATTAACAATACGAGGTATTTGTTAAGAGAAGCATAACCTTTATTATTGCTGATACATTACTAAACCATGTGAATGATGAAACAGAAAATAACAACACCAACAAAAAAGAAAGAAATATAGTTGGAAGGATGGGCTCTTCTGACACAAAATCACTAAACACATCTAGGCAACACACACATTCATACACATTCATATATATTAATATAGATAGAAACAAATACTGGTTGTTTTACAACATTACTCATCCACTACAACTTTTAGAGTAGAAAGTATTCATTTTACATAGCTTTAGCTAGTGAAGCATCTGATTACATAAAACTAAAGAATAAAGGGTAATAAAGAAACCTTGAGACCTGGATAGCTTACTTACAAGTATGTCAGGGAATTCATAGGTTACTTTTTTTAAAGGAAAAAAAACTGTCTAACCCAGTTCTGAGCACGTTTGTCCTATAAAAAGTTACTCTAAATAAAAAATGTTAAACTCTGGAAACAACAAAATTCGACTATCACTCCTGAAAGTTTTAACACCCCAGAAAAACATTTCTAGCCCACAACAATGACAAATTACAAACGAAACATGTATAAATCATAATCAAATGCCATCAAGTAATATTAAGAAGAGGAGGTCTGCATGAAGTATTTGCTGTCTAAGGGTATACATGTTTAATATATTGCTTGTTGCATTGTAGATTGGTCCCCTGTGTGGGCTTTTATCCAAGCCTTGTACTTCTCATTCACCTGACCTCCAAATTATAGTGCTTAGCAAATAAATATTTCATTAGTACCTAGTTTCACATTGCAGCAAGCAGTATGTATTGTTACACAATTGTATTATTTTACTTCTAATAATTCTCACTTTCCAAGGCAAAAAACAAAGAAATCAAATCTAATAAATATCAATCTCTGCTCAAGATTATCTACCCAACTGAAAAACACAATTTTGAGTTTAAAGTTTAAATTATAATATTATTAATAGTACTGCATATTAACTTTAAATTACAAAAGCAAGAGGCTTCAACTTGAATTATTCAGTTCCTATTCTTTAGAAGAAAGAGTCGATTTTCTTACCTGTTGTTCTGCTAAATCTGATGAAATGTTGTTGCACTGATAAGAGCAAGCTTGGGTTCTGCTTAACCTCCTTTTCAATCTCCTGTTCTCCTATTTTTAGTCTCTCATTCCTTTTCCTATAGCCTGTCTTTCCAAGTCAACTCACAATGTTTACATTTCACCCCTGGCTTGTGTTAATACACTGACCTTTTCAGTCTGTGTTCAGTCAGTTTGCCAGGCTAACAGAACACAGTGCAATTTGAATAACCTCCTCTACTTCACACCCCAGCCCTTATCCAGTCAAAACCAGTGAACAATTCTGTGCATACAATCATAAATATCCACAGTAGGTACACTGTAAAATACTCTATATACTTGGATTTGCAAGTCATTAGTAGGTAAATTAGGTTTTCAGCCTATCTATCCATCCATCTATCTATCTATCATTCTTTTTTTTTTTTTTTATTAACTACTGTTTCAAAGTTTGAGGCAAAATAAATACATTTATTCATAAAGGATGCATTAAATTGATTAGATCAAGTGACAGTAAATACATTTATATCAGATTTCTATTTCAATTCAGTTCTGTTCTTCTCAGCTTTCTATTTACCAAAGTATTCTAAAATAAATCTGCAAAACTATTTCTGTACTGTTTTCAATTATTTCTAATCCTAAACTTTTAAACACCAGTGTATATATTACATGTCAAATTAAGTATGTTTCATAAAGTAAAAAACTTGTTGGGACTGATAGACTTACAGCACCGTTGCGCTTTTTGAAAATATGTTTGGAAATAAAACTTAAAACTGAATGATTAAAAAATGTAATTAATTCATTTAAAAAGTGTAAAACCTGCAGGACCTTTATGAACAGTCAATATTGAAAACCCTGCCATTTGCACACAAAGCAGATGAAAAGTCTTGCAGCATTTCAAAAGACGCTATGCAACATTTAGATATCCATCGCTAATCAGTGTGTTGCCAAAAGAACTCATCAAACTAAATAATACATTCATATTGATGTTGGTTTCCATTTCTAAATTATTAGTGTTTATGCAAACACGTGATTAAATATAGAAGTGACACAAAAGCAGTGATCTATCTGACCCACCTCTCTCACTGACGCTCTCAATCTCCACATCTTCACAGCTGGTGTATTCCGGTGTCGAACCGCCCTCTTCCTCTGAGCTGCTGACAGACATCTGCCTCTTGTTTCCTCCCCGTTTGCTCTTGTAGGGGCGTGGCGGGGGCGGTCGTAAAGATTCAGATTGGTCAGAGCTTAGCGAATCATTGCGTAGCATGCTCTCAGCTTTTTGTCGTTTCGATTTGCGCAACAGCCCAGCCAAACCGGGGTCCAGGTGACCCGGCTGCAACTTTCTGTCCCATTCCTGAGGCTCCCTGAGCTCGGGTGGGCCTGCGGGCATGGCAGGGCCCACCCTGAACCCCGGAGCGGGCGGCTGTGGGGTGTGGTTTGTTTTAGGAGTAGGACCCTGCACAACAGGCGCACCTTGCAAACCTGTACCCCCCACGGTCCTCTCTGGGGCGTAGGCCTGCTGCTGCCCCTCCAGCAAGGCCTGCCGCCCATCTGCCCATCTCCGTGCACCTCTGTTGTCCTGCGCCATCTCCCCTGCCTCCCTCGGCTTAGGTTGCATACGTCCATCAGGCTCCGCTGGCCGGAGTTTGGTCAGATGATGAGAAGCATTTGGGTCAGTCCTGAACTGTTCCCTGGGTGGTTTCTGCTCCGCCTCAGTCCTCCTAGCCTCAGGACTGTCATGCTCCTGAGAGCGAGTTTTCATCAGTCTTCGGCTTTCTCTCCGATTTTCTCCAGTATCACGCTCCTCGGAGTGGATTTTGGATAGGCCTCGCCGCCTCTCACCTCTTGGCCCTAGCTTGCCATTCTGATCAGAAGCTGCTGGTGGCTTTTTTCTAGAGGTCAAATAACAACACGCCATCACCAAGAGACATTCTTATAGACAGTCTTTTTATTATTAAAAAAACTGGATGTTGTTTTCATGTGACATCAAAAATAGAAACCAAATGATCGACACAATGTCATGATGCTTCTTGTTTGTCATGAAAATACTCGCCTAAACTGACCTGCAGGTCTGAGCTGGTTTAATCTAGTATTTAAGCCTTCATCCAGCTGGGGACTAGCTGGCTAAACTGGTGTTAGTTGACTGGCTAAAGAATGCCCAAAACTATAAAATCTTAGATATTTTAGAAGTAAATACACTCTCAAAAAGGAAAAGGAGTAATGAAAGGAAAGTAAATAATGGTTCTTTTAAACCAGTCACTGAAAGATTCTTTGGGTAATCCAAAATTGTCTCATCACTGAGAAAAACACAGTTTGGAAACTTTTCATCAGTGTACTGTTGTCATACTGTTGTCATCAGAGAAGAGATGTTGTTGCAAGGGGGAGGGAAGTGAAAGTTTTTGATTTAAGATTACAAGGGCAACTTGTAAAAAAAATGTGCACAGACGAATGATTTTTAATAAACACCACAATGTTCCATAAGCATTTAAGAATGGCCAATTCTAACTTTAATCATTTTTTAAACATCAACTTAAAAACAATTTGACTTCTCACAACCAAAGTAACAATGGTGCTGCTAGAGAAGAAAATTAACTTTCACTGTTTTAGCCGAATTCTTTTGAGAGATCAACAGTCTCTGAGGTAATTCACATGCTCGCTCTCGGTCTCTCTCAAACACACACACACACACACACACACTAATAAATGAGTTATTAACCACATTTGTCTAAAATTCTGTTGTGAAATTAGCAAGGAGACATTGCAAAGCTGAATTTCCTTCAGTCATTATTCCGGTCTAACGTGTCAGATGATCCTTCCGAAATCATTCCAATCTGATTTATTATTAGAATTATCAATGCTGGCAAATTTGTTTTTGGAAACTGCAATACTTTTTTCAGGATTCTTTAATGAATAAAAAGTTATAAAGAACAGCATTTATTAAAAAAATAAATCTTTTCTAACAGTATAAATCTTTGCCATCACTTTATCAATTTAACACACATTAGCTGAATAAAAGTTTTAATTTCTTTCATATAAAAAAGGATAAAAATTTAACTGACACCAAACTTTTGAATGGTAGTGTATAATGTTAGAAAGATTGTAAGATTTAAATTTCTATTTAAAACAAATGCTCTTCTTTTGAACGTTTTATTCACTTAAGAATCCTAAAAAAAAATTCACAGGTCTTAAAAAAATTTTAAGCAGCAAAACGTTTCCAGCACTGACAATAAAACAGCATATTAAAATGATTTCTAAAGGATCATGTGACACTAAAGACTGGAGTAATGATGCTGAAAATTCAGCTTTGCATCACAAGAATAAACTAGATTTTCATGTATATTAAAGTAGAAAACAGTTTTTTAAGATCACCATAATATTTGACAATATTAATTTTTTTCCAAACTTTTGACTGGTAGTGTGTGTATATTTATATATTTCACGAGTTCGCGCTTCCTTAATAATCATATAAAGCAAATTTGGCGTGCTGTCCGGGGGGCGAGCCGGGGGAACATTAGACTCCGAGCCCTGGTGGTCTGAACCCTAGCAAGGGTCGGAGCTCGGCGTCCGGCTCGTTCCCCGACTGCCCCCCCAGGAAGGCGCGAGCAGGATGAGCGGAGGAGAAGGGGTGGGGGAGGGATGCGCAAAGACGAGATGTGGAAGTGAACCTGAAGTGGCTGAAGTGTACCTTTCTTGTGGAGGCTCACTGCGTGAGCGCGATGACGGCGTGTCGGCTGGGCCTGTGGAAGAGCCTTTTCTGGGGTCAGTCAGGGCATGTGGCTGGGTGTCATGGGCAGTGGAAACAGAGGAGTTGAGAGGGTTCTGAGATCTAGAGCGCACCTTCTTCTCCCCAACAGGATCTCCACACATGGCCGGTTCACTTACTGCTGACCCAAGCTCTCCAGCCTTGGGCCCATGGCTGGGAAACCACTCTCCTGATTTAGTGAGCATATCCTGTTGCCTTCGGCACTTGTTACATACCCACATTACCTGGGGTAAAAGAAATACCATATTTCACATTTAAAGTTTCACTAACTTTGTGAAGATGAAGTGTGTAATTTCCGTCATTTTAAAGGGAAATAATAATTTTCAATGGTTTACTTATATGATTATAATAAAATGAAATATTTTTTCAGTGTTCAGACAGAGAAAAAAACATACTGCACAAATGTGAAATTTTAAAATGCCCCTGTTATGGATTTTTGAAAATGACATTTCATGCAGTGTGTAATAAGTGAATGAAAACATCCTGCAAAGTTTAAAATCTGTTTCAAAGTTCCAAGTCGTTTCATGTTGACGTCAAAATGAAACATTAGCACATTGCCTGCCCACTCTGGTGGTGCCACTTTTGTAGCGTTAAAAGCTCACAAATACTGCTTTAAACGAAATGACCAATCATACTGCATGCTCTCCACACGTTGTATATCTTTATCAAGCATTTTCACTTGAAATGCACTGAATCCCAGCCTCAAGCCACTGAGACGTACCAGTACTGTCATAAAACCTATACAAAGAAGCCACACAGAAATGCTAATTTAATAATAACTATTACATAATTATTTAATATAATGAAGGATTTTTAGCATTAGTATTGAAGCATTATTTACTAATATTATTCTAAAATATGAATATGAATATATATATATATATATATATTTTTTTTTTTTTTGTAAGATTTTTGCATGCATATATTATACAAATTAATATTAATATATATGTGATGTGATACACCAAGTTCTCATAAAACATGTCCCTGACTACAAAGCTACAGATGAAAGGGTTCTTGATCATGTGGTGACCAAAAATAAAAGCTGAGGCGTCATAAAAATAAAAAAATAAAAAAATAAAGCTAATCTGGCATAGACACTGAAACCCTGTGATACGTGACTCAGGTCTGACAGACAAAACGGCAGCGCGCTATAAGGGATAATGTAGGCAGGAGGAGGTGTGAACTGAAAAAATGAGACCGAAAGGAAACTGTTGTGCTAGCAGGGATAAATGTAAAGACAAACAATGAATATAAGGTAGTAATGTTAGCTGTTAATGTTAATGTTGAAACAAGAGGTTGAGACTTGAAACTGCGAGCTCCGTGGGATGTAATCACATGCCCACAGAGCAAAGGCATTGACCGTGGTCACTGTGGGAAGATTCGCAGGAACTGTGGGGAAAAGCACGGAGGGTCGGGCCATGCTACACGCAAACATTAGCAGCGCTATCCATCACCCTCCTCCACACACACAGAAAGCCTGCCAGCTGATTCCTTTAGCAGGAGGATCAGGAGCGAGGAACACAAAAGATCTTGGCACATTCCAAATTTTTTTCTCCTTTTTTTTTTCCACTTCCCTCCTCCAGATTGCTTTTGATTAAAAGCTTGGGAGGTTGAGCGCGAGAGTGAGCAAGGGAGAGGGAGAGACACGCATCAACACATCTATATTTATCCAGGCAGCCGCCAAGCACCATTGGGGATATGTTAAAAAATTCCCCAGCTCGCTGCATAACTTTACTCAGCGAAGACTACCATTGATCCTGCGGATGCAAGGCCAAACAAGTGATCTTACACAGCGCAAACACACACGCACGCATTCGACACGCAAACATATACACACACGTAAGCTTACGCACACAAGCAGCCTTCTGCTGCTGATGTCCTTGCCAGACAAACACGCTCTGTGGTTATAGTCGGAAAACGAAATGTTCAAATGTGCCACCTGCTACCAGAACTCCTGTCCTAGTTTCCGCTTCTTTTTCTTTCTTCTTTCACTTTCTGTCACTCAGCTAACTTATTTAATCATTCTAAACTCTGAATCAAAACACACACCATTTGGATACCGCAATCATAAAACTAAACTAATCAATCGTAATTTTCTAAAACTTCAATACCATAAAAACTTTCCCATAGAGTAAGCAGCCATCATGTGATTCACACACTCCATCTTCATCAAAATCTAAAATCACTCTGCATCAGTGTTAACTTTTTCATTAAAGAGCAATATTATTTTCTAGTGCATTTTTACCTTCATGGGTATTTCCTTCTGCCATTAAAAAACTCAAAGTGTCTCATCCATATTTTAAATGAATGAACTAAAATAGTTGAAACTGCATATAAAATTATGGAACTGTTCTAATGTTGAGCTTTCTATTATTTATACACATTAATTACGGCACATTATTTTACATTAAGTGTTCTTAAAGCTTATTACTTTAATATACTTTATATAGCTATACATTCAAAAGTTCCTTTGAACAGTGTAAATTGTTTATGTACGCTTAAAAGTGTAACGCTGGCTCGCTGAGAGTGCGTGTGGCGAGCCTCTCAGCAGAGCAGTGAGCAGAGGACACGACGGGTTAACA
>JAUMHP010000063.1:11717094-11735331 GCA_032361065.1 Enteromius trimaculatus
TTAACAGAATTGGGCAAAACCAAAACAGACAGGACTAAACCAAAATACACAAAGACACGGGGGAGACAGGACAGACAAGGGCAGAATGTCACAAAAAGATTTTGAGTTACTGAATTTCACTCAGAAAATATTTTCACAAATAATTTGCAAAGAAATTGCAATTAATATTGCATTAACGGTAAAATTTTGAAGTGGAAATTGTTGTTAAAAAATTATTTGTCCGTCTAATTCAAAATGTAATGTGCGAGTTGTTTTTGTTTATTTTTTTATTTACTAGCAATTTCTGCATAAAATCTTTTTTTTTTTTTTTTAGCTTTTTGTACTTAAATACTACACCATTTTCTTCAGTGTGCTATTATAGTTATTTTAAATTATTATTTTTATTTATGATAGAACAGTTTAGATTTGACAGGAAGTCAAGCAGAAGAGAGGGCACAAAATGAACAAAAATTTTATTTAAGTTTAATTTAAATTTTATTTAAAGATTTTATTGTCTCATTTTAATTGTAGTTTTTATTCAGTTTGTTATGAGTAATTTCTTTTTAATATTTCTATATAGCTGTAATTTAATTTTGTTTTAGTACAAGTACTTCAGCTTAATCAGTTTTATGACAATTTATTTCAGTTAACTGCCAAGGCAAGATTTCTCAAGATTGCTCCACATTTGCACTGGGACAGTCTTTTGTCTCTGATCATGACATTTTTACCCAATGCCCTGGTTAATTTGTGGCCCTGCTCCATGCACCTGGCTAATTATAAAGAACTTCAGTTAAATGTAAAAAACAAACAAACAAAACTGTGCTCATACTGTAACAGTGGTGTAGATACAGAGGTAGCGGTGGTGTTTACGGGGCAGAGAGGGGCAAGAGGGGCAGCTCTCCTACAATGAAAAAGCATTATGCTGTGATTGAACAGGGCTGGCTGAGCTCCAAACTAATCTAAAGTAAATCAGCAGCAGAATCCCCAGCTGTCAGGCGCAGCCCCTGACCCTACCCACATGGATTACAACACTGAAATACCAGCCGCTTCTCCTCCAACAACCCACAACACTGTACCGCACTGCTGGCTCTCAGATCACACATCACTTATGGACAACAAGACAAGGAGGAGGCAGCCGCTTTAATCAAGACAAACTGCTTTCAGACCATTTGTTTGTGTGCACACAGAAAGTAAATCCGCACTACCGGATTAATAATGCACAGCTTTACAATATTACCAAATGTTATAATTGAGCAATTGCTCAAATTTAACAAACTGTGAGTTTTCCCAAGAAAAATGTCCTTGCAAGTACCATAAAAGCACAAGATTCTGATTCTGGGAGGCCAACAATAGCAATTGAAGCTTATTGTAAAGTGCTTCACCAATATTTTTTATCTAATATTTATTTTCTTCATCATGATCTTAACATTGTTGCATTAGTGAATCTGTTACACTCTAAAAAGTCTGTAAAAATAGAACCCATTGTACTGTATATTTATATAAATAATTCATATGTATTGAATGACACATTGCATTCTGTTTTACAGTTTAATAACATGTCCATAAACTTAACAGATAATCTTCTAGCAATTTTTTTTTTCTTACAACACAGCTTTTCACCTATATCTGGCAGGCTAATGTTTTATTTTCTAATCAGACAGATGAAGATGTAAATGTAAATAATGACTATAATAATATTAAAAACAATCCCAGGGGTCTGTGAGAGAAGGACAGAGGGTGTAAAGGAGAAGGCCTAAGCCATGAGAGGGTCAGTCTCACCCTTGCAGGAGACTCATCAAACTCCCGCAGGTCCAGTGATGGGCTAATTATTAAGCTAATTAACATCTCTAATGATCAGTAAAGGCCCTGGTTGCAGTGAGCCACTCTGTCCAAAACACACACTCACTCTCGCTCTTTCCAGCATCTCTCTAGCTCTCAGCTAATTTCACCTTCAGATCAAACTACTGTATAACTACCGACTTTAAATGAATCACCTGTCTAAAAAAGGACCAGGAAGGATGGGTGTAAAAGAGGAAATCTGCTAAAGCGTCCTCACACCACCTCCATTTTCATTCTTCAAGCATCAGTGTGAAAACAGCAGAGAAACATGTTTTTCCCAGGGTGTTAAAACTTTGTGTTGTTGTTTGGATTTGAGACTTTTCAAAAAAGCTGACTTAATATAATCACTATTCTATTCTATTCTATTCTGTTCTGGGTTTCATAAAAATGGTGTGCATGAGCAACCAAACTAAAAAATGAACGGATAAATATTTCAAAAACATTTATTTGCATACTTACATGGTTGACAAATGTTAATGCACAAACACAGTTTCAGATCGACTATAACACTTTCATACAGTAAGACTTCCATTTGAACTAAACGCATAAATCTAGGCTACAAGCTGTCAGTTTCAGAGGAAGACATTCACCGCACTCAGATAAACCTGGCAGCACATATACTTATACAGCCTGCCAAAATAAAAGCTTGCTGTTTTTAAAATGCTGAATTAAATGTTAAATGCTAAAATTAAAAAGTGAAAAAGAAAAAAATGACAACATGAAACAAATGTAAATATTAACATTGCATGTTTTAAGTGTACTAAAATAATTGTATTTTTTTTATTAATAATCACTTTTATTTTGAAATAGAATAGGTTAGTGACACTTTTTTATTTTATTTATTTATTTATTTTTAATATGAAAATACCTGAATAAAGTGCGATAATACTTTTTTTATCATTTCATTTTAAAATATTTCATATGTTTAATGGGCCATGCTATGGGCAGTCTGAGCACCAAACCAAATCTCCAGGTGCTCTCATGAGAACCAGACCAAAAAACATTTGTGCAACAGTGATAATATAATATAATTCAATATAATACAATGTATAAATACAGTGCACTCCACTAATATTGGCACCCTTGGTAAATCTGAGCAAATGCGGCTGTGAAAATAAATCTGGATTGTTTATCCTTTGAATCTTTCATTCAAAAACTTCACACAATTCTAACGAATCACTGGCACAGTTTACACAATATAAAGGAATTTGAAAGCAACACAACATGAAACTAAACATGATAATAGTATTTTCATTAATTTATTTTTAGATTCAAACAGAATCAACTACACTTTTAAATAAAAGGACATAAATCTGAACAATATTAACACTACTAAACGCTTTTGTAAAATGTCGGTTGGCATTCTTGACTTTCTTTAGTGGATTATCCACAAAAATGAACTTCTGACATCTGCATGTATGTGCTTTATGTGTGGGCATGTGTTATCCAATACAAGCGTGTCCTGGATTACACTAAAGCACTCGTCCCTCTCCACCCTTTCAATGCAAGATTAAGAGAATGTAATAGACACTGTTCTACAGTCACCTCCTCAAAAGATGGTTTATTTTTATTTGTTTGTTTTTCTCAGCTCTTGTGAAACAGTACCTGAATATCCAGGCAAAAGATGTTTGCTGTAAAATGAATCTAGAACCCCAGAAGACTCATCATTAAAATCTCTGGCTCTTCTCCACCCAGCTTCACAATCTGCCCATCACAGCTCACTGAAACAAAACTCCTGAACTCCAGGCTCTCAATAGCTCCGCTGATAAATTACTCTCAATCGAATCCGATTCTACACTTGTTTGTATGGTTTCTCTGTGTAAACCACAAACCACTGAACATACTCGACAGCAGTGGATCTGGTGGGTTGCAACAAAATGATCTGTCACAGGTCTGCTCTTTTGGAGTAAAAACAAATGCAAATCAAAAAATAGAATAAAAATGTAGTAAAGTGTCCTTTAGCTCACAAAAATGGCTAAACAACTGCTGAGTGCCCCATTATACCTTTTTAAAGGTTGTCAATATTGCTTTATGAGCCTTTTAAAACAGGTTTACATGTATGCAAGGTCAAACCCCATTTACCCCATTTCTAAATTATTCGTAAACGACTTGTGTGAAGCAGTTCGAAGAATCAGTCTGTCTAAACCCCGCCTTCCCGTGAGCCCTCACTGCTGTGATTGGTCAGATGGCACAGTCCTTTATGTTTGGTCGACCGCTACAGCGCGTGTCGGAAAACGAAACGTCCATTGCCATAACTGAATGACAGCGCAGGATACAGCGTCTTCTTGAATGATGTATTTCAGGTAGAAATTGTACTGTTTGTGGGCGGGCAAGTTGTTCAGCCACGTGGGGCGGACATTATGCAAATATGTTACTTCGTGACGTGTGGCCGTAACAGAAAATGATTTTAATTGCTGACAACTTATTTAGGCAAATGTGAGCCGATAGCCGATTCTTTTTTTTGATAGACAATAACTTTATTTATCATGCACTGTCGGCGTCAGAACTTTGCAGATAGTTTATGTTCACATAAACCTACATGACATACTGCATGAAAGATTATATTTGAAAAGGCATAATAGGGGCACTTTAACAATTTACAATTTAACAAGCTGGCTCTGTTTGACTAGCAGCCGAAGGCCTGTAATTCATCATCAGACTCCACCTCTTCCTCCATCTTGTTAATATCATTTAATTTCCAACTCTTGGTAAGATGCGGACAGGCAGGGTTGTCCGCCGGTGTCAGGTCCACACAAACGGGATGGATAAATGGAGTGCTTGAGTTCTGTGAATGGAGGAAAAGGGAGAACGCCATTCACGCTTCCACCTCTGACAGCTTGATGAATTGGGGCGGCAACAGGCAGAGCTAGACCCATAATTCAGCATGTTATAAATCCCGGATAAGGATGAAAGACTGCCACAAAAGACATTACTGTCCATTCCGTCTAATGAGCCAGTACATCAGCTCCTGGAGACGCTCACCCACCGGCCCTCTCTCAAAACACTCCTTCACCCGTCCCTCGTACAAAGACCATTCCTATTGTTAAATACCGGATCAATAGTGTAAATAATCTATTTCATCTCCCTGCTGATGTTACAAAAGCAACTTTCAGTCTTTCGTCACAGAGACATACATCTCACGCTTGACAAGCCATCTGTGGATCGATACGGTGATAAGTTTAGCTCTGCTCCCTCTCCAAACATCAGGCCTTCTCTGAATTAAGCAGATTGATGAGGTCTATGAATACAACGCCTCCCGTGGTACCGCCAGCTATTTGTGTGATTGTGTGTGTGCAGTTCATTGTCACATTATACTCGTCACTGCAGACCTTAAACTCAAGTCCAAATCCCCACTGAATCTGTGTCAACCATTTTCACTACATAAACTCCGACATAAGCCCTGACCAAAGACACCAGCGTTACCTAAAAACATAACAAATATATATTTATTTGAAATAAATGTTAAATAAAATTAAATATTTAAAAATGATGTTTAAGCAGGTCAAGGCAATATTCTCATTTTAATTTAATTCAGCTCGATGCATTAAAATAAATTAATACAAATTAAATAAAATTAATAACACTATATAGGAAAAACTAAAATATGACAAAAAAATGTAAATTTAAATAAAAAAAAATAAATAAAATGGAAAATATACAAAAAAAAAATGGATTCAAAATATGAATATAAATAAAAATAAATAAAATTAAGGTCCAAAAGGTATGTAAGAAGCATTTTTTAAACGTTCTCTAAACAGTTCGTACAAGCAGTATCTTTTTTGAGAAAAAAATATATTAACAATATTATTATTTTAATATCTAAATAAACTTTACCACCACAAAGAACCATGAAAGAAGGTTTAATGGATGCTAAATGTTCTTCATGAAACCACTGATGTTAGTAAAGAACTTTAATATTTAATAGTGACACCAAAATAACATTGGTTCTCATTGAAAAACATTGCTCTAATGTCCCTGTCAATATAATATCCACAAACCAAATGCAAAGGAAGAGGAGAAAGATCAATATTAATCATTTCACACCACAGTGTCGCTTTGAGGAGGTGGGCAGTGGAATGACACATCGCTGGTGTTTTCCAGTATCACTGAAGTTCTGGTGTTAAAAACTGCACAGCTCCAAAGCCCAGCCCGGCTGACCATAAATGGATCTTTGGAAAAGAAAGAAAGAACAAGAGACCGAGAGGAGGGTGTACTGCCTAGGGAAACGAATCTGACTTCAAAAACAGCAGCACTCAGAAAGAAACGCTTGGCTAAAGAAGAAAACACAGATATTACCAAGAGGCTTGATAATCATTGGGATAATGAGCTCTGGATTTCATTTACAGGGATCTTTTTGCAGAACTGAAGTCTATGGCACTGTTCTGATTAACGAATGCAGCGCCATGGGAGAAGACACAGTGCATGTTCGTTTTAACAGTATAGCAGGCCAAGCTAGACATGCATTCATCGAACACATTCTCTGGCCCTGATTTACTAGGATCACAAATGAAGGGTGCTATTTTGCTTGTAAAATCTAACAAGGGTGCATTGTGGGTGATTCACAAACAAGAACTGTATTCATAGCTTAGACATGTCCATATTTAATGGAGGCTTCTGCATGTGGTAATTCTGTACTAAGTTATATGAAGTGTGCACTGTATACCAGGTAAACACATAATGACAAACAAACACTACATTAATAAATAAATAAATAATTTACACAACATGGGCAGCAAGCTCATAATTTGATTTAAGAAATCAGTTAAGTAGCTGTAATGTTGGGAAACATTATTACAGTTATTTTATTATATTTGTAATTTTTTTTATTGTGATTAATTGCATTCAAAATAAAGGTTTTTGTTTTCACAATATATGTGCAAATAATGTGTAAATTTATTATGTGTGTGTGTGTGTGTGTATACACACAAACAAATGCATGTATATATTTATGAGAAATATTTCTATGTCAAATATATTTATATATAATATCAAATATAAGAATACATATATATATATATATTTATTTTTGGACATTTTGACACCACTAGTTTTTTATTTTAATGTAATATGTTTGTAATTTATTCCTGTGATGGCAAAGGTAATTTTCATCAGTGTGTATTTGCAGTGACATCAATCTGCATTTTGGGTGTGTCACCCAAACTATATAATTATTCTGGGAAATAATGTATACACATAAACCTTTTGTAAATCTGGGTGTTATGCAGTATAGTGTATACTGTAAACAAAAAATAAGTCATAAGAAGCTTAAAAACCCAAACCTGAAAAACACAACAGTGCAATGAATGAACACAGTGAAACTCAAAACATGGTGGATGTACTGAAAGCTTGTATATGTGAGTGATGGGAGTGAGGGAAAGAACACTTTCAGATCAGCATTCACACTGCACAGTGACAAAAAGAGAATAGAAAATGCTAACCACTTTGTCCTCTTTCTTCTCCAGCGTCACAGAGAGAAACAGGATGGTGGGTGGGGGAGAAGAACAAGAGAGAGAGAGAAGTATGAAATGAAAATCAGATATGAAAACAACAAAAAAACAAAAACATTTAGATGCATACTGGAACAATAAACACAAAAACAGCTCTAAACTGGCATTAGCGACATCAAAAGGTGTCGAAATACAAATAGCATTTTCCGGTTGACAAACCGGCCATGTCTTGGAATTTTTTATACTATATTGTGGATTTATTCACTTTTTCCTTGCTATTATTTCAGGACAGATCACGGTAGTGTAAATTTGCATGTATGTTGCCACCCACAGGGCAAACCTGAGAGGTGCAGGTTGCACTGATATGTACTGTAAGATAAGGATAAGGATAAAATAAGGATAGCGCATGGGTCACTGAAAACAAGAACATGACATCATCTTAGTAGTTCCTACTGCTTTAGAGCCACCAGAGTAAAAACGCAAACACTAAAATGCTACTGTATTACTATAAAACACCTGCACACCAAAGGCAGGTGTAAACACTGAACCATTTTGCATTCCTTTACATAAATAAAAAATCATACAGAGTGAACATGAGGTAATTTTTTGAATGTTCACAATATGATTGAATGCCTCTTCCGTCTATATATATATATATATATATATATATATGGAAGCTTCATTTAATAGCAGTCAAACATCTATGACAGCCAGTTAACGAAGAATCACAGTGCAGGAAACATAGTTTTCTTATTATTATCAATGTTAAAAACAATTATTTTTTGAAAACCATTATACTTGAGTTACTGTTTATTCTGCTAAAATTAATGTAGTGTACGAATTTCTCAATGTACAATGGATGGGGCATGTGTGATTTCTGTAAGTGTTTCATTGAGCTTTTGCAAGTCTGTTCACTCTGGACCAGCTCAGGCTACTCGTAGCAATGGAGCTATTAAGTGTATTTCATCGCTTTTAGCTACTGTTTCCAGTCTACCAGATTGAGTAGGTGTAGCTCTCTATGTTTAACCTACAGGCATCTAGCGACTCCATTATCAAGACTGCCACTCTCATTAATAGCACACGCCAAAGGGCTCCGAGAAACAACATGCGCTCATTTCAGAAAAAACTAACCTCAGGGCAGCACCCATCCTCTACCAACAGAGACTTCACTTCCATTGCATTACATGTGGGATTTCTCTTACCTTCTCAGACACAGAAAAAAGCATCTGAACAGCCTTCTACACTCAACACTGACCCTATCTGAGCTTTCTCACATCTAAACCGCAAATTAAACCTCACGAAGTGCCAAATGTAAGCTTTGGGAGTTATGACAGGAATTACGCCTCAATACAAAAACAACAATCAGATCCTAGCTGACATGAATTAAATCATAATCTCTGCGGGGAATGTACTTATTAAAAATGTGAATGTATTTCAATTTTAATTAAAGCAGATACTATTAAATAAGCAAATTCTGTATAACTAAATGAAAACTTTAAATGTGAAAAAATATTTTAATGTTAATGGTTTTAAAACATTTAATGTTCCAACTAAACCTAAGTAAGCATTATAATGCAAAATTAAAAATACCATTCATTTTGGGATAACTGGGGCATATTTTTCCGGTCTTTTCAATAGCAAAAAGTTTACCTGAATTTACTCTAGATAGTAATTCTGACATTTGTTAAAGGTTTCATTTAACAGTGTATTTAAATTATAAGGGTCTAAAAGATTAAATGAGCATTTATTTGATGGCAAAGATCATTTAAATGTAAAATATAGGAAATCAGCATGTAAAATTAAATACCCAGTTCTAACAGCTACTAAAAAAACTATACAATTTCTAATAGTGATAACTAATATTCTGCTAATATATAGTTTATTCTTCATTTATAAAATAGCATTTGTAAAATGCAAATGCAAATGTAAATAAAATAGGACATATTGACTGTCAATAAAATGTCTCAATTCATGCATATAAACATTTACGTCAAATGTCTACATGGATACATCTGTATCTAAATCAGTGTGTTATTAATTACATTTACCCATATCTCCACCTCGCTGACCTCACTCCCTACTCTACTGCCTCTGTCGGTGAGCTGTTGACTCCCTACACTGCACTCACTATGACTGAACACTAATTAGCACTCTGGACTCAGTGGAAGCGATAGAAGCAAAGGTAAATATCACACTCCAGGAGTTGGGCCACCACTTCAGGTGCTTCTCTTTGCGTGGCACGGCTGCCCCTGTGGAGACTCAGCGTCGACTTGGGCATCCCAGCGTGGGTGTGCGGCGACCCCCCAGTGACCAGCAGAATCATCTCCTCTGACTAATGCCCAATTAACCTTTCTCTCATCCACCCAGCGCTCTTCTCTCCCTGTCCCTGCTTAAATGTGTGCAGATGCCAGGCGAGGAAGCATGAAAAACATTCTGGTGGCTCACATGATGTAGGTGGTACTCACGTTATTGGAGCGCAGAGAGACCCTTCCCCCGCAGCGGGCACAGAACTTAGTCTGGCAGTAGGAGCACAGGTTTCCGCAGCCATCAGCAAACTTGGTCTTGTGGCAGATGCCACAGGTGGGGGCGTCATCCTTGTGTTGGCCCTGCTGCCTCTGTTGGGGGGGCTCGGGCCCAGTCCGCCTTACCTGCTCCTTGTAGTTGGCAAACTGATGGTGCAAACTGGTCCGGGAGAGGAGACAGAGAAAGAGAACGTGAATTTTGAAAGCTTCGAATTTAATAGTCACCATGTAACATTTTTACCTAACAGCTTCCCAATCTTATGAAAAATGTAATATAGTCCCTCAATTTTAATGTTACTAGAAAATGCAACATTTATCCAAATAATCCCTCAAATTAATAATTTGACATTTTTTCTAACATTTGTAATATATAACCCAGTAGTCTCTTTAATTAATAATTTATTTATTTTTCAAATTCATAACATTTTAACCCAATTATCCCTCAAATTAATCATTTTACAATTTTAAAATTTCTAATTTCTATTTTCTAATTTCTAATAATCAAATCCCTCAGATTATTAATTTTATATTTTAGAACATTTCTAAAATTTTAACACAATAATCCCTCAGATTAAAATGTAATATTTTTGTAACATTTGTAACATTTTACCCAAATAACTACAAATTTCATGTGTTACTTTTTTTACTAAACAATTCCTCAAATCATTTTTTTTTTCCATTTACAATTACAGTAACATTTTTATCTATCAACCTTATTGAACATTTTGCCAACAAATGTGACTTTTTAGAAATTTACTTGATGACCTGATACTCTAATTAGGTTGTTTTTTTTTTCTTAATAATGTTCCATATTTATTCATATTAATTGTCAATAGGTTTTGTTTAATCTAACAAACACATTAAGTTCAATAGTTACAGTACCCTGTTTCCTCAGGTAATCATCTCACAGAACAGAACTAAACAATATACACCCTGACCATGACTACACATGACATAACTCAAATTATGTCACTAGTAAGCACTTATTCTGAAGCTAATACAATATCCTGATATTGCAAAGGATAGAGTTATAAAAATCTACTGTTAAACAACAACAAACTGCATGTCAGTGAAAACTCCACTACCAAATATCACTCTTCTTTCAGCCTAATGTTCTTTCCACCACGTATGAAGAAGACTTAAAGACTACATGAACGTCTCCAAAAAATGACACAAACAACCAATATCCAACATTTTCCCTGGTCTAAACAGCACTGAGGTCTCAAGCATGAATCTATCCAGAGCATTACTTACGCTAAAGGGGTCTTCCTCACAGACTCCTCCGCCATGACGATATCATGTGACGTATATTAAAATAAGCAACCTACATACAGAGTTAAAAGAATATGCTACCTACGGAATGTGATGAATGCGTGACCATCCATGCAGAACGTGCCCCAAAGAAAGACAACGAGATGATCTGAACACCTGCCCCAGTCTTAACCCCTGTCTCCCTCCCCCCTGTGCACCCCTATTGCTCTCCTGTTCCTGAACACCGTCACCAGGGAACATCCTGTGGGTCAAAGATAAATGCTCCAACACAGAAGGGACAAGATGTGACTGCAAGATGTTCCATTAAAAAAAAAAAAATCAGTTGCTTTTTCACTGCCAATGAGACTTATACAATGCAATATAATACAGCTTTTTTAGGTTTTAGATTTTTACAATTATTCAACATACTAAAAGTGCAAAGACATAGAACTGCATATCTAAAAAATGTGTAGGTTAATTAAATTACAAAAATGTGAAAAATATTTATAGAAATTTACATTTTTGTCACCATCATGTAAGGTTGTAATATTTAGTTGGTGTTTGAATTTATACAGAAAGTTCTGATATTGACTATAGACACAATGCTAGATACAGCACTGAGATTTTAGCAACAATTTAAGGTTATCCTAACCATATAGGAAGTTCATGTAGTTAATTAATATTACTCAGTAACCAGGATTCATTCAAATAAAATGTAACCAAGATCTCTGATGAAATTCTACATCTAATATCTCTATATAAATAGTTAATTTCAATTGGTAAAGTATTTTTGGCAGTTTTTCTTTACTAAAAGTGTAACTGGAAAAGGGCACATTGTAATTCCAAAAGGCTTGAAATAGGATCCCAATTGCAAAAAAAGAAAAGCAGGTTGAATTAAGCATGCACTCTTCTCATCTCAATATTAAGATGTAACATTCACCTTTCAAACTATCAGAACACAATGACCTTTCGTTACAGTAGCTCTGATGAACAACGGAGCACAAAGTCAACGCTGAAATGAAATTGAGCAGCGCTAGACTACAAAAACCTTTCAACACTTTATGAAAAACATGAGAAACAGAGACAAACATTGAGCTTGGCACTGTAAAAGAACATATGAAAGTGCTTTGTACTCTGAGCCGGAAATGATATTCAGAAAAGCAGCCCAAGCTTGCCATAATTGAGACAGCACATAAAACAAAGACCCATAAGTGAAGCACAAGGTTATACGAAAGTGAACCACAGCTTTACTTTACTAGCACAAACCCCTCTTCCCCATCACAAATCATTTGCTTCTTTCTCTCTTTCTCTCTCTCTCTTTCTCTCTCTCTCTTTCATCCAGGAATAGATGTAAACCTTTTGTGAAATGCAAATCAGGCACAGAGTCTGCAAGAAGTGGCGAGCAATTCATACAGGACTCCAGCAGTAGCATAGGACTTGGTGTAATTAAGGTATGAGGATGCTCTAATTAATGTGGTAAAGTGTGGGGACACGGAGGAGAGCCGGCGTGGAGATGCGTGAAGTGGGACACGTTTTTACTCCGTTCTTCCCTGCTTCGTGACAGCTGGTCTCAGTGGCTGCTGATGTCGTCGGGCGAGCACATGGAAACGTCCGTGATTAAACAGCTGTCAGCAGTCGCTCGTACTAACGCACACCATGACACAAGCCACAACTGTAACTCATTGGCTGTGCGCAGCGTTCCTGCGGAAGCTTTGGTCGGGGGCTACACGCTGGCCCATTTATCATGTCCGCTAGGCCCCACGGCTCCCTACATGGGCATAAATCCACCCTATCTGTGCCAGGATGTTGTATGAAAGGACAGACGAGGGACAGAGATGTAGTGAAAGTACTGCTGAGGTTGAGTAAGTGTAAATTCAACATCATTCACAGCGAATGCCGGGACAAACGTGCGTTTATGAGGGAACAGAGCACGTTGGCAGCTTGTGATGGAGCCATAAATGCAGCTCACAGGCACTAGTACCTCCATTCATCCTCTAACACAAGAGGACAAATCTCAACACCACTCACAGGACATTTACACTGTGCTCAAAAACAAAATGCCAATTATACAATATATACGTCAATAAAGAATACAGTGGTGGCCAAAATGATTAGAAAACTAGTATTTTCACCAGCTAAATCAGTTATTTCTATTGTTTACTGCAGTGTCAGTAGGAAAAAACATAAATTTTGCCATTAATTGTAATAACCCAGTGAGATTTTTGTTTGCGCAAGAAGTAATTCCAGTGCTCCACACAGAGATCTGATCTTATTATCAAGTCTGTCTGGAATGACATGAAGAAACTGAGACAGACACAATCCAGAAGAACTCTGGCAACGTCTCCAAGATGCTTCCTGCATAGTACTGTTACAAGTTTTAGGCACTTGTTTAAAAGTGCTGTAAAACGAGGATGCTTTAAAAAATAATGTCATAAACAGATTTTCTTTATCAGTTAACTAAATGAAATCAACATTTGGTGAGACCATCCTTTGTCATTCTAAACATATATAGAGATATACAGATATATACACTAGCAGATATATACACTAGCGCACTGTCAAAAGTTTGGGATCAGTAAAATGTACAGGTATGACTACATATACATATATATATATATATATAAATAATTTTTACAATTATACAGTGTGAGAAACACTCTGCCATTTCTTCTACAATTTAATCTTTATTTTAAATGAGTTATGTTAAATAACTAGAGCATATTTTATATTTTTTACATTTTATGTAACATATAATACACAAATATATAATATATATTTTGTGCTCCTAAAGTACATATATATATATAAGATCTGATCTGATCATCATCCAGTCTGTCTGGAGTGACATAAAGTAACAGAACAATCTGAGACAGACTAAATCCAGAAGAACTGTGGCAACGTCTCCAAGACGAAGAAAAAGACCTACCTGGAAGGCTACCTAAAAAACTCTGGGCAAGTGTCCCTCAGAACAGAAGCTGTTTTACCAAAAGCTGTAATACCAAATAGTTATTTGATTTAGTTAATAGAAGTTAATTACAATAATTAATATAATAATTCCTCATTTTATAGCATTTTTACATTACTCTTTTTCTGTCTATATATATATATATATTTAGGGAACACATGCGGATCTCCTGTATGTTCTAATATTTTGAGAATATACAGGTAGATAGCTACACTGTGGACAAAAATCCACTATTATCTATAACCCCAAATTAGAAAAACTGTAATCCTCCTATTACAATTTTCTTGAATAACAAACAGGGCAGCACTTTATGCTGCCGGGCAAACTCACATACCTTAAGTACCTATGAGAAAGAAATAGTCTCATTACTCTTGATAAAAATATGCTAAATTTAGCCTCTGAAATGAACGCAGCACTTAGACTCTATTGGTTCCATGAATTTAAAGGCCTCTTATGATATGGCAGCTGCTAATGTTTTGCATTAAACAGCTGTTTTACTGCATTTTTTTAAAAGGCTTTCACTTATTAATCTAGCAAAGGGGCGACTTCCGCTTCTCACAAAGGGAACAAAGTCACTGAGGCCAAACTAGAATGATTTATCCCATCACCTGGAGATCAATGTTTGAAAGTGAGCGGAAATCCATCAAAGTACACCATGCGAAAGCATCAGGAACACAGTTCGAAAATCACTCCCTTCCAAATTTAGAAATTAAGCCCCCCTTCCAGAGAGCAGCTCCATGCATGATTGATTTCTGCAGACACAGACCTTAAAATGAGTGGGGTTCAAATGAACTGAATTATTGGGGCTTTTGATATTGTCACGCTTATTACCACACTGAAAAACAATGCTTCTGTCTGGCCCGGTGAGGGTTTAAAGATGGGAGAGAGTAGAATAAAACAAATGTTAGTCGATTTCTAAAATGTGAATAATTTATAAGACGGTTGTGTCAAGTTTAGAGATGCACTAATACTGAAATTCTAGGTCATATAATAATGCAGTAATCATTCTTTATAGAGCTGATGATCAAAAAATGGCCAGTTTAAAAATTCTATAACTTTTTGTCTAAATTCAATAAAAATAAATCAATCATTTAAAATCATTTAAAAGTTTTTTATGTAGAATATGAAAATTGCTGATTACTTTTAACAGAACTTACATTATTAGTGTTTTTAAAGATTAATTTCAAAAAAGCATTACACAATTGGAAAATTATGGGAATATTAAACACCCAAAATGCAGTACATAAACAGATAACAATAAACTGCTATTTATATAATGTGCATCCCAAGTCAAGGAACATTTACCAGTAAGGGGCAGTAAACAAAATACAAAAAAATAATAATAATTTACCTTATTGATAGCCTTGTTTTCGTATAAATATATATATTAAGCTCAAAGTAATAATATCCACAAATTATTTTATAGCACTGACTTCCTCCTCACAGTTTGCTTCCACTCTGTCTCATACTGCTTAAATATCCGGTTTTGACAATTATCCAGACAACGCCATGGATGCTCAAGGTCCGGCCTCAATGTGTCTGTTGGCTCTGGCTCTTCAGGACTGGCTCTAGTACAGTTTGCCATTATTTCTACTCAGTCAGGCACTGAAGCTGAGGATGGGGGTTGCCATCCTCTGAGTGGCACCATATGGTACCATGAGCAGTGCCATGGCTGAGTCCTCCCTCCACCGGAACTTCCCCACCGAGGAGAGTGTTGACAGCGCTGCCCCCTGCTAACCCCACAGACCAGCCATGTGGCAAGGCTACAGAGCCGTTTTCCTCCCACATTCCCCCTCTCAGCGCTTTCAACAGCATTGTGTCTCCTCCTTTTTCATTTCACACACTTGCAACAGTGCTTTCTCAAAATGACCTGATTTTAACTAGTTCTTCCTCTCTTAAGTGCTCGAGCTAAACACACACACACCTCTGCTGTTCTCAGCTCTGAGCACTTGACTGTGCTGTTCTTAAAACCTTCTACATCTCACTCTTTCATGTTCAGATTGATCAGGTTTTGTTGCAGACTCGCTGCTCTTAAAAAATATATTCTATGTATATATTTTATTGTTTTATTATATTGATTTTATAATTTTTCATTCTAGATCTAAACCTTCAATCTTACAAATTTAAAATATATCACAAGTGATGAACTACGATCATCTAAAAAAGTGACATTATTCAAAACGAATTTTTTGGTTATCTTTGAGACACAGAAGTGAACACCGTGCTTGAGATAAAGTGTGAGTAATATATTTAGTTTCCAAGCAGACTGTTATGTTATTTCAGGGCTGTCCAAACTCCAGGACCAAGCTTGGACAGCCCTGTATTATAAGGTTATTGTTTAACTGTGTGCTAATTTCATTTTAACTTTTTAGTTGTTGTTTTATCATTACTATTAGTTATTTGTTGTACTGTAATGTAAAAAGCTCATCTTTATAACATGCTGATTGCCGCCGTATTTGAGGTTATAGTGTGTCTAGTTTTGAAGTCTAGACTATGTTCAACCAATTATGTCCATTTCCTGGATATCTTAGTCTTTTAAGTTATCTTGCAAACAAAAACAATGTTGTCTATTTACTAGATTAACTTATCCATTAAATGTCTGTGGTTCGTACACAAACATCTTCCAAAAAAAACAGTAACATCAACATTTGAAAAGTGCTGCTAAGTGTGTTACCCAAACAAAAACGAGACGTGACTTTACGCAGAGACTTGGGTTGAGTTAACAACTTGGTCCAAAGTAGTAAACTCAAAAAAGCTGTGCAGCAAGTTGCCTTGAAATTTTAAGTTAAGTCAACTTTTTTTACAGCATTAATAAGCTATTCTCCTGTTATGCGTATTCTGCATCACTCATAAATAGCAAAATAAAATACATTTATTTTCTTTATTAACTTTTATGCGTGTTTTTAAATTACAACACTGCATTGTGTGTATTAGGGTTAAAGGAAATCTGCATTTATATATGAAACATTGCATTATGAAATATCAGTGCTCTCAATCACATTGCCCAGTGGAGATACTAGATGGCACAGAATACAGAGAGGGTCACATGACAAAAATGATGAGAACACAGAGGAGTGTTGTGCATGTCACATGACCAGTCGCTGCCTCCCATAGGACAGGTAGAGAGAAGCAAGTGTACAGCGATGTCCTCATTATGCCAAACTGGAGATGCAGCAGAGAGTCGAGGGAGAGATGCTACAGTATGTCCTCTCTGTGCTCTTAAGGCTAACTTCCGATTATCCAGCTATAGACAACTACAGTATTCTTTCATTCATCCTCTTGTCTTTTGCCCGTTTCTTATTGCACTTCCTTTTTTTCATAAGGAAGTTTCCAATCCCCTTCACAGATTCCCTAATGGGGTTCCTTTCTAGCCCTTTGTAACTAAGAGCTTTTTGCTGTCAAGAGCCTCTACTGTGAGCGAGTGGGAATCCACAGCTGTTATATGAATACAGAACTGTGATATTTAAAGGGATAGTTCACAATGACAATCCGGCCATTACTTACTCAACCTCATGTCATTCCACACTCATAAGAATTCTTTCTTGCACTAAAAGATAACATTTCGAATTATGCTAATATAATAGGAGCAAGAAAAGTCTTCAGTCTTAAAAAAAGACACTAGCTACTGTACATAAAATATGGACCCTGATTCATGTGGTCAGTTTTACACTAGTTTGATGTTGTATTTAGGTTTATTGCCATATCTATGGTAACTGGGAGGGGACATGTTTGGTTTACTTAGTTTTGTTGTGGCAAATACATATTAACTTGTGGGAATGTGATATGTCATAGCCATTGTGCGCAATACAGTTCGGTAGCCTAAATCTGTGGTTAATATAAAAATTTCATAATGTAATAATTTCTATAATAATATAATTTAAATGCTAAAATGCTAAATAGCTTTTTCAAGACACTCTGTTTCCAAGAACAACAGTGTAACTGGCCTGATCAGCAAGCCTTTTCATTTACAGCTGAGCCGAGTGGAGGAGCTGTACAGTGCCACCAGGACAACAACATTTCACAGATCCACCTGGTGACGGCAGCAACTCTGTGCTGATAAGACAGCATCCCTTTAATAATGAATGGAGTGGAACTTCAAATTCACAAGCAACAGACATAGAACGAGAAAGTGAAATGAAAGGAATAAAGAGATGGTAACGTACACCTAGAGAAACAGGGGAAGATATTCACATGCTTCATAGATTTTAAGAAGGCTTTTGACTCCATTTGGCAT
>JAUMHP010000063.1:11741807-11774824 GCA_032361065.1 Enteromius trimaculatus
GTCCTTTTATTCTGATGTACAACGCTTTGGCAATATGTACACAAGTATGTCATGCCAATAAAGCGAATTGAATTGAAGAATTGAATATTTCACAGTAAATGCAGTAATGACTGTGAACCTGAGAGCTTGTACTTGACAAAGACAGAAAAAATGGTAACGGAGACAGAAACAAATGTGTGAGCTTAGAAGGGTTTACTGAGGCATCTACTCAAGTGGCCACTTTCCTGTGTCAATAATCCAACTCATTACTTTTTCCCCTTAAACAGCCTCTGTGACACTCGCATTAGCCTTGACTGGCTAGTTTTTCAGTTAACAAACCTCATGAAAACACTTAATAAACCTGTCAGCCTTTAAAGCCCACCGGCAAAATAGAGACCTGTCGTTAATTAGGGTGGTACATGAGATGATGATGATGTCTATTTTTACCCTGCTGTGAATTACCCATTTACAAACAGATTAGAGTGGGTGGGAAGAGGAAGGGAGGTGTGAGATGGAGGGATGCGGTGGGAGAGAAGTGGGAAGAAAGAAACAGATGGAGAATATGTGCAGTAGCTGTTGCAGTGGAATGGTGGATGCTGGGATCTCCTGATAAAGGTGTCCATATGGCCTAGCTGTGCATCTACGCAGGACCAACACAGCCCAGTAGAGGCTCAGCATTAACCACAGACCAGGCTATAGCTTGATGCTAAACACACACATGTATATACACATGTAAACACAAGCTGTGCTAACACACACAAACGCACATGAAGCACCAGTTGGCATTATATAAAACATGGCAGCAGCCAGTTTGAGCAGGACCCATGCCAGCAAACACACACAAATATAAGTCCAGCCACTGCATTTACACTGGACCATATCTGAACAATTCCACATGAAGACCAAAAGTTCAATAAACAATTTACGTTTATATTGAATAACTTGCATTCCAGATCCAATATCGGTAGATAGATTTTGAATAAATCCACAGGAGAATTATATATTAGGGGTCTTTGAGTAACACAGCATTGGCTTTACTGAATGAACTTTTGTTTTTGAACAAATCAGTTGAGTGAATGATTCATTGACTCGCTCAAAAAAAAGTCACTTATTTTCTGAATGATGTTTTGAACAAATTTAATCCTTTGAGTGAATGATTCAATGACTCACAAATTGGTTGACTGAATTTATTTAATTGACCCATTAATTTGACACCTAGTGACACCTAGTGTCGCCACCTAGTGGCATAACAATGTAAAGAGCAAAAAAATTCACTGAAGTTAAGTCACTGATATCCCACGGACAGTTTTACCAATGTATTAACTACTTTATGTTTCTGGACCTGGGAAGATTTTAGTTATGTTGCTGTCTATAGAGATAGCTGTCAAATTTCATCACACTCTAATTGTTATTAAACATTTTACAAGCCATAGAAATATCAGACCAGTCATGGGTCAAAATGTCTGCTGGCACAGCAGTTCAGATTTTACTTATGCTTTTTAAAAATAATAATTTTAAGTAACATATGTTTAAACAGTTTGTTTTAACAGCATGCATTAGCATTATTACTAATTCAATGTAGCTGTACTGTGTATTCACTGGTCTGTAAATTTCATTCAGCACTTTAAAAAAGATTGATTTATCAGTTTTATTTATAGTTTTGTTGTTCTTTCATGCCATATTATATCCATCAGTCAAGGCACATTGTGTCATTTGCTACCATGCTACCATTTTTCTGCTCTTTCAGGTGTTGCAGTTGCTTAATTGCTTTGCTAACTTCATACCTGCTCCAAAAAAAACATAAAAGTGTTTGAGACTGACAGAAAATACACCGGAAAACCTAAGGGTGCATCTATATAAAGTCTTTATAGCTTGTGAGCACTCCCTGGGTACATGACACCATGGTTATATAGCCCTTAGGAACAAAGGGCTTCCCAGTGCTTCCACTCTGAGTCAGGTTGTCACCCAAGCCATCCCACGAGTCCGAGCTTTAACCCTGTGCACCAGGAAGAGGACATTACAGAGAGAGCGAGTCTGTGAGCAGGAAAGAGGAGTCTCCAGGCCTTGCTAATGACATTTTCTCCTTTCTGCTGAGAAACACATGAAGGAGGAGATGGGAGGGACGTCACTGCTGCTGCACTCTGACACTCAAATATGCCTCAAGACACAGTAATAAGCAGCTAAAGTTCAAATGGAGCAATAGTTAGCCCCTTGTGTGTGTTAGAGGTACAGATCAGGCTGTTAAGGCCTTGAGCACTCATATAGATATACAAACCTTTAGTTGTACCTTTACCTAAGCATTAAATTATATATGATGTTAGACATTGTGCTAGGGATTTGAATAAACCATCTGTGCTAATCTTACACATTTATGCCACAGACATTAAATTGTCCAACTTCTGAAGAGAAGAATATTTAAATGTATTTATTTCTATATGAGGCAACTAACATTTAATACAGTACAGTACAATTAATTACTTTTTTAATTCATTGCCTTCTAGCTACTATTTATTGATCAGGATGGATCAGTAAAAACTTGTGTATTCTTAAACGTGGATGCAAACTGCTAATCTCTAACACCAGTGATTCTCTCCTTTAACGCTATAACACTGTGTTTTCCTTTCGATCATATAATGCACTCTATGTCTTAACGGTCTAAATGTTTTATCTCTTGTATAATAACCATGGCAATTACTTTCCAAGTCCTGTTTAGAGGACAGACCAATCAGAAAATAATCAATTTGAGCATAAAGATGTAAAAAGCAATTCTGGATTCTGAACGTTGTAAAGTGACACAAACCGTGAAGCATCTCAGTATTGTCTAAATATCAACATTCCCAGCCAATCAGATAGCAGGACCAGAAGTAACTCTTGTATAATATGCAGTAACCCTGCGTGAAAGTGACTGACTGGGCAGTAGCGCATGAATGATGTGTGAAACCTACAACCGACACTCTTCAATAGCAGAGCCGCTAAGACAGACTGTAAATCTCTGACAGAATCCACTCTCAGATGGAGCAGTCCCATGTGGGCTGGTGAAAATAAGCAAAGAGAGAAAAAAAGAGGGAAAAACATCCATATGCCCATCCACACGAGCGGCAGCCATGTCATTAAAACAAAACACATCTATTAATAGACAACCCACTCTCCTCATCCAAGACATCATGGTCCTCGTAAAACCCTCCGGAATCCACATGACCCGGGGCAAAAGATGGCCGTGGATCTGATTGCCCCACACGTGCAGTTGGCTGAACACGTCAATGACGTTACTTTCAAATCAGGCCATGCATTATCTGCTTGTGCTGTTTTTACACAAATGCATGGATGCATAAACGCACACACACAAATACACATCTTCTCTCTGGGCGATTAAAAAAATCATTGGTGCAAAAGGAACACAGAGCCACAGCTTTTTGGCCAGCTCAGGAGTAATACTGATGATGCTTGAGGAAAGCGACACTCTGCCGAGGAAAAAAGAGAGAGAACAGTGGCTACAGAACAGCACGAAATGCACATTCCTCCACGGGAGTGCTGTGTAACTGAAGCTCCAGGTGTTGGTGCCACACTTCACAGACTGACTGTCTGACTGACTGGCTAACTGAAGACTCTGCTAATTAAAAAAAAAAAAAACATACGGCCAACAGAAGAAGCAGACGCAGTAAAAAGACAACTCAAAGCTGACAGTTCACCACAGTTGTGGAGCTTAGTGTCTGTTCTTGTTTGCAAATTGTCTACACATTTTACATGACTCATTCTTTAGAAATAAACTTCTAAGGTAGTGGAAATAAGTTCACTGCCTACATAAGTAACAACCTAACAATAAAACAAGTGATATTACTTCATATTAAAACGATTTACAATTGCCATCTTGTGGCTGATAAAATGTGCAAAAACTCCAAAAGACTTTTTCCAAAGACTTATAATCCACACTATCACATAGACTAGATGTGTTTTTTTTCCTCAGTAAACAACCACTTAGGAACCAACCTATCGAGCACCTAGAAACAATGTATATCAACATGCTAACAATGAATCAGAACACTGCAGCAACTGTATAACAACTTTTTGACAACCAAGTTGTACAGATTTGGTACAGAATTAAATATAATTACACAAAAGTTAATTCCAGTCCTCAAATTTGATTGGCTGACTGACTGTGGTTTCAAGATTAATGATACATATTTCAACAGGCAATGTCACTTCAGATAATCTATGCTGAGGATTTTTCTGCATCTCTTTTTGCAGTTTAAATTTTTACACGAGTAGAGGATGACAAGTGACTTTATTGATGAGTCACTGGAACTGTCATTCAGATGATTTGTTCAAAACCCTGATTAGCGAACAAAATAAGTGAGTCAGTGAATCATTTACTCAAACCATTTGGGCACCAAATAGGCAGCTCACTTGTTTCTGGAACAACATTTTGGACTGACATTTCTAAAGACATTTCCATTAACTTTCAAAAGCTCTTACAGGTCCTGCCCTAGACTTGCATTTACATTATATCCAAAACTGAGGAGCATCTGAAGATCTTACTGGAAACACAATCCATCTGAGGATAGACAACATTAGAAATCAAATTAATAAGAAATGAGTGGAGGTGTCAGGCAAAAAAAAAAAAAATGTCCCGACATGCCTACACATGCTACACACTGACATTCTCCATGGGACAAATTCTCACAGGAGTGTTGGCGGTAACAATCATGGCACATTGTTGATCTGGAAATATCAGCCAGACAGCAAAGGAAGCTTCAATCCATTTCTCCAGTCATTTAATCATCCTCCTTATGATTTAAAATTTGGTTTAGCGACATATTAAATCATTTCCTGAATACAAGACATATGCGCTAAACAGCACCTAACAGTTGTGCCAGTTTGTCCCATGCAATGCCATGAGAAGATCCAGAATGTCAGGAGAGATTTTGTTAGCGCCACATAACCTAATCTGCAGAAAAGTGCCCTCTGACCCTGCTTTGGGAAAGTCCTACTACCCCGTGTTTGTGTGTAAACAGCTCACAACAAACTCTTCAGCAATACGGCGACAGATGCCAGCTGTAATTCCCTTTACTTTTGTGTGTTTCTATGTTAAAAGGTCTTACTTCCCTAGCAGACCCATTATCCACCAAAACATTTGTGCTCTAAACAACCTGGGTCACTGACACCACGGCGCAAGGATGGGTGTATTATTACAGTGCATGGTGAGGGGTCCCTGTCGGCTTGACTGCATATTTTTGTGAGTTGGTGAGGAAATGAGTGTGTGTGTATGTGTGTGTGTGAGAGAGAGTGTGTGTGTGTGTGTGTCCTAGCACAGTTAACCAACTGGAGGAACAGATGGACTCCCCACTCTCCTTGTTGTGAAGAAACATAGCCTTCACACATACACACACACACCTCTCAAATCAGCATTTAACTCTAAACGGGATATGCTGACATGTTTATGCGGTTCTATTCATACATTTAATTATAATACTAAAACAACATTTGTTTCAGAGCGCTCATTATCTGATGCAGAGTAAGCAATTTTTATTAAACATGGAGAAAAGTAAAGTTTTGCTTCAGACAGATGCTAATTATCTATCCATCCAGGTACTGAAGACTGATATATAATTGCATATTTGGAAATTATACATTTTATTATTTTTATGTTTTGGACACAAAAATATTTTATATATATATTTCTTTTTTATATTTATCACCTTGGGTTTTTTTTTTTTACAAAAAAAAAAAAATAAAATATGTGACCACAAAATCTCGTAAGTGTTAATTTTCCGAAATTAAGATTTATACATGTTCTGAAAGCTTCCCATAGATGTATGATTTGTTAGGATAGGACAATATTCGACCGAGATACAACTTTGGATATCTCATCTGAGGATAGAGAAAAATCTAAATGCTGAGAAAATCACCTTTAAAGTTGTTCAAATGAAGATCTTATCAATGCATATTACTAATTGAAATATAGTTTTAATATATTTTCGGTAAGAAATTGACTAAATACCTTAATGGAACATGATCTTTACTTACTATCCTAAGGATTTTTGTCAAAAAAGAAAAATCTATCATTTTGACCCATACAATGTATTTTTGGCTATTGCTACAAATATTCCCCAGCGACTGGTTTTGTGGGTCACATAATATATATTTTATAACATTATCTGGTAATTATGCTACCCAACTAGTAGACTAAAAAACCTTGGTAGTATATCACAGAGATGGAGGCAACACAGAGAAAATGAAAATGACACATAAAATGAGATATTCAATTTTGTTTTATTGATAGGTAGTTCTCTTGCTAACCAGCTAGCATTATGCCAATGCAGTTCGGAGTTAAACTGCATCATTCAGCTTAAGCATCTCAATTTGAGTAGGTCATATAAAACGTACAGCAATCAAACCCACAGTCACTTCAGCATCTGTATGCAGACCCTTGCAAAAGACACACTCAGTAATGCAGTCGGGCCACTGCCTGAACAAGTGAGAGAGTAATTGAGTGGGAGCTGGAGAATTAGGAGCATGACTTTAGCACATGCCAACCCGTGAGCTCAAGCTCATCCTTCTGAGGCCTGTTGGTGGGTGAGAGCAAATGGATTCGGAAAGGCTTGTTCTCCAGTGGGTACTAATGTATGGACTAGGGCGCTATTAAAAACCACTACTGTGTGATATGCCTGTGCATTTAATTATTTATCTATTCATGTATTCCTCCTCTTTTTAAAGGCTTTTTGTCAGTTCTTGTGTCTAAGCCAGAAGCACAGGCTAGAGGAGGAGTGGGGCTCAAGAGAGTAAGATTACAATAAGAGCAACTCTCTGTTTGATCTTCAGCAGAATAGACCTTCCTCAAATACACCCCATCTACTAAATCCCTTGCTCAACAACAACATTTTCCAGGCCAGAAGTCTCTGGTAGGTGTAACTGATCAAGTACATTCTGCATATGTTTATGGTCCAATGGTAATAATGATAATGGTTCGAGTCAATCGCTGCAAGGATGATGTATTTTTGTAGACCAAAACCTTGAAAATGAGTTAGCATTTTAGCACTTTCAGCTCCATCATCTTCAAGTCAGTTTTTGAACGTATTTGAATTTTTAAAAGAAGCCTGGTTAACAAAAGCTCAAGACATGTCCACATTTTATTACATTAACATAAAATGTATCCATAACACCCCTTGTGAATTTCTAAAAACATTTACTTGTCTTGAAAAGGCAAATGCTAACAAGTGGTCAACTTTCTGGGAAAATGTTTTTTTTTTTTTTTAAAGCTGTCATAATCACATGACCACATGCAGTTTGTTTATAACCTACGGTTAGCGTTTTATGTCTGGTGATTTAATTCAGGCTTCAAAATGTATTAAATTTGTGTTTATTTGTGAAGACTATCATGATGAACAAAATGTGTAAGAATCATAAACTTCTGTTGGTCTGCATTAATCCGATTTCCAATGAAAAAATTCTGATGGGTTTTTGTTGAGGGAACCAGGGCAATGCTAACTTCTGGGTTGGCCTACAAAACTACATCATCACTGCAGCACTCTACTGGGGCAAGTTCTTGATCAGGCTGATGACATCACAAAAGACCCCATCCAGGGACTCCACACAGAAACAGATGTGTTTTGGCCAACTTGCCCTATAATCCTAAGCCTTTCTGATCCTCTGACCCCTCCAGAGACCAGAGAAAGCGAGTGGGAGTGAGATGTTCTCTATCTGTTGATATGAACCACACCGCAGCTGAGAGAACCAGGGCAATACTGGTGTGCATAAATAATTTAACATAGCATAAATATGACTCTGTCAGCACTCTAAAGCACCACCACAGGTGCCAGGATTTGTTTTCGTGTTTTTGCAGGGAAAAAAATGAATGCGACTGTAAAAAAGATTTTGATTTACCACACAGTGCCACTCTCAGCAGTTTCAGCATGACCCCAAAGGTCAGTGAAAAAAATAAATAAATGAAGCAGCCGTTTAAAGCCTTAAAGAATTTCAGAACTGCATTCACAGTATGTTACTCTTATTTTAAGACATTTTTCACCAATATAATTCTTTACGAACACAACAGCTGCAAATAAATAAATAATAAAAAAAGCATAAGGCACCTCCTTGAGGTAAATCTTGACCTTTCATTCACTCTCATGTATGACTCCTACATTTTGAGGCAGTGTTGTCAAAGCCTCATTGTCTGACATTTATAGAAATCGCAGTCATAACAGTCAGAAAACAGAATGACTAATATAACAAGGCAACAGCCATTAGACCAGTGTTTGTCAATCAGGGCCCAGGCAAAGTTCCAGAGATGAATTGTTAGAAATAATAATAATTAAAAATACAATATATGTAACCCTGGACAACAAAACCATAAGTGTTAATGTAAAGTCTTAACACTTATGTAAAGATGTAAATATAAAGATTTGGATGGATAGGGTAATATTTGACCGAGATACAACTATATGATGCTGAGAAAATCACCTTTAAATTTGTCCAAAATTAGATCCTATCAATGCATATTACTAATCAAAAATTAAGTTTTAAAATATTTTCGGTAAGAAATTGACTAAATACCTTAATGGAACATGATCTTTACTTACTATAATAAGGATTTTTTGCAAAAAAGAAAAATCAATAATTTTGACCCAAACAATGTATTTTTGGCTGTTGCTACAAATATACCCCAGCGACTTAAGACTGGTTTTGTGGTCCAGGGTCACACACACACATATATATATAAATATATATATAATTACTTAGTCAGATATAACACTTTTAAAATAAAGCTATTTTTCAGTTTTTATTACAACAGAATTACAGACCTTTGAATACATTTTGGACAAAAAAAAGCAAAAAAAGGTTGAGAAACACTGCACTGTAATGTCTCTCATTTATTTACAACAAACTCCATTATTAACTTTCTGAATGTAAACTTGACTTTACCTGATGTCGTTCTGCTGAGGTGGTTTCTTGTTTCCGACCAGGTTCACCGTTTTTGCTTGTATGGGTTTCTCCTCTCTAAAATGAACAAACATATTTTAGATGGTGACAGTAAATCATTTAAAATAAATCTCAGCTCATGTGCATAAAAAAGTTTTTTTTTCACCCAACATGCATTTTCATAAAATGAAGGTTGAATTATAAAGACAAAACATCTGCTTTTGTAAACAATACAGCAATATTATTTATAAAGAACAGTTCATGCAAAAATGAAGATTCTGTCTGCAGAACACAAACGAAGATAAATAAAGGACTGCAAAAAAATATATTTTTTTTATATTCCACAAGAATAAAGTCAGTCATAGAGATTCGGAATGACATAAAGATAAATAAATGATGGCAGAATTTTCATTTTTGGGTGTACTACACCTTTTAATCTACAGTATTGTTGTATTTCTGAATGCTTTAAAAGTGTTGTGAGGTTGACCTCTAGCTTCTGCTTCAGGACAGAAGAGTGAGAGTGAGGAACTGTCTGATTCCAACATCGATCTCATGATAAACGGTAAAAGAAAATGAGAGGTTGTTTTTCAGCACACTAAGAAAGATTAGTACACAGATTACGGGGTGATCTGTCTCTTCTCTCTAAGAGAAATACTGTGTAAATGAGGTTGAAATCATTTGACCTGTGACCTTTTACTATTCAAAAACAATGTTATTTATATCTGTTTCGCTAAAGTTAAGTGACAAAAGAAATGTAAATACAAAAACTGGGAAATTAAATAACTGCATGATTATTTCCTATGAGTAATATAGGACAAGAAGTGGTTAAGCGAACCAATTTAAGATGCATAAACTTGATTTCAAATCTCAAGGTGGCCAGCAACTAATGTAATATAAGCAATGATGGCTTCTAAATGGCAGGTGGACAAGAAGCCAAGAAACATCTTCGCACTCATGATAACAGCACTGAAGAACCACAAATAGCCATTCAGAAAAAAAAACTTTATAAACCATGTAAACTGCTGACAAGCGTCTGCCGTAAAAACAACATTATTTTTCTACTGGTTTTCATTTTAATGTTCTTATTAAGGCTTTTTTTTTTTTTTTTTTTTTTACTGTTAAGCTCTTTGAACTGAATACTGTTTTATACAAATAAAATGATTATTATATCATCAAGAGGATTTTACAGGAAAAGAAAACAGATTAGGAACAGCTATGACTGATGCTTCTACTCAAGCTGTGAGTTATGCTCACACTACAACAGGGAAGATTTCAATGAATGGGTTAAGAATCCTGACGATCATGATGACGAGGCACGGAAATATTGTCGTGACCAGGCAGGAATCCTGACACTGGTGGTGAAGAGTGCGGAAAACGTTCACTAACCTATTTAAAATAAAAATGTACTTGTCCAATTAGTTAACTAATAATGTGACATGTCATGTGTGCTGCCTGAAACAAATTCATCACACAGTGAGGTGTAAAACAGCAGGATGCATCGAGTTGTGGATATCTAGATCTTCCATGTCGACACACCCCTCTCTCTCTCTAACAGCTACACCTGTGACCGGTCACCTGGCCTTTCATTACACAAGCTGGTTTCATATGGATGTGCGTGAATACACAAGCGGTGCTCATGACAGGTGCCCATAAGGATGGAGAAAGTGGACATACATGGCCAGACTGATCCACCCACACACACACACACTCTCTTACACAAAAGCTCAGGTGCAGGCGTACAGCCTGATGGCTTTATTAGTAGGCTACTGTAAACAGATGCACCTACAGAAACCATCACAAGCTGTTTGCCTTTTGGTCTCCAGAAGCAGCACAAATACTACAGGCAGGCTCCCTATGAAGCGTGATGTCTTACTTGAGTATGGCCTCATCCTTTGCCTCTTCCTCCCTCTGCCGAACCATCACAGCCATGATAATTTTCCTCTCCTCCTCGGTGAGGTGACTGAGGTCCGGTAGCTCGGGTACGGAGTTCTGCGCTGTGGGTGGGCGAGGGCCGCCGCGGGGCCCCACCGAGGCGGACATATTTTACCCCTGTATGATCGGTGCACAATCCCAGCTATGTAAACCGCTATTCAGGACATAGTCCGATGGCTTATCTGCGGTTGTCGCGAGCGTGGCGAACCGTTCATCGTTGCGGCGGGCACCCACGGTTGTGCTTCTCTTCCTATACGGCTTTTTCTCCTGTCTCTCTCCCCCCCACCCCCCGCCCGCCCGCCTGCCTCTCCCCTCCAGGTCCAGTTAAGGGTAGTCCATTTCTGATCCGGAGGATACGTGCGAGTCGACTAGGGGGGGCTTGCGCTTGCTGCTGAAGCCGCCACGGAGCTCAGGCTCTCGGGTGAGATGATAGGAGCAAAGGCGGAGTCCGCGCGGTGCTCTGTTTTCCGAGCTCGCGCTGTTGCTGCTGATGCTGCCGCTGTCAGGGAGACGGAATAGTCAATGAGACCGCAGCCCCTCGAGCGCGCGCACGCCTCCTCGAGACGGCCGCGCCGCGCGCACTCTCATTTGAGAATGGGGGCTCGCTGCACGCGCGCACAGCATCCCATTTTCGCTCTCCAATCACAGCGCGCTGGTGACGCGCAAATGCGCCGAGTTGGACTCGGGAATGAGATTGAGAGCAGCGCGTTGCAAGTATAAATTCAGCCTGCAACAGATGAGTGGATAAAATACAGCCTAGAGGATACTGCTGTAAATTACTAATAGAAATGACAACAAGGGTCAGATTTTTTAAATTGAGATTTATCTGAAAATTTAATAAATAAACTTTCCAGTGATGATTTGTAGGCCAATATTTGGCTGAAATATAACTAGTCCTATCTGAAAATCTGAAATGTGAGGATGCGATAAATAAATAATTGAGAAAATAGTTTTTAAAGCTGTATACAATTAATGCATATTACCAATCAAAAATTACGTTTAGATTTTTTTGGCCTATAGAAGGAAATTATTAATGAAACATTAAGATATATCATAATAATACTAAAATATAAACAATAAATAAAAATAAAAATTTAGAATTGAATGTATTGTTGGCTATTTATCATTGGTTTTGTGGTCCAGGGTCACAAATTAGAAAAAATGGTTAAAGGGGACACTTAAGCTTAATAATCTTTATCAATATTTCTTATGTATCTTAAAAACACGTTATGAGACAATGCATATGAAAAGACTGAAATGTGAGGGTTAATTGCGATTGCGAATTTATATGGAATAATAGGCTAATTCAATTTATCTATATTGTTTTCATGGAATGTCCCAATTTGCCAAAAGTCCCTGTCTGCCTTTTAAATAGCCTAATTGATGGAAAACATTTTTTACAACCATAAAACTAGTTAATAACCATATAAAACATGACTTTTGCAATTAATTACCACAATTTAAAATGAAGAATAACTTTTCTAGATTGAGATTGAGATAATACAAATTTTCAGTTTTACATTAGGCTACAAATTACGTAACAGAAACATTACATTTCAACTTAACTTCTAACTTAAATACATCATATTTATTAATTATTATTACTTTGTCTACAGCTTCTGAGCACTGGTGCAGGTGTTTGAAGAGCTGACTTTTATTTTGGCGTTATCTCCATGGCTCCGCGTGTGGAGTCATATGATCTGTTGCCCCCGTTACGCGATCCTTCGCTTTGAAGCGCCTCTGCTATCCGTGTTTTCTTATTCATGTCGTTGTCGTTAACCTGGTGAGGAACCCTTGCAAAATATCATTATTAGTGTTATGCATATGTAGGCAGGTGCACAGGCAGGTGCACAAAACCGCTGCAGTTAGATTTGGTCATATCATTTGAGTGAGATGAATCTTCACCCCTCTTCCGGATGACTCATATAGAGCACTTTATTTGATGACGGGATTCAACTGATTACAGCCTGTAAACTTAACGAGTAACGCAATTTGACATGTCGTTGTAAATTACCGACATTATATATGCTCATTATGCTGACGATGTAGATTGCACCTTTTGGAATACTGTAGCGGTTGACAGATTTATTATGATAGTGAAGTCGTTAAAACCACTGACTTGAGTATATATGAATATGGCATATTTGAGTCTAATGGGTATAGAATTAACTTTATGCGTCTTAAAGAAAAATACAATGCGTGTTTTGCTGCTTGTTTGATATGTTTATTAGGTTTAATATATATATATTTAAACCATCAGCATGACTGCGAGTGGTATATTGGTTTTCTCACTTTTGTCTTTTCAGTATTATTCTCAATCAAGTATTTGCGGACAGCTATGCTGCCTGTAGTGGTGGTGCATGGAGGTGCTGGTCACATTCCTAAAGAAAGAGCTGAACTCTCTACTCTCGGTGTAAAGGAGGCAGTCAGGACTGGGTATGCCGTCCTCCAGAAAGGTGGAAGTGCCATGGATGCTGTGGTTGAAGCAGTGGTCCTGATGGAGAACAACCCGAGATTCAATGCAGGTACTCATAATACTCATACTTCACATCTAATACCTAATGCTACATCAAAGGTAAGTAGAAAAGACCGGTTATGCCCACATGTCATAGGTCGGGGGTCAGTGCTAAATGTGAAGGGGGAGGTGGAGATGGATGCAATGGTAATGGACGGCAGGACTCTAGATAGTGGGGCTGTTTCAGCGGTCAGAAGAATTGCTAACCCAGTGCTTCTGGCCAGGCAAGTCATGGATAAGGTATTACATGTTCCCAAATACTGTACCATCATGGCTGATTAGTTTTGAGTTATACACATTTTGTAATATTAAAAACAAAAAGTGTTAGATACACAATGAATAGGGAATAATAGGTTATATGCTATCAAATGCTTTTTGCATCAAATGTAGTCTTTAGATGATTTAACAAAACTTTGCATTTAAAAGAATTCAGCTAAATAATATCTTTTCTCTGGAGACCAAACACTTGTGTCTGACAGCTGAAGGAGCCTCTAAGTTTGCCAGAAGTATGGGTGTACCGGAAGTGCCTGAGGAGTCATTGATCACAGACTATGCCAAGATGCGCTGGAAGAAGAACCTGGAGCCAGATGCCAACCCTGTGGAATGCCAAATGTAAAGCTTTTATGTAATGAAAACTGGTACAAAGTGCTGACATAAAGTTTTTGGCATAAGATGTCTAATGTTTAGAACTTCACTAAGAAGAAACAGTTGCTTGCACCAGTAATTAAAGGAATAGTTCACAATCAATTTCTTCAGACCTGTATGACTTCCTTTAGTCTATGAAACACAAAAGACAATTTCGAATAGAAAGACATCTCTTATGCTTAAAGAGTAAAAACTGTCATATTGTGAAATATTATCAGAATAATTATTTAAAAATGTCTTTTCTTTGTAATAGCAAAGCTGATTTTTAATTTATTACAATAAGTAAGGGATTCAGTTTTTATTATTATTATTATTATTACTATTAAATGCAATGAAAGTAAGGGTCCAGTTTTGTCTACTACATTAAATATCAATAAAGCAATTTTCATTAAATAAGGACAAAGTAATAGGACAAGGTCTGTTTTTTTCTTTCTGATTTTTTTTTTATTCCTGTGCTACCAGATTAATTAAATTATTTTGTTCATGTGTGTAAAGCTGTTTCGTATCCATGTGTTTTAGGGGCAAGATGGGAACAGTTGGTGCAGTAGCTGTGGACAAAGAGGGGAACATTGCTTGTGCCACATCCACTGGTGGAATGCTAAATAAAATGGAAGGTCGTGTGGGAGACACACCGTGTGTTGGTAAATCCAAACTTGCTGCTTTGTAATGTATGTTAGGAGCCTTGATTTGATTTGCACCACAAAACTCCAGTGTTTACTTTTTTTCTAGGAATCGGCATGCAAATGGCTATAGCTGTTTCTGTTTATTTTAACACTGAAAATATGCACACACAAAAAACTAGTTGCTGATATGACAAGGATTGATCTCTGACCTTTGGACATGCAAGAATGTGTGTAATTTTCAGCTGCTCATGAGAGCTTGTTGCCTGCGGAGTTAATATTCAACCACAGATCTAATCCCGGCTCAGCACACCACATTCTCTCAGGACACATTTTAAAACACATACACACTAGTTAATGATAGAATCAGAGCTGGGTAGCAAAAATGAGCAAAAATGTAGAAAGACTGGGTTTTTTTTTCTTATTTTGAGACTGTTATCAGGGTTTGCCTCAGACGGGTGGATTGTTTTCTGTACCAACAGGTTTGCTGAGAGTGAGTGTGTATAGTAAAGATCTCACTTTGGATTTGTGTGTCTTCTTCTGATTCTCAGGATGTGGGGGCTATGCAGATAACAATATTGGGGCTGTCTCACCCACAGGCCATGGGGAAGCCATCATGAAGGTCACGCTGTCTAGACTCATTCTCTTCCACATGGAGCAAGGCATGTGTTAACTTATTTAGCATAACAAACAAAGCTTTATGTAGATTTTTTTAGGGAACAAAATTGCCATATTTATAACGCTATATTTACTGAAAGGAAATTTTAAACTGATCAAAAGTGACAATACTATTCTACAAAAGCATCACAAAATTAGCTGTATACAAAGGAAAGGACATGACGTGGCCAGGTATGGTTTCCCATATTAGGAATTCATGCTCTGCGTTTAACCCATCCAAGTGCACACACACAGCAGTGAGAAGTGATCAACCACGCACACACACACTGTGAACACACACCTGGAGCAGTGACCAACACCTGGTTTTCAACCCCTAAAAATAGGTAAAATTAATCTGAAAATGGAGCCAAATTGAAATCCTCATGTCTAAAGTTTATTAAGAGCTAGAATCTAAAACCACATTGTGATATCTTTAATATTTCTATTAAAGTTATAGACATGCAAACATGGCACTCAGACAGGTATGTTCAGTGCAGTGGCTTTGACAGAAGTAAATGAGAGTCATCCTTAGTTTCAACATTATTTGTTCTTCAGACATTCCTCTTTAAAATAAAGTAATATATATTTTTGTAAGATTGACACGTATTTGGTTTTTGACCACTGACAATGTGTACATTTTAACAATTTACTCTTGGAGCCATATTAAAATTCCAATATCTCTGGAACTGAAACATATAGGGTCTTAAAATGAAGGTGACAAATTTGTTAAGACTAAAAGGGCATTAAGATATCTTTAATAAATAACTTTTTATTAAAAAATAAAAGTGCTGTTTCCACATTTTTGAATGGTCACCATTTGCACATAATGTAACAAAGATAGCTTAAGTCAGTAGATTTTACTAACAGACCAAACAATCTCTGTAAAAGTAACATTTTGAATCAGCCATCTTTCTGAAGTTTTTCCCCACTTGTAATTTAGCTCTGAAAATTGCTGTTTTGACCACCAAATTTAATAGTGAATTAGTAAATATTCATCCATGGCATTTCATATTTTGGATTTAATCACTACTGTATACATGTCTGTCTTTTTTCAGAAAATAATATTTGCAAAATGAACAATTTGAGCTGGGGAAGTTTTTGAAATTTGGTTGATTTGACACGGTATGACTGTAAGTGAAACGTATTTCATCTCTTAAATATTACTCCTTTTCTTTATAATACAAGTTATTATTTGTGTCTCAGAACAAGTGACTATGTACTATACAGTGAGCAAGGAATGAAAACATTAATCAGAAAAACTAGCAAGTTGTAAGAAACAACTAGATTAGGATTGGAACTTGGATTGTAACACATTAGATTGTAATCAAACATGTTAAATGTAAACTACTTCCTAGAACAGGTAACTGGGAACTCTGTCTGTGTTTATTTTGTGATAATGCCCTTCCTATAATACATTTTACTATATATATAAATATATATATATATATATATAAATAAATAAAGTTAGTCTAGCCATATAACAAACTGATATAGCTATTCTTGTGTAATTGTACTCTGCAGTTTTATTACTAAATAGCAATGTCGCATCTTGGACTATAAATCAGTCTGCACTGTAAATCCGATTTGGAAGGAAAAGGTATATTTGACATGAGCTCATGGGAGCGGTTCACATGCGTCCGTGATTAGCTGTGCAACCAATTCCAATTTTAGTGAATAAATAGCTTGAATTACTGCAGCTACACATTAACTGGAGATCTAGGGCCTTATTAAGATGCCTGACCTCAAGTCTGTTTTAGGTAAACATTGTTCACTTCAATGGTCTGAGTAAAAGCAATTTGAGTCAGTCTCATACAATGAATTACGTAAAACTACCCCCAGCACCATTTACAATGAGCAGACACATGGAAGTCAGAGGTGTAGAGCTGTCTCAACAATTAAGTGAAGATTAACTTCCCTGCACATCCTCAGAAGGACACTTCATATTTCCTAGCCAGTATGTTATTGTGTAAGTTATCCTTTGTTTTCTGTTGAAGTGATCTGTGTGTCTGCTTTTGCCTTGTGTGTGTGGAAACACAACGGGAAGTGTTTTCGCTGAAGCAGCAGAGGTCAGCTCTGCTATATGTGTGTTGATATGGGCAGGGTGTTGCTAAGATTTATTGGTCTCACCTAAGAGCCGATCCTTACAAATCATATCATTTAAAGTTATATAACAACCAAAACTAAAAATTTGTTTACTCACCCTTAGGCCATACAAGTTGTATATGAATATGTTTATTCATTATAATAGAATTAGGGAAATTTCGCATCAAACTGGATGTTTACCAGTGAATGGGTGTCGTCGGAATGAGTTCTAACAACTGCTAAAAACATAATAATGTGCAAGTTATCTGCACAACTCAAGTCCATCGGTTAATATCTTATAAAGCAAAAAGCTTGTAATAAACAAATTCATCAAGATGTTTTTAACGGTTTCTTCCAGACAGAAGTCCTCCATTCATAATAACGCTTTCAGGTAGTCTGAATTAGAAGAAAAATCTGCACATATCAACCCCCGTTTATAAGTGAAAACTGTCAAAAACAGTTCAACCTAATTTGTCTGCAGATTTTGATGTGAACGGACAATAGGAGATTGACATTTTCCACTGGAGGAAGCAGTGTTATGGACAATAATGTTGTTAAGAGTTAGAATGACAGATTTGTGTCTTACTGTGTTTAGCTTTTTACTTCACAAGACAAGTTTGTGTTTTCTGTATTCTCTAGGCAAGACCCCAGAGGAAGCTAGTGACCTGGCTCTTACATATATGAAGGAGCGAGTGGATGGTCTTGGTGGGGTGGTGGTGGCTGATCCAAAAGGGACCTGGACTGCTCGGTTCAGCAGTTCACAGATGTCATGGGCCGCTGCCCAGCAGGGCGAACTCCATTATGGGCTCTACCATGGCGAACACTTTGTTGAGCCTTATCAAGAGAATATATAATAATGACCATATATATATATATATATATATATATATATATGCACACAATCTCAGGCACAGTTTAGTTGATTATATTTTTACAATCAGTATTTAATACAAGGTAAATGTGCATGTGCATTACCTACATACCTCATGGCAGTAATTAAGCATTATTATGCATTTTTAAGTTGATAATGCATGTCTTACGAAGATTGATTGCTGTTGCTATAATAACACTCCTTTTTGAGGGCAGTGTTAACTGTCCTTAATTGTGATACTGTATGTTTTCCACTAGATGGAGGTAAAGTGGTGTTTTTGGAATCAAGTGAATTTAATTTGATGTAAGGTGCAGTGCACAGTTAAAGGGATAGTTCACCCCAGAATGATAATCCTGTCATCATTTACCCATCCATCAAATTTTTCCAAATTAGTTTCTTTCTTTCTTTTGTTGAACACAAAATAAGATGCTTCGAAGAATGTTGGATTTCAAAACTTGACAGTAATAATAATAATATACTAAACTATTGCAGTAGAAATAAAAATGCTGTACACATTTTGTAAATGGCACCCGTGAACCTAAGTCGGACTATCTTGGCAGACTTACCAGACTGGTTTTATAACTGATTTTGAAGAACAGAAATCATGATTCATTCCTGAAGTAGTTCAGCGTATCATTTCCTTCTGAAAGAGAAAGCAGCTTATTAAAGCACAAATTATTTTTAACCAGTAGATCATGTTGACATTTGAACAAACAAAGCAGCGGTTCATTAATGGTCTATATTCTGTGAGAGCATGTGCCCAGAAGAAACTTTGTAACAACATGTTTATAGCATGCTGGTGTCATCACATCATTTAAACTGATTATGATGGCTGAACTTCTGTTGGAAGGTGAAAATGTGCAAAAAATATATATATATTTAAAAAAATAAAAAGCTTTGTTGTTGTGGGTCACTTATGTGCTATTTTAAATGAACTGGTACTGATAACATCAGTTCTGTTGTTTTCATCTACAGTGTAGTGAAGTGGCGTGGCCTTCAAATCTTAATGCTCTGACCCTCATGACAGTTTAAGTACACAAGCTTCTGCTTATTGTGTCAACACACAGGCCAGCTTGCAAGTTCCAACTGTGAATTGTCTTTATAAAGATCAACAACCGAAAAACCAGTTTTTCTGCCCTCGTCGGTCAGTTTGTGTTCAAAATATTCCACACGGGAGCATGCAAAACAGCATCAGCTTTTGTCCTCTGAAAGATACAACCGACAAGTCATGACCTCTCTGTCCTTTTGTGTTTTGTTTCCCCCTTAAATATGCAGGAACATAAAACATGCATTAAATATATATATCAAATAATATTAAACTAACAAATTCTTATATATATATATAAAAGTAGAATCTCCCGTAAAAAATAGTGTAAAAAGACGAGCATTTACCTCAAGGTCAGCAACCTTTTCATGGAATGGTCCCATGTTTCTATTAGATTAGTTTTTATACTACTTTATACTCACTTTACCTGAATATTTGCAGGGACCCCCTTTTCAATATTTTGTATTTTGTTATTTTAATATTAAATTGGTGGCACTCACAAACTGTCCCTCACTTGAGTATGTAATCTATTTATGTGGAAAGTGATTTTAAAACTAAAGATTTAGCATATTTTATACTCATCTAATTGTACTGCTTTTGTTTTGGAGGGAATACACTTAGCCACACACAATGTAATATACTAAGAAAACTACAAATGTATAAATATTATCTAAACAAATCTATTTGCGAAATGATCTAAATATTAGAACTGATACTAAATCAGCTGCAGTGCATTCATTTTAAATGTATATTTTGCATTTAGATATTTTGCAGGTACTTTTATCCAAAGTTACTTCAATATTCTGGTTTATTTATTAAAAGTCTAGGCTCAGAAACGATGAAAATGAAAAGCAAAGTATTTTTTTCACCTATGTGTATTTTATCAGAATACAAAAGACTTGTTTAAAATAATCAAATATAACAGCACAGCGGTCAAGGGGTCATTCAGTGAATGTAAACGCTGGCACCATCATGGATACGAGCGCTTCGCCCGCTGATTGGTCAGCATTCGACAGCGATGACAGAAGAGGGGCGTGCCTAATCTCAGGAATCCGCATAGAAAAAGTCAGGAGTGACAGATCGCCCAGAGTGGGTGACAGCTTTACAGAGCGCTCAGACGACGACCAAGTCAAGCAGCCCCCTTTCTTACAGTTGCCATCTTACAAAGCTTTATTATAGGCTCTTAACATCGTGTCTACATTGCAAAAGAGCGACACGACGCTACAAAACTTCAAGCAAATCAGTATAATATTAGTTGATTATAACGGTCGCTTTCTATTTTTGTCGCGTCGCGTGAGATAATTACGTAATTACGCACTTGTGGCGGTTCCCAAGAGCGTGGACAAATATATCGCGCTTGTTTGCTTTGACCAGTAACTTTAAATCACGCGAGGGCGGGTTTTCGAAGAGTTAAAGACATGATAAAGTATCAGTCGAAGTGGAGATGGCATCCTTTCTGGACATTTGTTCATTTTCTCACAAGGCATTTCTGCTGTCAGCGCTGGAGGAGACGTCACGGGCAAGTGTGCAAAAGAAAGTTCATCAGACGGATCTTTTTTAGAAATGCAGACATTCTGGTTGTAACATAGGTGAGTGGTATTCATATGCTGCATTAAGAGTTTGTACTGTACATTCATTTCAACAAGAAAACTGCGCTGTAAAGTAGGCAGTCCAAGTCCAGGAAATGATTCCGTTGTGGGGGAAAAAAGAGAAAAGAAAAGAAATGTTAGATAAGTTACTGTATAACTTCTGTTTAATCGATTTTTATCTATTTTTATTTATGTGATTCGGCTAAGTTATATAAGCAAGAGGCTGCAGGTCTTCCCCTCCTACTGATGTTCTCTGCGACAGGCGGATTGTAAATGTTATAATAATTAAGATACAATATTAAATAATTATTATAATTGGCCATTTTGGACATCAGCCAAATGTAACTCACAAGATAAAAGCCGGTCTGGTCCATGTAGAGCGTTTTGTAATCACCCGCCTCCGAATCCAGTCCGGCTTTTCCATTTCCTTCTCAGTACTGAGAGAAACCCGCTCAGAGAGGGATCAGTGGGCGAAGACATGGACGCTCTGACGTAAAAAAACCGCTGCTCTAGTAAAATCAATCGCTTTTATACACCTTCGTCAGACGCCATATTTGATTAAATGTAGATGTTGTGAGGGAACGTAATTTTGTAAAATTGGCAACTTTATGGAGTTTTTGTTTACTGAAAGTTTCTTTGGAAAGATTTTTTTTTTGCATGCTATAAAAAATACAGTACAAATACATTGAACACACTGCACTTCTAATCCTCGCAGACTTGTTTTCATTCCTGTCAAAAATTAGCCCTAAATATTAAGTGTCAAAGTCATATCAGCTTTTTTTGGAAGGAACTTTTGCCGGTCAAATTTCATCTGTTAGTATAACTCAACATAGGTAATAGGTTACAAATAGAAGTATATGAATAATTGTTAATTTAATATGAAAGTATATTTTATATAAATATATTTTAAAGCCTGTTTTTGTCAAGAATGATAATAACGATAGCCTAACTATATTAGCGCCCACACCAACGAACGTTGGTACGAACGAACGAGTGTATAATGTTCTGTTTATTATAAGTATGCACTGCAGTTTTGTCATATGTTGCTTTACATGTAAGTCAGATAGATTCTGATTGGCTATCAAACTTTTTAGAATTTATCCACTGAAAAAAAAAATTGTATTGTTCTACTAAGCCATTATTGTTATAGTTATGTTGTAGACTTCCATATTATCACAGAATTAGGATGATTTATACTTCATAGTTATAATTATCATTATCATTACTGCCCTTTATGGCTTTGAACTATGTCTTTGAACAGTAAGAATATGTAGGCCAGCAGTTCCTTCTTATCTTATTGTCACATCTGTACCACAGTACATTACTTTGAATTATGCATCTCTGTAAACAGCCAATCAAATGTAACCTTTGCAGTTCACAAAGCTGATTTAAAAGTTTTTTTTTTTTAATCCGTCATGGGTTGGCACAAGCCAGTGGAGGACAGTGTGTCAAGACCTATTCATTAAACCCTTCATTACTGCATTTGACACATTAAGTAAGTCTTTTTCATTCTTCATTTCATGCTTCTTTTCTAATTCAGTTGTACAAGGCAGCTATTACAGTGTAAGTGTCGGGTGGCATGACTTCCTGCTGACCTCTGGGAGTTAGCATTTTCTGTTAATCAGTGTTCTGGTGACACAGATGACTTGTTCTCTTGCTGTGAGTTTCGTGCTTGGAATCAGGGAACTGTGTTTAACTGCCCATCGAGTGCAAAGGAGTATGACCTCCAGCAAGGTCAGAGAGGCCTTCGCCTCGGTTCTCGATTCTGCCTCGGGTGATTTTGGGTTCCTGGAAAAAAGGAGACAGAGAGTTAAAGCAATGTGAGGGAATGGAAACAAGAGATTCTATGTGAAACAGGTTTAAAAAATCTACATCTCAGGTGCATCACATTAGAAATGGGACAGTGTGTGGTTTTGTTGCATTTATAAATCAGGAAGCACAAAAAACAAGTAGTTAATGGTGTCATGGTATGGATTTTTAATTAATTTTAGGTACACTTATAATGTTAATTAATGTTAAATCAATTAATTAATTAATGTGACCTGTAGTAAATCTGTAGTAACAACCTGTTTTAAGGGGCGTGTGCTTTAGGATTTGTCAGGAATTGGTCGCCGTTATAATTGACTAACATCATTGCATAGGAAACAGTATCAACACCCCTCTCTTTATTGAGTGTGATTGTTTTGACATGAGAGAAATGGTCATTTCCCGACAAAGCATTATGAAATTATTTACTTATGGTAATGCAACTGTAGTCAAATCTAGTACAGCTTCATCTTTCAACAAATGTTTCTTTGTGAACACTTCATGACACTGTGCCTCATTTACAAAACAAAATACTCCAATCAGTCCTCAGACACGATCCAGGAAGCCATTAATAATAAACTATCCACTTGTTCCTTGCGTCGGAAACCAACACTGATATCTGTACAAAGATGCGAACATGCTGTTTAAACCAAACGCATGAAAGCAAACATTCAATATATTTGTCCAATTCATGACAGAGTATGTGAACTGTATCAGAAAGCAAACACTTTCTTACCTTTTTATAATCTGAAAGACCTTTTTTTTACCACGAAGAACCTTTCGTGAAATAGAAAGGTTGCAATTCAGTTTTTGAAAATCATTCTCACAGTGTATAACCGATGCCCTCTGAATCAGACTGATTTGACAAATGTGTTGATTCGGTAACAAGCTGTGGTTACTGTTAAAGCCAGAGCAGGATTCTAGACATTGACTTAACCTCATCTGGCCCACAACGAATCCATCCCACAGGGCAACTGCCTTCATGAGAAATGCAGTTTAAGTCTGTGTTAGGGAAGAATGCTTTGATGAGGCCCTTGATCTAGGGGAAATCAGAGTGCCGCTCACAAGGGTGGTATTTTCAGACTCAGAAAGAACAGGACGATCACAAAATCCTGGGACCAATGTATACAGGGTTATTTTAGAAGTTTCTGCTTTATTGTGCTCTCAGTCTGAGACAGAATAGAAAGAATTAAGAGGTAGTGCATGTAGAGTCTGATCTTTGTGACCTTTCAGTGACTTTGCCTTGTCTGGGAATGTTTTATGCTATTTGTAATAGCATAATAACCATCAAATTAACTCAATAGATTCATGACAACTATCAGGTTTGGTCTGGGTGTTGTTATGTTTGGAACTTTGGAAAGAAAAAGTTTGGACTTGTGAAAACTATGACTGTTTTAGGTTAAAATGTGTTTGTCTAAATGCTATTGTGTTGCATATTCTGCCGTTAGCTTGAAGTTACAGTATGTTAAAAAAGTATGACATCATCTACCCAACAGCATGTCATTCGAAACAACTTCACTGTGCCGTTATTTTCATTAATGCATATTATTATTAGTTATAATATTAATGGATAATTATTAAAATGCATCAAGTAACGCATCAAAAATAAACCAAATATGTCACTTGTGCCTTATATAAAAATAGATCCTCGAAGCTATTGGTGAACAGAAACATTGGCAGTAATTGATATGATCAGAGGCCTTGTTTGGGTGGAGGCTGTGTGTCTTCCAGCTCCCAGCCAGATCCTTTCCTTTAGTCTCGCTCTCTTTCCTTGCTCTCCACCCCTTCCCCCAATTCCCTCTCCCTGTTTCTCTGCCTTACTACATGCTATGCGGTTGCCAAGTGCTAAGAATCTGCGGAATGTGGGATTGCAGTGGTCTGATAAAGTTTGCTTTGTTCCCGCCGTGACCTGAACACTGGGAGGGATATGGGACCCTGGGAGTTTCACCAGAGTCAGTGCACTGCAGAGCAGACCCTGTACACGTTCTCAACACACTGTAAAGTACACACACACACACTTTGAGCCACGTCTCATTAGCAACCAGTTATTTGTCTCACATGCTACTGATGACTGGTTTATGGATAAGATGGAGATGCAAGTTACAAGTTGAATTTACATACACACAAATTTGCTCAAAAAACAGAAGGCCACTTAAATAAAGGCCACTTGTGAAAATATAAATCATGGCCAGTAAGTTTTTTTAATGGCTGTTTTATTTCTAACAAGCTAAATGATAAAAATATGCATTATGGTAAAATAAAATATATTATTAAAATATAATAATTTAATTCATTGTAATAATTAATTTATATAACATAATTTGAGAATAATGTAATGTGACTTAAAATATACAGGAGTTGAACTATTGATGCAAATAACACAAAAATATTAAATTAACTTGCTAAAGCCACCAGATTGTTTAGATTAATTAATATTAAAGCTATAATTAGTAAAATGTTTATATATTGTAATGTGTATTATTATTAGTAGTAGTAGTAGTGTAGTAAAAATGTTTGAGTTAGTGAAGCGAGAAAATCTCATTTTTACAAATGATTTAGTGACTTAGAAATGATCTGAAAACAAATAGTTCTCATTATTTTACGTAATGTTTATTTATTTATTTTAAATCTAAAATAAAGTAATATTTTCAGAGTATTAAGTAAAGAAAAAGACTAAAAATTCATAAACAGCTGAGTAGATTTTATAAAAGCCAACACATGATACAACGCATCTAGTAAATATCTTAAACAGAATCATTTCCCTAACTGAAAATTAGTTTCTGAACGCACAAGGCCTTCTTCAGCAAAAGATTCCTTTCAGAGAAAAGAAGATACATGATAGAGGGAAAAGACTCAGTCCAAATTCCCATTGTCACTTTGTCAAAGTAGACACTCGCTCACACATATTTCCAGTTTTAGAGGCTATGAGTGGAAACACTCTCAGGAAAGTACGACTGATGACAGAAAATAATGCAGATTTATTGATTTGAAGTTTTAAGTTGGCGTTCAGAGGTCAATTCTCTCAGAGCTGCAATCTTGAGTCTAGCGCTGAAGGGAGTTGAGACGCTCTTGAGGAAATCTGCCATCTCAGCCCTCACAAAACAGGGGTCCTAACTGCTTAGTTTAAAGAATAAACATAGATGGACGCTTTATGATTGGAGGGGGTTGGCAGGAAACTGCTCTGGTGTTTGTGTTTAGGAGACTTTTGCAGTCAGCAGGGATACATTGCGTGTGAAGCTTCATCAGATTGGCTCTTTGTGGGAGAGTCATGGCAAAACAAATGACAGCCGCTGAGTTTCCAGTGTTTTCAATGTAAATATGGCATGTCTCTTCTGTCATGGTTACCAGCTCACAAGGTGGGCCAAACCTAGCTGGAATGACTGCATCTCCATGGACATAGAGGAAGGAGTGCCGAAAGGCTTCTGAAGTCTGCAGTCTCATGATATAAATCAAATTTTTAGCTGTGTTTGTCAAGTTTTTGTGCCAGTGATGGCAAAATTTGAGTGCATTAGGGTTACAGCCAGTGTCAGGTTTACATATCGTCTTCATAGTGGGCAAGAAGTCAGCTGGCAGTACGGGCTACTGTAAACATCCTTGACTGGAAGCTGGTGCTTAAAATGGAGCTTTCAGTCGGATGTTTGCAGCAGCCAACTGCTGTTACTCTAACCCAGAAACCTGCCGCCCAAGAACATGGACACACCCACTTGAACAAACCAACACATAATAATGTTCAATTGTTGAGGTCCAATTACTTCTAGTCCCTTTCAAATACGGCAAGTTGAAGGGCCACCCGACGTCCATTCACTGGCTGTCTGATGAACAAAAAACTATGAAAGGTTTTCACACATTCTGACATTTTTATCAAATATACGAAACAGTGAACTACACCAACAGCTGACTGTTTCAGCTATGTTGCTTTCAATCCACAGCAGCTGCAGTAGCGTTGCTGTGTGAACTGAGATGGGTGAAATGGATCCCTCTGTGGCACGTCAAGAGCAAACAGTGGTTTGAGAATGAATCAGGCTCAGGGTTTGGTCCACAAGCTCAGGCGAGAGTGAACATTGTCTCTAGAGGCCGAATGTCAACATCAGAAGCCAAGGGTTGCCATTTGTGTCAGATTAACACTTTCAATCATGTAAAACACATTCCACCCCGACACCTGTGGAGCGCTAAGACCCAGATTAGCTGAGCTGCCTCTGCTCCGGGTCACTCCTTCTCAGAGTTTCAAAGGCCTGTAACACAGATCCCGAGAACACAAGACTCTCGCTTTCCCTCCTCCTGCATGAAGGCTCCCATAGGGCGTCCGATGAAAGCACAGAAATCTGATCCTGATTTGGGTCAGCAAAGTGAAAACCTACAAAGTCCAGTCACCGAACCAGTTGATAAATTATCACGATATCACTAAAAGCAACATTCCAATATTTATTTGTTTGACCACTTTTTATGCGCAGACTACAAGTTTGCAGAATTATCAGACGACACTGTAAGTGTAAAAGCAACTGTTTGACAACACTTTTTAGGCTTAGTATTCTGCAAGGAACCACTTAATAAAATAAGACTTCATTAATCAATTGTCTGCCTCAGTTGTCATTTGTAAAAAGAAAGTCACATAATTGGTTGAGCCAATGTGCATGGGTGATCTTTACATTTTATGTTGGGATAATTATATTAACAGAAAAATATTTTCCCTTTTCATAAAGTTCTGTGATATTTTGCTCTATTAAGCTTTAACAAGTTTTTCCTACTTAGCTGTCACTTCGTCTGCGATAAGTGACAGATTTAATGAGCACCCAGTTTCAGCACTCTGGACAGCTCTTTAAGGTTGACCCTGCAGACACCCTGTCCTGGGGTGAGACAGTCCTCAGGGACATCTTTACTGTAATAAAGTAAAATAAGATAGATAAAAACAAGCAGGGATTTCTAAAATTACATTTTGACCACTTTATTGTTCTTTATAATGTCAACAGAGTTAAAAATGTTACTAGAGTAAGCTAACTGAAGTATCTAATTATTTGTATAAAAACGGGCTAATGATAAAATGCAGTATTGTTGAATTAGTGTTTTATAAATCTTAATGTACTAAACGTACTGAAACTTGCTATTAAATTCCTGGACAAGAACACAAAGATTAGCAAAATAACACTTTCTAATAATTAATTAATTCTTAAGAGTTTAAAGTGCCTCTTATTATGTTTGACATGCATGCAGGGTCAAAAAACACTTTAATTTTCTTATAATATTTATTTTTCCCTTTCATAACGTCTCCCAAATAACAATTTGTTAAACTATTTGTTTTTCCAATTTTTTGGTCAATTTGATTTAAAGCAGTGTTTGTGAGCTTTTAACTTTTCAAAAGCGCCACCTAGCGGCAAAGAATGAATTTGCATTTTTATTCATACCACCGTGAAAATCAGGTTTTCTCTTGTCGGTGCGCAACAAGTGAGCGAGCACTATGCTAATGTTTCATGGCCTGAGATTTTAGAGTCAACACTTTCTTTTGAGAGACAATAACTTTATACACGCTACACTTTCCAATATAAAACTTTGCAGGATATTGTTATTTACTTAGAGCTGTTTTACCCACTGCATAAAAGGTAATTATCAAAAATCATCAATGGGGGCACTTTAAAATAACCACAAAATGTATCAAAAATGCTGCACTGTTTTTGTTAAGTTTAAATGACAGAACATCTTTAGGTTTAGCATCCACGTGAGGCCTAATGCAGTCCAGAAGGCCACAGTCACTAACTGGAATACTTTTCTACTGCTTTGGTTTCTAACTAAAAAACAAAAAAAAATGGAGGTGTTATGTACATTTACCTAATATAATTCAGATCTTTTACAGTAGCGTCCACATTATGATGCAGTAAGTTCCACTTTGAGTACCTGCATTGACTAAACCTTTTAAGAATTATTCTTGTGCCCTTTTCCAGCCCCACCAGTTTAATCTCTCTGTCCCCTCTTGTTTTCCTTCCTCGTAAACTCAATCACTCTTTCTCTCTGTGTTTCTTGTCCTCCACCCCTCTTTATGCCCATAGGCTGGCACCAAGTCTGATGACTTTTCCCAGAAGATTCAGTCAAGACATAGAGAGAGGGGGCAGAAAGAGAGCCTTCTTGTCCAATAAGAGGAAAGGGGACTAAAGAATGTGAAAAGCTCCCATTCAGGTCGGTTCACAGGGGCTGGGAGCGGCTACATCCTCAGGAGGGAGGAGGGGTTGCTGCTTTCAGGAGGGTGGGCTAGGGATCCTGGAAAGGGGCCAGGAGCGATGCAGAGGCTCCTCGGATGACGCTGGTCCGTGGGAGCGTCCAATGCCTCCGCCCCTCCTCTGTCCCTTAGGACACCGACTCTGGACCCCTTGCATTCTATTTACTCGCACAAACAAACTCTCCCCACAGTCCTTCTACCCTCAGAGCAGGAGCAGCCAGTAGGCTGCAGGATGAGGAATGTGTCTCTATTAATAGAGCGGTTAGATTATCTCAAAGACTAATGACTGGCATGTCCAGATTCCTAAAAGTCATTGCAGTGACGTACTTTCATCCACCGGTCTTTATGATCTCATTTCCTCTGATATTTTATGAATTTAATTGGTGGCTCTCTTTTTAAAACTTCTACTTGCACAGTTTTATTCTCACTTATATTTAATGAAAGCATAAACTTTTTTTTCATAAACGTCTTCATAGCGAAGTCATCACAAATGATGCCAAATCACTGCAAAAAAGGCTTTTTACTAATATTTTTTGTCTTGTTTTCAGCAAAAATATCTAAAAGAGATTTTCTAGACAAGTAAAAATTATTGTCTTTGTTAAAGTCAAAATTAAGCAAGTTTTTTTTTATCTTATTTTAAACAGATTTTTTTTTTTATTTTTGCTTACCCTATTGGCATATTATTTTGCTTGTTTCAAAATAACTTTTTTTTTTTAAACAAGACAATAGTTTTTACTTGTCTAGAAAGTCCTTCTTAATTTAAGATTTTTTAGATATTTTGTCTGGAAACAAAAAAAGTAAGAAAAGTATTTTTGCAGTGATTTCAAATGCGAGAAAAAAATTAATTAAACAACAGAAGTAAAAAATAAAATATAAAGGGAGCACATTTATTTTGGTAGCCCTAAAAATGTAACTTGAAGTAAAAAAAAAAACATAAATTTAAAACTAAATAAAACTTTAAAACAAAAACACTAAAACTAAAAATACTAAATTCTAAGTAATAGCCTGCTTAAGCGTAGTGTTTGTATTTGCATTGATTGTAATGCGATATTCAAGTATTCTTGGGTCAAGAAATTCTTTCCTAAACCGTGGCCAGATCTCTCCATCCCAACCTGACTTGGGAGCCTATATGAGCTTCAGGGAGTGTAAACATCCTACACTCTCAGCTAGAGCCCAGCCCGAGGCCGGGAGTGGGATGTTTGCGCTCTCTGGCTCAGGAACGCCACGCTCACTGCAGCTGTGCCACGGAAGAGAAAATGCTTTTTTAAAAAAAAAATGTTCTAATCATCTGTTGAGTCACAGTAGACCTGAAATTACACCTGACCGCTTTGTTTGAATATACACTAGAACTACAGTCACTGGAGAAGGTAGCAATAACAGAACTATCTTTCTAAACATATATTCATTGTGTGTAAAGTATGCTAAAACTCTCAGGATAAAAGAAGACAGCTACTTCCTAGATCGAAGTGGATAGATTTGGAAGTGGATACGAGAGCTTTGTAACGCACACAGGAAGTGAACTCCATTGTGAGCACTGGAAGGTCTCTGAGGGTGAGTGGCCTGTCATTAAGCTGTTCAGGGAAGACTGAATTCTAGGCCTCTTTGAAGCTTTCTGACCCCACAGGGTGGGACAATTCTGTTCAACTGCAAGCGCCCCCACCCAGAGAGAGCTGCCGATGGAAGTGCCTGAGAGGAAGTGACTATTTATACCCGCTAAGGAATAGAGAGAGGCGCCCTTCCGATGGGCGTCTCTCCTCTTGCTTCCTTTGACAAATACATTAGGACTGCTCTCATGAAAGCTAACCCTAACTCCATAAAGATATGCACAACATCCAGTGCTCTCAATGGTATTTGTGTACACGCCTAACCATGTTTTGGTTACCATTCTGTCCTACTGCAATGACCTTTACAGACTTTGCTCGGTGATGTCATAGCTCAAGCATCTCTTATATGTGGCCACTAGGTGGCAAACGAACTCCAGGAAATTCCTACTAGCTTTCAGACTTTGCTTGGAAATAGTGTTTTACTCTTTTTAATCATATAACTCAGCACAACGTTAATATTATTATTTTTAGAACACAACAGAAATATTTAAATCAATCAAGCTTTTCCGGTCAACTGGAAGAATCGAAACATCTGAGGTATGGCAACAAAAGCATCATTTATTATTATTATTTATTATAGTTTGTCTTTTTTCCTTCTTTGAACTGACTCAGCTAATTCTTCTTACAATGCTGGGGTTCTTTTCATCTAACTGCATGAGAGCTACTGAATTTACACCAAGTTCCTTTCAAATGTTTCAAACAATAATCTTGCACCACAGGTGGCACAGCAACAGGAAGCATGAAATTGGTTCGTATGTACGTTGTATATGTATGTTATGTGTAAGGTAAACACATCAGAAGATTCTGTGAATGTTGTTCCTTGTTTGTTTAATAAACCATAGGCAGCTGACAGTTTGACTCTTCTGTTATTGTTGTGGCCTCATTTTCTTTTTCCTTCTCAGAGAAATGTTTCCTTATTTTAAAAACACGACAAAGTCAAGAAAGTCGGTCGAAACCCCGCATCTAGTTTTTGTAAATATAGTAATAGTTTCGGGGATGTTAACACTCTCGACCACATGAGGAACTGAAACCTTTCAGTGTGGTCAGATTTCATTTATTTGATCCTGGCACTACACAAATACATCGGCAACAGAAAAATACAGTGACTGTGTGTAACATTTAATATATTATGCCAACCAGCTCATTTGACCTTGTGTGACATCAAAAAAATGTCAAATTAAATTAAATTGTATTTGAACCTCATTAAAAAAAAAAAAAACTTAAATCTCATTTGTTTTGGGATGCAAACATTGAAGTTTACATTTAAAAATTGTATTAAAGTTGGGAAGACATAAAGTGCCCCTTTTATGGATCATGCAGTATGTAACACAGCTCTAAGTGAATACAAACATCCAGCATAGCTCTATATCTGAAAGTGCACTGTGTATAATGTTATCTTCCCTCAAAAGAAAGAGTTGACTCTGAATCATTGAAACGAGTTGTTGAGTCCCAAGCTGTTTCATGTTGACGTGAACATGTTTGGGACACCCACAACAAAATATGAACCCTCATAACCCATAATGTGGGCACTTTAAATGAAATGGGATCGACCAATTTAAAAGAAGATACTAAATCTAATTTGAACTTGAAAACAAACTGAATTATTTTTTTTAAATGCGGAAAATGCATTAAACTGATAGCAAAACATGTATAATGTTTCTAAACAAATGTTGTTCTTATGAACTTTCTATCAAAAAGTCTAGTATAAAAAGCCTTGGTGGGCATAAAAGGCTTCTTTAAAAAACATTTAATAATCTGTAACACTTTCTATGAAGCCAGTATTTATATTATAAGGGTATTCTTAAGGTGTTATAATGAATGCATAATCCATTATAAATAACTTTATAATATGTTGTATCATCTCATGAATTTTCATAAGAATTGTTTTAATGTGTTGTAATATTTACCTATTTGTGGTTATAGCTTTTGAGTATAATAATTTATAACACAATGAACATGATTCATCCACTTAAGTTACAATGGATAGTTATAGTTAGTCTCATATCTTACCATTTTGCTTATATTCCTTTACTTAAAACAGACCATGTATAAGTAATAATAATGAAAATACGCATGCAGCCAGAAAATATCTGATTATATGAATGTGTAATGACACATTTGCTTTTTTTGTTTGTTTTTTATAATGCATTATGCATTAATTATAATGCCTTAAAATACCCGTATAATGTATTATAAATACAGGTTTCATAAAAAAGTGTTACCAAATAATCTTACCAACCCCCAAGCTATTAACAGTCTTGTATAGGGGTCAGGGGTCACTGCACAAACCTAAACAGATAATGAAAGACTGTGTAAGTGCTTACTGTCAAAGTGTGACTCTCCCACTCTTGTTCTCGCTTCCTAAAGTATACATACTCCTACACGGCTATGTGAGAACAGCTGTGTAATAGCTGGGTAAAATTTTGGTCAAGGCCTAAATGCACTTTGTCATAGCATGGCTAAAGAAAGGTCATTTAAAATCACGTGGTTGCTAAGAACTGAGTTGATAGAACTTCTGAGGTTTTAAGTTAATGCTGTCCCAATGGGGATT
>JAUMHP010000063.1:11784355-11794848 GCA_032361065.1 Enteromius trimaculatus
CGAGGGACCCTTCGCGAGGGTCGGCTTCGGCTCGGGTGGCGGAAGGGGAGGTGGAGGAAGACAAAAAACGCAGAAGCTGAGGATAGGGTGTGAGCGGTATTTAAGGCGGAGAAGGAGAGATTTGCGTGCCCTTACAAAAAGTAACAAAACGTTGTTTTGTAAAATTAACGAATTTGTATAATGAAAAACAAACAGGGTAATGCAAAGCTCAAAGCATGTCAAAAAGAACAAAACTCCATGCTTGCCTCAAAGACATGAAAAATATATATCTAACGAAAGCGAAATATCTACTTTTATATGCACCAATTTGAATACAAAACAAATAATTTCAGATTATGTAATCCGGAAGAAACATGTGCGACCACTGTGGAGATGATGAGTCATCATAATAATGAATTATGATGTTAAGGCAGTCTTTCTCCCTGAAGCATTCGTAATCATTACTTCTGCGTGCACTGTGGCAAGCTTTATGTGTGCGCTTGAGCACTGATAGGCTATAGGCAATTAAAGGCTCATCGTGAATTATATGTGTTATTAATAAAAACATGCGATTAGGCGACTAATCGCTTCTAATGAACGACTATTAGTCATTTAGAAAAATCTTTAGTTGAGGGCAACCCTAGAGAAAATGCATTTATACCACCTCTAAGCAGCATTAAACAAGTGTCTGTATAAAAACACCTACTGCCACTTTAGAAGCACTTCTGTGCCACCTTTGCCGTGTCAATTAGATGTGTTTACTGGACAGCAAGCCAAAAAGATTACTCATCAAGAAGTCGTTTTTGTCAGCGTAAGAGAGGAATACTCTTGGTTTGCTCATATCATTTTTTATAGACCCATGCACACTGCAGAGGAAGTTCATCAAGCTGTGTATATCTGCAATGTAATGCAATGTAATGTAAAGTGTGTCCTCTATGGTACAGTCCCGGGGCAATGACACACAGACAGACATACACAGTCATCTATGACGACTACTAGCTCACTGCACTGCGGATTTTCTTTCACTCCTTCCTTGCTTATCACGCATTAATCAAATTTGCAATTCTCCCTTTCTGCATCTTTTACCCCTGATCTAAATCCTAATTTTTCTGAATTAAAAAAGTTTTTGCATCCTGTTCTGTTCTTCTCTGTTCAATATCCTCTGTGTGTCTGACCCATTTCTCCAGCCCCTGCATAAGACGGTCACATGACGGTGCAGTCGGGGTCATGACTGTGAAATTGTGTTGCAGGGACAGGAGACTAAGAACTCCCTGGACCGAAGCATGCTAAATATGGCAGGAGACAGGAGATGGGAGACTAGGAGTTCAGATTGTCATGTAATGTGAAGATAACTGGTGCAGTTGAAGTAGGACATACAGTAATGGGAAGAAGAAAGATATTATATAGGAGAAAGCACAACAGCAAACCAGAGAGACAACTCACTCATTCAGGTGCTGGAAGCGATCTTGCCAGTTTGAGGCCCGAGCCACATTCCCGTTTTTATCCAGGAGCTTGATTCCAAAGAAATCCAACATGATCGTATATGCTAGGAGGAAGCGTCTCTTGGCTTCTCGGGTGCTTTGGAATTCCTGTTGAAAACAAAAATGTACTTTGCTTAAAGCTGATCTGCACAATGACTTCAGAAGGTTATTTAAGCAGAGGCACTGAGACAGAATGAGCCACTTCCCTGAACTTATTTATGGATGTTCTATCACCCCTGACTGGGTGACATTACACTATTAAAAATAAAGGTTCCAATTAGAACCAAAGAGTTTTACAGCCTAATACATTAGGAGTTTCAAGTATGCTTTATTCTCTGTTTATGTACTAACCTTTTAGAAACCAAAAATCAAAATACTGATTCAAAGCACTTATTTTTTATTGCATCCAGAGACCCATACTATCATCTCAAGACCTTATACAACCTTGTTTAAGAGTATGCATGTCTTGACTGTTCCTTTTTGCTTGGCTTCAGCAGCATACCTTTATCTCATCCTGAGTGAGTTCTTGAGCATAAAAATTTAGTCCTTGTTCTCTGAGCGGGAAGAGCCTGTAACAGCAGCAAAGAAACATGTTAGGATCTAGGAACTCTGGACTAACCTTTGCAAATATGATATTTTTGGTTAGGGTTATTTTGAGCAAGTTCTGCATTAAAAAGCTGGTGTGAATAACTATACATTTAAATTCAAAGAGACGAGATAGTCTGTGCATGACCTGATGTTTTATTCCCATCCAGAATAAGGCGGGAGCGCTAAACACTGCAAGCGGTTTATGTTTTATTCACTCTCAGGCAGAAATTCCTAATATGGCCAAAAGCGTCCAGCTATCGCTTTATGAAAACAGTAGTTGTTTTTAAATAGAAACAGAAACATTTGGAACATGAAGATATTCAACATACGACTGCAACAATATATGGTTTGTGTTTTTCAAGTCATCTCCAGGTAATAAATCAAGTATATGGATAACAAAAGTTCAGAGGTACAGCATGTATATAAATATGACCCTTTTTTGTGTAAATGAATATGAGTGTATATAACATGAATGATTGAAGATAATAAATCATGATGACTGAATTAGCACCAAAAATGAATCATGCTGGAAGAGTTAAACGTGTCACTGGAATATAGGGAAGGGGGCTAGTGAGAGAAATAAGACACACACACACATATACACACACTCCGCAAAAAAAAGGTTACATTTCTCCCTGCCAGCTTTTTGATCCTACATGTTGCTGACCACCATTGAAGAACAACTCAAAAACCTTGGCACATCTTTTTCCTCTTCTGTTTATCTTCATTCTCTGAAGCCATGATATTCTGGCAGGCAAGCTTTCACTGTCATCTCATCTTCACTTAAAAAAGCAAAATGCTAGAGATCTGTCTGCTTCCACTAACTTGTGTTTTTTACATTTGCTAATTGATATTATGCAAATAGCCTTGCAAGCATACGGAGTGTGAAAAAAAGGAATAGGGGGGAATGAGAGAAGCTAATCACTTTCTCCTCGGCAGGAGGGGGTACTGAGGTACGACTGGCAGCATATGCGTGAAGCTTGATTTTAGAACTGTGTTGTTATTTCACACGGGCTTAGAGCATCATGTCCTCCCCCTCTTCCTCACCCTCAATGCTCGTGATAACCGCACAGGGAGGAACAAACAGGAGCTTTAGATCTGGGGGTGAATGATGTAACGGCACCCTACTGAGAACTTGAGCACATAATGTAAAACCTCTGTTTAACCTCCGTACAACCTTCACTGTTCACTGAATGTTACACCGCAAGCAAATTCAAATTCATTACTGTTTACATGTTTTCTCCTTGGAGACGTGGGAATTGTATAATACTTATTTTTAAAATGAATTAGAGTTCGAAAAAGAGGATGACTAAACCATGAAACAAAAAAAAAGGTGACTTCAGTTGGTAGCCAATCCGAAAGGCTAATTTTAGCTTTTTTCTTTTTTTTTTCTCGGACTGAGTAAAATAAGGTCTGTGGTTAACATTATTTGAGGAGACTTTTATGTCATGTTCTACAACAAAAATTTCACACATTTATACCTGAAGCGTGAATACTAAAACTGGCTGTGAGCTTTAAAAGCGCTGCTAACACCAGCTGCTGTCAAGCTGATCAAGCATGTGCTTGTGGATGATGAAGTCGCTATTTAGCAACTTTTTTTTTACCTGGTAACTTAGTTTGAAAACTTTCATTGGTAAGATAACAGCGTGTGAACAACTCTTAAAAGTAAAGTTAAAACCCATTAAAAATGATTGAGAAAACTCATGGATCGAAATGCTAATTCTCTTCCAGGTTTTAGGCCTATAGCTCTATTTTAAAGACCACTAAGGTAAAAAGGAAATGCTTCTTTTTTTTTAATAGGTAATAGCGTGAAGCAAATGCAGGAGACACATTTTGTCCTTCATGTTGCAGTTTTAGTAGGATTCATCTCAGCTAATCATCAAAGGAATCCAAAGGAATTGGAGTATTTCTTTTACACAGAAATGAAAATACATCTTCATATCTCAACATATACTACAAAGGGATTCTTAATATTGAAAGCTATTATGCTATTATGATGTTTAATTAATCATGCTTGATTTAATCTCAAATTCTTAGAAAAGCTTCCATACTGTACATTTCTATAATGTGGGCTGCACTTACTGTATCTGCTGCCATTAAGATTAAACCTTTATCGTTTGCATCTTTAATGTTAGGAAAATGGACCATTTAATCAGAAAATGCCCTTAAGTCACAGACATTTCCCAAAGCTTCTTCAGTTCCTAAAGAGATGAAGTCAGCCAAAGCGCTTTATAAATATTTAAGCAACGTTAAACATTAAAGAAACTTTTATCTATCATGTAGTCCTAAGGCCGTCTTTTGTCACCAAAAAGAATGTTATTGAACCCTTCACCTGAATTTGTCTTTATAACTGCCTTTGTCTGCATTCATGCTTTCATGTTTGTTTTTTGCCTTGATCTACAGGATTTGCATTTAAAGAAGATGAATTTTAATTTGAACAGATGGTAAAGAAAAGGATATCTAATCCACATTTTGACTTCCAAACATCCCTCATGCACATATTAGCGTGCAACTTTGTCTTTGAACAAGCAGTGATAATAATAAGTGCCTGGCTGATAACAATTTGTGAAGTCTCGGTTATTAAGCATTATTACACTATTACTGACTAGGTGCTTTATTGGTCACGGAGAAGCTAGAATATTGAAGAAATGTCTTACCACTGAATGTATGTGTGATTGTGCTCTAATTTTTCATAGTCTCCCCTCCATTTAGTGAGGATTTCTTCAATATAAATACCTGCAGGGACAAAGAGAAAAACAATAAATCATCACAACAGGCCAGGCTCACCATTAGTCACTTAAAACTATATTAAAGGGACAGTTTTTCAAAACCCTATGACTTTATTTCTTCTTTGGAATATTAAAGTCTTAAAAAGAAAGCAAAAGTGCCATATAAAACTTGGTCTTATAAAAATGTGTACCTCTGTGCACACTTTTTGTGCGACACATTTATTAGGTGCCCTACTCTAATTCTAATTACTATTTAACAAACAAAATATTGTTGTGGCTGACTGTTATCATATAAGAGCTAGAGACAAGGTACATCGACGACCAATGTGACCTCTGTATGAATGACCTTTACATAAAATAGACAGCAAGACCACAGTGTTTTAACATATTTGAATGAATTTAATGAAATAAATTTGAATGAATTTAATGAAATAGATTTTAGAATACATTCAACCTTTATGCAACCTGGTCTGTTAAAAATATAAACTATTCATGATGTGAAATTCTTCAAGTAATTGGGTAAAAATTACGCTTGATTAATCAAATCTCTGTACATTTTTTGAAAAGGAATAAAAGGTGTCAGAGTTTGCCTCTAGTGTTCATTTCTTTTAGAAACTGCAGTGATATGTAACGTGGTTGCTACATATTTCGTGTCTCGCTAAAAAGTGCACCAAGGTACATTTATGCCATGAGACCAGGTTGGCGATATATGTATCATAACTGTAGACTTCCTATGAACAGACAAAAAAATTAAAGACCAAAACAATTATATCCTCTTTTCTTGCAGTGAGCTAAATCATATCTGTGAACAAATCATTCAATGCGTACTAGATCAAATGATTCATTTAATCATGATTCACTCACATATGAGACATGATAGAAAAAACATTTTGTTTCAGATCAGAGTGCAAACAGACGTGTAGGTCATCCGTGGCATGGAAACACTGAGATCTCAATGGTACACAGAGCATAGCAGTGTGTGTGTGTGTGTCCTTCTGCCTAAACAGCAGTTATGCTGCCATTAAATGCTTGCACAACAGATCCAGTTAATTCTCAAACATGCCCACAATAACTAATCAATGGCTCCTCTGAGACGTCTTTACTGTCTGCCTGCCTAAACTGGCCCCGCAGGGAAAACATTCAGCTAATGAAGCACTCCAGAACCCATGTTCTTCCCTCACACCAGCTGGCATGTGTATTCGGTTGTAAAAACTGCTTTATGTTCATTTGGGTATAAATGTTCTTGTAGGATGTATGTTCATGTCTTTGTATTCTGTAATATTCTTGTGCTGTAAGTCTTACCATCAATATTTTCAGGTGAAATACTGTAGGTGGGATTGACACAACTTTTGTTTTTTGGCAGACACATTTAATCCCAAGCAAATTTCACTACATGTCTAATGTAACAAAGCATTAAAAGCTCAATAAAAAATAAAAATGCACTCATTATTAACTCATTACTAAATCATTAATAACTAATTATTAAAATGCTGTTGCAACCTTATATGCTATTATTTTTCTATGGATGCAGAATACAGAATCAGCTCTTTTACATAAAAATAGCTGAGAACCTTGACTTTTTACTTTTTTTTACATTTAGGTTATTTATCAGTCAATCCAACAAGCTCTCAACTCTTTACAAATTTACTGAAAAGCTAAAAAAAATGAGGAAAGTGTATTTTCTTCAAAAAAAAAAAAAAGACTATCCCACGGTAAAAATAACAGCACACAAATTTGAGACATGTAAATAATGTCAGAATTCTTGTTATTCAGAAAATTTTCTCAATGTAATCAAGGCTAAAATTATTTTCAGATGACTCTCTTGCTCACGGATCATCTGTGCAAACCATATTTCAAATCTTATTGGATTACCAGCCTAGATCATTATTTGCACCACGCTACTGTTCCTGAAATGGCAGTGTTATTAATGCGAAGAAAATTTCCCCATGTAACAATTAAGGCACAGTCTCATTATGGGAGTTCCAGAGAGGAACTTCCTTTAATACAATGGTGATTTAAAAACAATAAAGCAGATTTGTTTGGCAAATATTTTGAACCACGTGCAATGTTGTCCTAAAAGCACACCAATAATATTAGTTCATTATTGAAGAATAAAGCAAATAGTACGAAAAGACAAAAGTAAAAAAACTCCTATCATGGTACAATTTAGTACACACCATCAGCACTTCACCCAAAACACATTCAATGGCTGCACTGAACACATATAAAGACATTTTGACTAACACGAGTGATGGCGTCCTCTCAGTCTAAATCCCATTGTACAGCAATTAAAATAAAAAAGCAAACACACACTTACCATCCGGCACCAGGGGGATCTTATTCAGATAAAACCTCAGATTGCGGTATTCGTTCGCCTGACGAGGCTCCTTGTAGTTCTAAGCAACAGAATCACAGATTAAAACCAGGACAGAAGGAGAGAGAGTAGAAAAAAAATCATATTTGGTCTCCACTATGTTTTCTGCTGACTGTACTGCAATATTAATTGCAAATTTAATATTTTAAGATGATCGGCCTTAAAGCTCTGTATGAGAAACGTGAGGAGAGTAGACGTGACTTTACTGGATAACTGTGCCGATACTTGTACAAGTCCTTTGCAGCATAATAGCTCCTTTTCATCCTAGTAGAGGACTCCATCATGTCACCAAACTGCGAGAGGAAAGGAGAGAGAGGAGTGGAATGGTTATATAGGCAGTGAAAGAGCATATGAATGACTTCACTCATCAGCATCTGAGCTACATTGTCACTGCTCTTCCCCATTGGGATGCAAAGGCTGTTAGACAAGAGAGAAGAGTTCCATTTTGTAGTACTTTTTTTAACTAATTCATGACCATTTTTAGCTCTCAGCCTCTTGTGATGTTCAAACACTGAACATCTTTACGGTTGAGTGAAAGCTCGCCAGAGAAATCTAGCTCTCTTACACATAACATGAAGCGGTTTGCTTGTAGAGGCCAATGTCATATAGAAATGCCTGTGAGGCTTATTAATTAATAACATTACATTTACGTCTTATATAATTTTGTATTAAATAATACAACAGTCTTTGATGCAGGACTCACAAAAACAAAATTACTGTGGTGAGTGCAAAAAGCTGTTATCAGAATTGTAGCTTCAAATAAATAAAAATCCAATTTCCTTCTTCTGCTGACAGGAAATTCAACAGAGCGAATTTCCCATGAGGAAATAGGTCACATTGAACAGATCACAGTCTCAGTGGCCTTAAAATCCTCCAGAAACCTAGAGAGAACATGAAATGTTCCATTTAAAAAATAATAATAATAATAACATCGAACAAGGTCAAAGATACAATGCTTTAACCTTCCTGCTGCTCTAAGAAAAGTTAACTCTAGGATACAACACTGGCAAAAACTGCGCCATTTCCTGTTCAATTTTAAACATTTTTGGAATTTCATATTATCTCATGTATATTATGATAATACCTGCATTATTTTTATATTAGATAATGAATGGTCTGTATCTCAAAGCTACAATTTCAGTTGTGTATTTCACAAATAAAACAGTAATGTTTTGTAAGAGACTAAATCGTAGAAAATCTTTGACTAAAATGCATAAACACAACCACAGACCAAGAAATAAAAAACAAAACTAGTATTCTTAATGCTACAGAACATGCTGAAAAGACAAAGGTGAAAGGTCATAGCTTCTTCAAATATGGGTCAAATAGCTGTTTTCATAAAATATGCTTTTATTGTGTTTATTTTCTATTAGTAGTAGTATTACTAGCAATATCATAGACCACATCCAACTATGTGGTATTTATAGCGTCATGGACAAAAATGATACAATGGAGCTCATTACAACTGCGACGTGCTTGCATTTAGTCCAAATATTACCCTAAATTAGCATTTTTTTAGTAAAACGCGGTGTTCTTTACAGGTGCACATCGCTAATTTAATAATAGCTACTTATATGATGATAGATTGACATTGACCACGCTTTGGGCAAGCACAGCACGCGTGCTTAACACCACATGGATTTGCATCGATTTTAAATATCACAATTATTACTACATGCTGTCATATTTGATGCAACCGGCTCTTACCGACGCTTATAACTCCTACAGATGCGCCTAGAGACCGTTTTCATGGTTATTGTTCCTTTCTTTGTTATCTTTCAGTGCTCGTCAAGGATTAGGTACCTGCGGTGATCCGTGATCCAGCTGTTCGGCTCCTCTGACTGCATCCGCCGGGCTCATGGATTCGGAGATGCCGCTGTCCTCCTCCTCTCCTCCCGGCTGATGCTCGTCGCTCTCCGAGTCCGTTTCCCACGTCGAGTCGCATTCTTCCACTGTGCTCGGCTCCTTGTATCTCCAGCTGCCCATCAGATTGCCCATTTAAACCCTGTCCACCGTGCCTACATAGTTTAAAGTCCTCTTTCGGCTCAGGGTCGAGCTTTAATATGATGTGGAAGTGGCGCTCGGCTTTTATGTGACTAATGGGGGGATTTCCAACGCTGTGATAGAAGAACACACCCCCTTCTGCCCAGAGATCAGTAGCCTACTGGAGATGATGAGGAGGAGGAGGAGGGTGCTCTCAGCATCATTTAAGGCGTCTCTATACTGCCGAGTTAAGGCTGCCCTGAGTCTGCTCTAAAATCTGTGTGAATAATGATACACAGATGTTCTGTTTGCAGAAGCCAAGTGTTTCTGATTCTGCATCGGTGTAGCCTGAAAATTTGTCTTTGAAATTACAGAACATGCATGATTTCATAACTTCATTTAAAATGTCTTGGTTTCAAAAGTCTATTCAGCCTTAATTATTCAAAAGATTAGGGGTTTATTGATGTCGAGGAGTTTCTAATGCTCACTAAGGCAGCATTTATTTGACCAAAAATACAGTACAATAAAAACAGAACAAAACAAACAAAAAAAAAACATTTATAATATGAAACCTTTTTCTTTCTGTTTGAAAGTCTGTTCTTTCTTTTCTTGCAGACATTACCCCTGTCTTCAGTGTAATTATTTTCCTTCAGAAAATATTCTAATAATTCTGATTTAACTCTTTAGAAACATTTTCATTATTTTCAATGTATAAAAGTTGTGCTGCTTAAGTAGAGCTAAGCAGTTGCTAAACAAGTTGCATAGGGTCCCACATTAGAGTGCATTAATCTGAACAAAATCAGCAGATGGGTTGAATAAAAATGTGCATTTTTATCTGGACTAAAACATGCTCTAGAAAAGAAATTAATAATAAGTAAGAATAATAGGATTATTGTTATTATTAATTTATTTTCTATGGCAATTTTAAGAACATTAGTAGGTGCTTTTGCTTTTTTAAGCCATTACTCTTAAATTTAATATTTTTATAAGTAGGCTAAATATATAAATATGAGTCAAACTATTTTGTAAAAATTTTAAATGAAGTATCAGTATAGGATGTGCACACTGGAGGATGCGGGTGGTGCTTAGGTGAAATCGTAGATACTGGAGGTAACTGTTTTGCAAATTGCAAGGATCAACCGTGTCATCAGATAATTACTTTTCAACAGAAATGCTAGAGCATCTGCAAAAATAGAAGTTGAGTTCTTGTCATGTAAGGGGTGCCGCTGGTGCATGTAGGGCACAAAAGGAGAAGCACGAACGGATCAATGCAAAAAGGTTTTCTTTTAATTACACAAACTCCAAAGCACGAAAACAAGCAGCTGTCGAGGCAGCAAACGGGAGAACACCGGGATCCAC
>JAUMHP010000063.1:11811733-11822006 GCA_032361065.1 Enteromius trimaculatus
TATTATATTAAGTCACTGCTATAATAAGTGTTGCAATACATACAGCTATTGCAACATGACAAAAACACCTGTAATATTTGTATTTTGCCTTGTAGCATGAACACACAGTACAGTACAGACCAAAAATTAAGAAAGACCAAATATGGTCAAACATCACATTTTTGCAACAAACCAAATTATGTGAAATATATGAAGAGTTCAGATGCAAAAGCCTCTAAATGCCATCTGAAATTTTCCATAGAATGATATATTGAATGATATATAGAATTGTATATTTAAGTTCAATAATTTCCCTTAAATGGCAATGGAAATGACCTATTAATCGACATTTAAGTAAAATTAGCCTACTTAACATAAATATACAAGCTTTATAAAAAATATAATTCTAGAGGCTTTTGCATCTGAGCTCTTCATACTATCCAGACAAATTGACACTACACTTCATTATGATAGAGAATCCTCTATCCTGGCTGGATAGCACAACATTTAATGCTCAACATTTTTAGAGTGAATGTGAAGCAACTGACCAAGCAACTGACCAACTTGTAGCATGTGGCTTGTTAAGAATAAAATGTTTAATAATAATAAAATAAAAAAACAAAGGATAAGATCAGACTGCTTAACCTTCTCTTCTCTTAACACACTAGGTATGGGCCACAATTTCAGGTGTTCTGACATTTTTTCCTACCCGTCAGATTTTCCTACCCGGGCTTCTGAGCATTAGGGTTGGGGTAGGTGTAGACATTAATAAAACACAAAATAATAGGTAGAAAAAAAAAATATTTATTGTTGGTTTCCAGTAGTTGTATACATTATAGTAAAAACCGCGAATATCGCGTGTCTGTTTACAGGCTTGCAATGCAGTTGGCCGTATTGTGGTGAAAAAATAGTGCCAAAAGTCTTGATTCTTGAATCCTTATTCTTGAATCTCGATTTGCCCCTATAGGCTACAAATCTTTTCTTGCTCTTGCAAATTGAATGTACGCTTGCAATCTTATGTACACTTGCACAACACGTACTCTTCACATGCAAATCTTTATGGCATTATTTTATCTCCATATTCTCTGCGCTGAACGTCTGAAGAATCCAGTTTATATTATAGGGAGCATCATCTCAGGGAACGAATTCGCACTTGAGTCCGAGTCTCAAACTCGAGTCTCCATCACTGATATATAGTGTGTATGTGTGCATTAAGAGTGCCTTTGCGGCGGCGAAGACGATGCTGAGCCAAATGAAGATCAGTGTTGCCAACTATTTCCATTGAAAAGTAGCTAAAACCTGCCCGAAAAGTAGCTAAATGTTGCCAGATGACGTCACGCACTAATTTGCGTATCAGAATCCCTATATATAGGGAGCATCATCTCAGTGAACGGACTCTGGCAGAGCGCAGGACGGGATGGGATCGCAACAGCGATCGCAGGAAACGGGAATGGCAAGTTTAAACGTTCACGGACTGCGGATGCTGGCTAAAAAATACGCGAGGGACGGCTTTAAAGGAAGTTTAAAAAGTAAAAATCTGCAATAGTTCAGTAATCGGCTGTGAATGAACTGCTCTGTCTGTGGCGGACTGTTAATTCTTCACACTAAGCAGCGCAGGTTCTTCGCGCACAATGAAATCCATCTTCTACACGCGCTTTTTCATCCTTCTTCCGTGGATCTTGATAGTGATCATCGTGATCGACATCGATACGAAGAGGCTGTCTGTTCGGAACACGGCCAGCTTTTATTTGTCTCGGCTGGGAAACGTGCAGCAGCGGCAGGTCGTCAGGACGACTCGCACCAGCAGCAGCACCAGCAGTAGCGGGAGCAACGCCACATCTCTCCCTGTCATTTATGCCATCACTCCTACTTACAGCCGAGCGGTGCAGAAAGCAGAGCTCACCCGCTTGGCAAATACGTTCCGCCAGGTACCGCAGTTCCACTGGATCGTGGTGGAGGACTCGAACACCCACACGGAGCTGGTTTCTCGGTTCCTCGCCCGCTCTGGGCTGCGATACACTCACCTGAACGTGTTCACCCCGCGCAGGTTCAAGCGGACAGGGATGCCCCGAGCGACCGAGCAGAGGAACTTGGCGCTCGGCTGGCTGAGAGGACATCGCTCGTCCAAAGATAAAGGAGTCGTTTTCTTCGCGGATGATGATAACACTTACAGCCTTGAGTTATTTGAAGAGGTAAATTCGACTTCTTGAAATGACTATTGGGTTAATTTTACTCGGACGACGAGTAAGGATTGATATAAAAGCTGAAAAATGAAGTAGGCTCTACTTTGTTAGAAAAACAATGGCAAATATTGGCGACTAGGTAGCTATATGGCTGGGGATCTTCAGAAACCTCACACTGGTCCAAGTCATTAGAAATAATCTCCATGAATCTGTGACATTTTGGTTGATAAATATGGCTGGGATTTGCTATAGGGTTGCTATGATCTGCTCCTTGGCCCAGGTCCAAAAAACATTAGTTTTTTTCAAACATCAGTCTTACCCATTGAAAACTGTCATGTATAGTGTATGTCAAATCAAATTGTGCAGGATAAGTTATTTTTCACCATCCTTAAAACCCAACAGAAATAAATCTATAAGTAGAGAGGGATTCTACATGCTTTACAAAATGTAATAATGATACATATAGAGTACCTCTACTTTGCCTTGAGAAAAATATACTTTAAATTTTTGATAAAATTGAAAACCTAAAAATTTGAAGCAGCAATTTAAGTCAATTCAATGCAACATCTATATTGTCATTGAACAATATATTTACACATGGTTGCTGCATTACATTTAAATATATAATTACAGAGAAAGATAAGTATGTTGGCAATTAATAACTTGTAACACATCAGGAGACTTATGTCCCTATGGACATTCATGCAATGTGTTTTATCATGCCATTGCCATCTATTTCTTATGAGTTTCAAAAGTGCAGCAGTTGACGCACATAAGTGAAGGCGACCCAGTATACTGTGTAGCCAAGCAGAGTGAATTAACCCAGTTTAAGGCAGTGGAAGTCACAGAGAAACGAGAGAGTGACCTGACAGCTGGGAAATTAGGATTTGTCTGTTTAAACGGTTGTCTATGGATGACGGATGAAACAGATAACACTGTGAACTGATGAGTGGAGAGACACTTCATTTGAGGCTGCGTTTCACACAGGTTACACTTTTCTGCATTTTTCAAATGTTAAAACCGTTTTCAATTCTGCACATATTTCTTCAGGATACCTACAGCGGTAAGCATACCTTTCTTCCGATAAATAAAGAAACTCACTTACCCCCTTTCGTAGGTCTCTCCCACTCAATCTCGGGACACTTCTTCTCCTGGTTCGTAGGAGATTCCCTCCTTTCGCGGACGAGCCCCCAGATTGTAAGAATAAATTGTATCATGCGTTTTGCAAGATCTGGGTCAGAGATGTGTTGCTTGGCCTTTGAGCATGAAATAGACGGACCAGAGGAAGCAGGTACCCAGAAGTCAAGAATGACACACACACATAAAGTGCAGTTCAAACCAGACTCAAAGTTTGTATATTTATATTTATAGTATATCTAGGGTATACGTTTAAAGGGTTAGTTCACCCCAAAATGAAAATTCTGTAATTAATTACTCATACTCATGTCGTTCCAAACACTTAAGACTTTTGTTCTTATTCGGAACACAAATTAAGATATTTTTGATGACATCAGAGAGCCATCTGACCCTCCATAGGAAGCAACACAACTGAAATGATCCAGATTCAGAAAAGTACTAAAGACACCAGTAAAACAGTCCATGTCTATACCATTCTCCGGTGACTTATGTTTTCCGCCATTTTAGAGTGTATTACTGCACAGCACATACAGTACGCACACTCTGTGCATATTCTGTGGCTGTTTGTGCCTGAAGGAAGTTACGCTTACGTACGTCTTTTGCCATTTTAGAGAGTAAGTCAGTAGCGTTAAATTATGTTATTTTTGTTTTTATTGCGCAAAAAAGTATTCTCCTAGCGTCGCAAAACGTAAGTTAAGCCACAGATGTCACATGGACTGTTTTACCAGTGTTTTTGCTATGTTTCTTGGACTGGGATCATTTCAGTTGTGTTTCTGTCTATGGAGGGTCTAATTGCTCTCTGATGTCATCGAAATATCTTAATTTGTGCTCCGAAGATGAACAAAGGTCTTACGGGTTTGGAGTGAGTAAGTAATGACAGAATTTTCATTTTTTAATGAACTCCGCTGTAAAGTCAGCTGTATTCTGGTAATAATAAGAGTGTAAACAATAGGATTAAAGCTATAGTTCTCTTCAAAAGGATTTTTTTTTTATTTACCCTCATGTCATTCCAAACACATGTGCTGTTGGTTGGTTTATATTTTTAGTTAAAAAGGAGAAATGTTGAAGAATCTTGAAGCAGTTATTTTCCATGAAACAACATTGGTGCCTAAAAAAAAAAAACATGTCTGGCTTCCAGTGTCATTCGCTTCCAGTTATTTTTGGCAGTACAAAAAAGCTCATTATGCTGCTTGACACTGCAAACTGGTATTCTTTTACCATTATTTTAATGTATTGTGAATCAGAAGTCTCACATATTCACAGATTGAAAAACAAGCCGGATAGTGTAGTGTGCAGGATAGTAGTCATATGGACCACTTTTAACATTATTATTTTGTGTTTTGGGTCCTTTTTGGAGTTGGGCTAACATGGACAACACAAGTGATGTAAGAATTTTCATGAAAGTTTACCCAATCCTTTAATCAACTAAATTGCACAGGAAAACATATTTAACAAGTTTGGTTTACATATTAATTCATATGATGCAATTTTTTTTGAAAATGTGCAACTGTTTTTTAGAAAAAAGCCTGAGGATATACCCATAAAAAATCATCAGTGGGATGCAAGATGATTGAACCAAAACACAAATTTGAGAATTACCATGTTAATGTGTTGCTTTGTATTCAATGTTTGATGGTCGGACCTTTAGTTTTTTTGACTGGAAGGCATAAAAAAGGCACCAGGAAGCCAGGAGGTTTCCTCTTCTGCATAACATTCTCTGTCCCATCTTCAGTAACACAAAATCTTTTTCTCTCTCTTGGCTGATGTCCAAACCCTGCACTTATAGCTCATCGTCTCATTTATCATAAATTATTCTACCCTTCTCTTACCTCTGCTTTTTCCTCCCGTCTAAGCCGTTCTCTTTTCCTCTGCCACGGGCCTTACTGCCCTCCTCATTCCTTCAATGCTTGCTTTGTGCATCCCTCCCTCTCTCTGCCTCTTTCTCTCTCTCTCCATTTCTCCAGAACACAGCTGGACATGTGGATGAACACATGGAACAGCCCCTGAGGGGTAGAGCGCAGTGTCAGTATGCTGATGACCCCTGCTCTGCTCAACACAAACACATTACACAGCACAACAATGAGAGTCATTTGGCCTTTTTCAACAGCTAGTGTTTCATAATGACAAATATTAATGACACATAGGAAATGTATTCATTTAGCTCATACTGTTTTTCCCCAACGAGAAATGCTACAGCTCGAGTGATTCATCCTTAGGCAACAGTAAAAAAATTAGCTAGAAAAGCACAAACTAGTACAGATTTGTGACAGAGCAACGGGGAAACAATAGTTTTAAGGTGTATTAGGGAGTTGAGTACAGTTGTCAAGTTCTAGTGTAATATAAATTTCTTTAACTGCCTAAGAGTGGAAGGCCATGTCCACACTAATATGTTATCGTTTGAAAAAGCATAGTTTTCTCTCCATTTTGGCCTTCCGTCCAGACTCAGACGGCGTTTTTTCAAGGAAAACTGAGTTTTTTGAAGAGGCTCTCCAAAGTGAATAAGTTTGAAAATGCCATTTTCGCATCGCAGTGTGAACTGTGAAAACGGAGGCTTTTGAAAACGATGATGCATTTTAGTCATATGATGCAGTCATGTGGCCAATTCAACTGATGGCAGAAGGCATTGTTTTGTTTACTTTCAATTTTGACAGCCCTATTAAGATTAATATGAGTTTGTACATGCTTCCAAATTTGAAATAAAATGGAAAAAGATATTATCAATCACAAATTACCAAATCAGAACCATCTTTTTTGTGATCTTTCTCACATACAAAATATGACATAACTGAACAGCTTAAAAAGAAAGAACCCATAGGCCTATCTAAATATGGTTGTTTATCAGACTGCTTTTTTTTATTTGAAACATGAGTGCCATCCTGGATGATATAAACACCCTCTTTGTTTATTTCTAATATACACAAGGAGAAATAGTTCACCAAAATGAAAAACTGGTCATCAGTTGACCAGTTTGACTGACAGGAGATCTTAGCAATAGTAACACAGAATATGCTCTTTTTTGTCCCACAAACACATTAGGACTAGATTAACGTTGGCGGACATGCACTTGAAAAATGGTGAATGGCTTAACACAATAAACTGATCAAGTATTTGGGTTGGCAACCAAGCAATTTCGGGTTCCATTGTGTTTTTTTGTCCACATAAAGCAAGTCAGTAGGACCTGAAACTGTTTGGCTATCAACATTCATCAAAATATAGGGGTCATAGAGGTTTGGAATGACGGTGCATAAATTACATTTTCATTGGTTGAACATTCTCTTGAAGTCCAATGAGATTTCAGCATGTGCACTTGTGCATTTTACTGAAATAAAAGTTTACATGAGAAACCACACTATATAAGATATTCAGACTTGATTTCTGTACATTTTGTCCTACTGCATTTGTCAGTGCAGTAAAACACTTGTATGTATGCAATTATATTTAAGATAAAGTTTATAAAAACAAATAGTATTTCACGCAGTGTTGCTTCTCTTGTTTCAAGCATTTTTGGATATTGTTACTGGAAATCAAGTCAGAGGAGACTACCTAAAAAAAAGAGTTACGTGATGAAGCCATATTTCAATTTTCGTGGTACAATATACTCTGTGCAATCATGTATTCTCATACCAAGCCTTGTGTCTTCAGTGCCATGCCAACCCACAGCAAATTCTGCATTAGATTTATTGTTCTCAGTTGTAACCTGTCTCTCCTTAGAAATATAGTTCCTTACTAGATCCAATTTTGTTGTTGCATTGTTCGAATCCTCTCTGGAACTGTCAGGCAGCATGTAGAGTTTTGTTATCGAAGGTGATTTGACCTCCCTAAAGATATCGAACACACTCGTCTACTGCAAATTTATTTCTCTGCACCGTGTTGTCAAAATGGGGCCAGACTTATTCCCTGTCCCTGCAGGAAAACACATGGGTCAGAAAAACTGCCAAATACAGATACCTAGCCATAGCCGCCTGTAGCTTGAGAGCTCAGCTCAAAGAACAGTGTATGTGACACTGCATTTGATGGCTGTGCCTGTTACCCTTGTTGTCAACTTCAACGCAAAAGGACGCTTGGCACCTGCAGATGACATCCTTTCTGCTATGGAGAATTCTTTGACTTTGCCTTTGAGCCGTGTTAGACTTTAAGAGCAACATTATGGAGATGGCGCCTTTGAAGAGAGGGAGGAAGACAGACATTAGAAATACAGCTAAAGGGGCAGCAGTTTGGGCTTCAAAGCTTGTCCGTAGCTTATGGCCGCCAGCCACAGGCACATCACCCGACTGCGTACAGCACGCACATAAATAGAGCAACCATTAAATATTCAAAGGCTACTCTGACCATTTGTTCGAGAAATTGCAGCAGCGCTCATTTCCCCAGTGGCAAATAGTTTTTATTTTTATTATGTATGAAGGAATGGAGGGAAAACAGGATTCTTTCAACAGCAAGATGTTTAGAATTCCTCAAGGAAGATGGTATCTTGTTGGAAATGACAGTTTTAGTGTTGGCGGGTGGTTCAATCAGATGTGATCGTGTTTATGAAACTGAAGAAGCGAAGTGTGCTGTCTCCAGCAGACTGCAGGTGGATGGACTTATTTGTGCTGAAAATGAGCCAGGATTTTATAAGCCATGCTGGGTGTGCCGGTACTATACGCTTGTTCCTTTAAGAAATAATAATAGACTAAGTACTGCATTTGTTTTGCAGTATAAAGGTTCATTTCAAAGAACCGACTGGAGGATCCAGTATAAACCTCTGCAGATCTTTATGATAACGTTGGTCGATTGGGTTTGCAATAGTAACGTATTCATCACTGCTCTGTCTTCTGCCGTTTAGATGCGGTCAACCAGGAGAGTGTCAGTGTGGCCAGTGGGACTCGTTGGAGGCCGGAGGTACGAGCGGCCCTTGGTGGAAAAGGGGAAAGTTGTCGGCTGGTACACTGGCTGGAAGGCCGACAGGCCATTTGCAATTGATATGGCTGGTAAGACACCACTAAGATCTCTTGAATTTCTCATTTGACAACATGCATGCTCATTAAAATACCACTAGCAATTAACTGATTATTATTACAAAAAAAGTGAATGATGATGGTGTATAACAATCTTGCTGCAACACTGTTACCTAACCAAGAAAAAATATTCAAAATGATGCCTATTTTATTCTATGTTCAGGATGAAACACTGACACAAAAGCATTAGTTCACACTAATGGCGTTTCTGCTATGTAACAGTACCACAGCTCAAAATAACAGAAAATGGCAGACAGTTAAGTGATTTCCAGGTTTTTTCCACTGCATTGTCTTTAAAAAATGGCCCAAAATTATAAAATGGTTATCAAATGTATCATTAAAAACTATGAAACAAAATCTAAACCATCTTGCCAGGTCATTATTTTATGTAGCTTTAGGAAAAGCTGTATTGATATATCAAATTATATTGTCTGCCTATAATACATTCAGTGCTGAAGCGGCTTATACTGTAAATGATACAGCTACAACAAACAACAACAAAGCATGCGTTAGATATGAAAAATCTTCATGGGGTTTTGTAGCTGGTTTAGTATTACAGTAAAACAGAAATATCTCTAAATGTCTATTTCTAGATTTATTATGTTTATAGGCCCTGAACATGATCTACGTAGCTCACTCTCTTGAGTGACAAAGAACATTTTTGACAAATAACAGGTTTCTGGTGACTAGCACTTTCCGTCATCCAGCTGGTTTTGAATTGCAGGACTAATTTGTTCAGATCATGTAAAACCTCAATCTGTACAATAAACTGATTTTTTTTTTTTTACACCCTGAAAGCTTCCATTTAAGTTACATTTATTCATTAGGCTGATGCTTTTATCCAAAACGATTTACAGTGCATTCAAGATATACATTTTTATCAGTACGCCAATTCTCCTGAGAATCAAACCCATGACCCGTGGCATTGCAGGTGAGCTACTGTGACCAATTAACCATCCATCAACGGACTTGATAAAGACATTTTTAAAGTTCAGAACCATTACTGTAAATTTCTTAAAAGTATTGGAGAAGCAGAACAACATTAGCTGGTGCATTATGTGTTCAAGTTTCACCACAAGGTCTCTCCGTTTTATTTAATGCTATTAAGGTATTGAACTTCCACCATCCATATCTCTGTCCATCTTCTGAGTTCTGAAGGTTATTCTGCCCACGTTATAGCATGTGCTGTCGATAATCACAATATCAGCTGTGTGAGGAGCAGCTTGTCTGCTCAGATAAGCAGATGGGACTTCTTTGCAGTTTGGTCGTGTTGATACTTTCCAGACTGCCTCTCACTGAAGTCGTTTCAAACAGGCATATAAAATTGGCCCAAAACAGGCAGCAAAGCGGTTCCTATATACAGTAGAGAGACCAGGCAAAGGACACGCTCTAAGCTGAGGGAAAAAAAGCTGGGAAACACTAGAGAGTCCTCTGAGGAGGCTTTTCTCCTATACAACACTAGTGATACTAGCTAGAGGATGGTGATGTTTATGAAGGGATGCCACCAAGTACCAGGCTTGTTAATGTTAAGGCAAAGCAACACTTTAAAAAAAAAAAAAATTGATTTTAAGGAATAAAATTAAATATAAATATTATCTGAAAAACATAACACTTAAAAAAAAATTACTTGTAACTCTTACAGTATATACCAATTTTTACTATTAACTAGTCAATTATAATCATGCCTATGAAAATATTAGCATTTTTGTTAGTGCTTATAAAGCACATACAGTATCCACATACAGTAGAACCTTATTCTACATACACATGTACTAGAATATTAGGTAACAACTACAATACTAACTATTAATAAGCAGCAAATAAGGAGTTTATCGAGGGAAAAGTTGTATGTAATGGATTGTTAATAGCAAGTATTGAACCTTAAATCAATAAAGTGTGACCAAATTATTAAAACTAAAAAACTAATTTAAGAAAAATAATAAAATAAAACAGTTATACTGTATATAACAATATATTATA
>JAUMHP010000063.1:11822106-11833882 GCA_032361065.1 Enteromius trimaculatus
AATAATCAAAAATGGCAAAAGCATGTAACATGAAAATATATAATAATTAAAGGAATTTCAAAATATAAATGAAAACTATAGGTGTACATATACCACGCTGTGAGTAAATGTGCAGCACCTTGTCTATATATCAAAAGGTAATAAGAAAACCTTTTATGTGTTTTGACTATTTTATGTGATTTTTTTAATACGACAGCAGTATTTTGTGAGCCTGAAAACACAAACTTTTTTTTAAAAAAAGTAAGTTTTTTAAAAAATACTGAAAAAAAAAATTTATTTAAAAATTGTTGCGCGCATCTGTATTTTGTATTCACTCTGCATGATGTGCAAACTTGAATGTGTGTGTGCACAGGTGTGTACGGGCATACAGTTTTTTTCTGATCAGTGTTTTGCCATCATCGTCGCGTATACGATTAACTTTTAAAAAAACGTAAAGAAAAAAACCTTTCTGTTTCTAGTGCAATCGCTGCCATGTAAACACACCATAAACGGCTTTCCAGATACTTCACACTCTATGTTCTTCTCTAGAACGAGCTGCCAACCTCCATCCAATCTACTGAGACCATCAGAACATTCAAGAAAGAGCTGAAGACACGCTTCTACCATGAGCACTTAACTAAAACACGACCATAAACAAAGGCACTTCCTATAATAACTCCTGGCACTTGGAACTGCGTACTGCAAATACGGTTGGCTCTTCTGATAAATTGCTTGTGATGTTCCACATTTGTTAGTCACTTTGGATAAAAGCATCTGCTAAACGCCTAAACGTAATTTGGAAGTTGACATGTCAGGCTGGTCGGGATTCCCAAACAGAGGGATGTTAAAAGCATTTGTGTTTACACTTTTTGGGGAAATCAGCTTTCAAGTGGCTTACTTGCGTATAGCTTAATATGACAAAAAATGTATTGTGACAGTAAAAAACAACAACAACAACAAAAAGACATTTTAAATGACTATTACATAGAATAGAAAAAGATAACAGATACCCTGTAATTTAGGTAGAAGTGAGGTGAAGGGGCTCTTTGCTCCCTATAATTGGCAAAAAGCACCTTTACAGAAGCTAAATTCAGCAATTTCTCTGTGCATTTTTAGCAAACGTGAGCTCTCAGGCAATGCATTAAAGAAGGAGGGGTGAGAAGATGCTGACAGGTTGGAAACATCCTAATGGAGAGAGGCAGGGCTCATATGCTGCTCGAGGGAATGAATACAGCGTCAGAGATAGCAGTGCGTTGTTGAAGCAATCCCTAATTCCCCAGACTCCAGCGCTGCCGCTGGATATTATGCTGTTCATGAAACTCTAATAACAAGAGATGGTATCATCTCATCCTCATGTGATCTCCATTACTACCACTATTGCTCCTCTTCCATAGCTTGTATTCTTCACACGTGTTCACTCACCCATAATATCATCATCATTGTCATCAGAGATAATACATTCATTGTCAAGCCCTACCCGACAGTGAGCACATCTCCCTTCACAAACACTTCACACAATGTATATGCTTCCTCACATCGCTGCCGTAGACTAAACACAAGCTGTTTAAGGTTCATAAATCCACCGGCTCTACTACACTTCTCCCTGAACAAAAGCTGAGAACAATGAGGTTATTTAGTATTCCTGCTGTACGGCTTCTTCTGAGAGCAAACACAATAGCAGAGAAAAGGTCCTGAACCGCCTCTCTCATTGCTTTCAAGCACTGCTCTCACCTGAAGAGGAGCTCAAGTGCTTGTCTTAACATGGAAACCTTTTTAACACACAATAGCAACGTTTTGCGCATTAGGCAGAGAAGGGTTGAAAAGATTATGCATGAGAATAAAACGAAAACAAGAAGCTGCATCTGTAGTGTACACCGTGAATAGACCGTACATTAGTCAAACTAGCTTGTACACAATCTGTGTCAGACGATATATATATATATATAAAATGCATTTCCTTGGAGTCTGAGGGACAACTTGCAGAATTTTATTTTGCAAATATTTTGTGGTGTTTTTGGTTTAAAAAAAAAAAAAAAAAAAAAGTGCGCACAAGGATTGCCAGGTCTGTGAAAAACAAAACTAGCCCAATTGCTATTCAAAATTAGGCCAATTGCATTTTTTCCTATGCTTTTCCCCTCTTTTGAAAAACGGATTGCTTTAACAACCCTACAATTAGCACTACTATACTACTTAATATGTGAAAACTGCGACATTAAAATTAGTTGAAACATCTACATGAGCCTTAAATTTTGGGTTGTAAGGTGTTTTTTTTATAGTCTCGTACAGTTACCAGGCCTGCATTTATTTGAAAAAAAAAAAACCCCAGTAAATTTGTGAAATGTGTATTATATTATATATATATAATAATATATAATATTAGTTACTTACTGTAACTAAACTTAACTTTATATTTTAATATATTTATCATATATCATAGTGGATCATATACCACAGTACAATATTTTTGTGGAAAACCTGATTAACTTTTTATGTTTTTTTTTTTTACTGGATAGAAAGTTAAAAAGAACAATAAATATTTGGTGTTGACAGCTGACAGTTTACAACAATGAGCTTATATTGTACCTTGGCAGAATTTAATCCTTTTGACATCATTTTATGTAAATAAGTGAGCTGCTATTATAATAAAATTAATTTAAAAACACATTCCCAGTTACCCTTTACAGACAGTTGTATTTTTGTATTTATTTATTAATTTTACACAGTTCCTCAATATGATTTACACATTTAAATGTACTAATTATTTAATGATTTATTTATTGCACGTCCCTGAAAATAATGACTATTGGCAGTTCTATGAGACAAAATATGTTTTTATGAACAATAAAAACAAACAGATTTTCAGCATCACTTATGTTTACAAATTTAAAGGCTACTGTAATTAAAGGAATTCACAATAGGCTGGTACAACCCTACCCAGGTCATAAAGCCTTTGCTTCAAAAATCAGGGTGTGAACATTCAGTGTGCATTTACCACACTGTTTATACATTTAACTCAGCGGCGCATCTAGCTGGTCCCTGAAGTGCTTTTGGTGCAACAGCACAAACATGTCCGGCTCTTCAGCTGTATCAAAGTCCGTCCCTCGATCTCTGAGCATAGGTTCTTACATCATTCCCCTAACACTCCAACAGGGACATCAAAAGGCAATATAGTCATTAAAAAAGAAAAAAAGATCAAAAGAAAGGAGTTGGCTGGCCTTCAACTATTAATAAAGCTTGACAGTATGCATGTCGATCTGAGGAAGAGAAACCTTGTAACTACACAAGGACACTGTTAGTCAGGGCTTAGATGAACATTGCATTGCTGTCGTGAGCGCCTCTGTGGATTTGAGGGAAGCCCAGGTGGTTTTAGCTGGAATGCAGGCGTCCTAGAAAACAGCCTGTGCCCAGGATAAAAAGCCTACAAAAGAGGGTGATATTCCCTATAGTCAAATTTGAAAAGTCCTTCTCCTGTTTTGTGGCTGAGATGGTGTCATCGAGAGAAATGGAAACGAGGGGGTGAAAAATTTACCCTGACCCACATGCAACAGCGGGACGGTTCAACCTGTTCCCACGAGAAATACATAAGGTCAAGAGCGCGCTGAAGAGCTGTGTATTTGTGTATAGTTAATACAGAGTAAATGAGAGAGTGTGCTTGAATGCATAATGAGATTATCTGCACTATAATTAGTTTTAGATAAATTTGCAGTAAACATTTAGCTTTCTGATATATATTTGGTGGAGCTTTTTCCAAACCTAGGCTCTCTCACCTGCAAACAAATTTATAATACAAGGAGAAACATGTTAGCATTACCATTCATCTCAGTGGCAGTCGGTCAACTCCTGAAAGTGTGCAATTTGCAATCACGGCTCTTAGGCATGCACCTCTTTCCAAACTCTCCACTAATCATGAGCTGTGTCAACAAAAGCAGCAAAGAGGAAAAAGTAATTAAATCAAACAAATGGATTCAAATTGAAAATGTGATTTATACATGCTTGCAAAACTCTTTCGTCAGGATTTGCAGTGAACCTGCAGGTGGTCCTCTCAAACCCACGTGCCCTGTTCAAGAGAAGAGGAGCCAAACCAGGGATGCAAGAGTCGGATTTCCTCAAACAGATCACCAAGGTGGAGGACTTGGAGCCAAAGGCCAAGAACTGTACCCAGGTGAGTAGAGAAGCTTGCATTTGCATCCTTCGCACTGAAGCTACAAAAACACCCACTTCTTGATGTATTTGTTCCTCTTGAGTCATTATTTTATAGACATTATGTCTCAATCCTATCTTTTGGGTACTAATTTGAAAACCTAACTTCATACTGCTGCCGATTCTTCTACCAGTGACAATAGTGAACAGCACTGTCAAGGAGCTCCTGAAAAAAAACCATTTGGATTCTAAAAGCTGTTGCGTTCATCCGTGGCCCATTATCTCAGGAGCCGAAATCTCAAGCTCAAACCTCTTCAGTCGACTCACCTTACATGTCAAAATGCTCTCTTCTTCCCCGTACTGCACGTCACGGCTCCTGCCATCATCATTATCACCCAATTACCCTAATGGTAGCCGCACTGGGTTATTAATAGCGACTATTAGCAGGGCTGACAATTCCACTAATCACCAACACCAGCAAGAGCAGGACATGTTTCCAACGTCAGCCAATCAGCTATGCGTCATTTTGCAAGACACAGCATAATGCGCGCTTTGTAAACAGAGAACGCAGGTTCGTTCCTGTGGTACGTGTAGATATCGCACCCGTAAACGGAGTAGAAAGGCCACTGACAGTTACGAAGAAGTGCGAGTCGCTACTCGGACAAAGTGGGAGTTTAATATACTTAAATTTGTGGCTGCAGTCCAATTATATGAGGATGGCATTATGGAAGTAAACAATAGGAAGTGCTTGTGCCAACAGTTATGGGTCTTCGTGAGAGGGCATCTGTCCAAAGCGGAGCGCTGCCAGCGTTGTCTTTCGGTAAGGTCACATTTGTGGAAGCGTTCTTGAGGGTCCCAGCTGATGACTGTGACTAAGCCTGCAGGCAGAGAGATATGGCAGCTCCCAGCGTGCACTTCAAAATTAAGCACAGGGAGGCTTGGGTGGGTCATCTTATGCGAGTAATCAGACTGAACTGATGTGACAAGGAAGAAAAGGACAGAGGGATGCAAGAAGAGGAGGGCAATGGGAATGTGTTTGAGATTGGCAGAGGGATGGCAAACACACAGAGGTGAAGACTGTGTGGAAGAGTTTCACAGGCTTATTTACAGAAGTCAGCGCATAGACTCTCCTGTTTATTAACGTCAATCTCAATCGTGCTTCTGTAGACCAGATCCTGCCAGACGGCTGTCAGCGTGCCAGCATGCTTCACTCTGCCCGCAACACAATCGCTCAAATTATTATTCTCTCTCAAGGCTTCAGGTGCTCGTCCTGTTTAGAAACCCTCGGAAAAATCTTCAACACTCACATAGTTTGAGAAAATTGTTTTATGCAGGACAGGCATTTATTAAGAGCTAAAATACTTTAAAAAAAAAGAAATATAGGCTACATTAGTTTTTATGGCATGCAAGGTCTTATTTGTAGAACATCATTTTAAGGTGTGTTTACTGGTAACACTTTAAACTTAAAGGAATATTTAAAAAAATAATAATTTGATGTCTATTTACTTACCCCCAGGGCATCAAGATTTTTAACTCAAACCGTTGCAATCTGTCAGTCATATTATGGAAGTCAATGGGCACCAAACGTTCCAAAGCGGAGTAAATAAATATATAAAATAAAATAAAAAAAATACACAGATGAAATCAAATTAAACGCTTCAGCTCATGATGATACATTGAGGTGCTAAGACATAAAACGTTCAATCTGTGCAAAATAACCGGACAGTATTTATATAGTTTTTTTAAACTTCTGATACACCACAGTCTCCGACTGTTCTCAGTCATTCACAACATCCGGTGCGTGACAACAGAGATATACATAGATATACGTAGACGTAGATCCTTACGTATTGCGGTCCATAGAAACAGTCACTAATGAGGCATCTATGTATTTTATGTATAACATTTTTTATATTTCATCAACCATTCAGTAAACAGTGATATTGTCAAAATATTATTAATTATTAATAACTTTTCTATTCAAATAAAAAAAAGTTATTTATTTGATGGTGAAGCTGAATTTCTAAAAGACATTACTTGTTTTTAACCAATGAAAACCTGTGTTGCTTAGAATATTTGTGGAAAACACATCATGATTATTTAAATGACTAGAAAGTTCATTTTGAAATCTTGTGTAATATTATACATCATTACACCTTTTGATCAGCTGAACGTGTTTTTGTTGAATAAATTAATATGAGCAAAAAAAAAGGAGAAAAGTCTTATTGACTTGTTAATGCCTTCTAAATTACACAATTAGGCTACATGATATTACTAAAATGGTCATATTTCTATTTATTTGAGCTGTCAATAAAAAATACTCTTTTCAAAAGCCAAAAGGCATTGAAGAGGGGTGTTAGGATCTAAAGGAGCAGGGTGAAAGAGTGTCTTCTCTCATTCCTGGATCGCTCAAAGCCGGGTTTCACTGTGTACAAACTGCTATCCATCTTTCCGAGTATTTAACAAGTGTTCGACACACACTGCAATAATCACAGTGACATCTCCAGCACACTTGTCTTACAATATTATACACACGCAAAGACTAAGACTGCTCCAAGATTAGTCCAAAAAGTATGAAGGGTTTAAATTTTAATAACTTTTTCCTTGAAACTCATTTACAATTGCTGGAGCCCATGGGGACTGCTTCACACTTCCACACTGCTGTTATATCATTGCTTTCAACCTTTGCGCACTGATTTGTAGCCATTACATTATCGACATTAAAAATTAAAGGATTTATTACATATGAAAGCGGAAGCGCACAGGTTTAATTATTCGTACATTATTACTTTCCTCCTATAAAAATGAGACATCACTGTAGGCTGCAAATGTCTTCAACAAACACAACTAAAGAAATTGAACTACCCACAAACCAATTACAATTCACTTCAGGATGTTCTCAATTTAGTCAATCTCTTGATATTAAAAGGTATGATACCATAGAATTTTCAGAATTCTTTTCACCAGTGTCAATGTCATAAAAACTAATAGTCACCAGCCTAAACGAAAAAAAAACAAAACAAAAACAAACTTAAGCTCAATGAAGGCAACATTCAGTGATTAAATAAGAATAAGACACTAATTACAAGCAACAGGACAAAACACTACAGTAGAACAAATAAATATGAAATGCTACAAAGTAATTAAATGAATAAAACATGCTGCGTAAATTAAATATACATTTCTTCTTAATAAAGTTACAAAAGTCATTTAGTCAAGAGCAGTGAGAGGTTTTCTCTCTTTTGTTGTTTGTTTAACATGAACGACAGAGCAGGAATATAAGCTCCTGTCACTTTAAGAGCTGCTCAGATCCAATATACTGCTACACATGTGCTTTCTTTCTCAGCAGTGTGCTTCCACTTAAGAACTACATCACTGTGCTTATGAGGATACTTGCAAAGAAGGCATTTGGACACATACAAATGTGTGCATTTACCTGTTCAAAGCCTATTAAGCGGCAAAAATAACCAATTCTCCCATGCTCTAAGAGCACTCTCCTCGCGGACAGCTAACAGTCCCTCAGGCAGCACACAGATATTCACTGCTGACTGCATTTCAACTGTTTAAAAGTTACTTGTTTTAAAACCCAAATGCTTGAAAAAAAAAGTGTGCAAACAATGTTTTTCTTACCACATAGCACAGCAATGTCACATGAGTGTTTAACTGCAATTGAGAAGAGAGTCCAGTCTCTACCACTTAATACATTTCTGCCAGTTAACCGTGTCAAGTATATCGCCCACCCTTAGAATTATTATCAAGGGAACAGCGAGGTTAGTAGATGGCTAAGAAAAGGGTTGCATCTTGGGATACATCTTGTTATCAGGCCACAGGACACTTTGGTTATTTCTTGGTTGCTGATCCACAATGCACCTTATTACTTACACCTATGGTTCTGCTAAATTAGCCTCGTTTTACGAATCAAGCCAATCTGCAGTGCCATGTGTTCAGGATATGACGCGTCACACTTGGGTGCGGCCATTTAACGGTGTTCCTTCTCTGCACTGCCTCCATCTGATATAATTAAGATGGTGTAACCAGTCCGAGAGATCCCATTCCAGTATCCTTCACGCTTCAACAGCCTAAAACATCTCTGATGAGATCACACACAATGACCTTATTTTCTATTACGGTGTACCTATGTACGTGTCATTTCCTTCAAAATCCCAAGTCATTTGGCGGCCATGTTTGCAACCCTTCTAGAAAGCTCCAGGGAAATAAAGAAACCTTACAAATGACTTGGCAAATGCACATTTAAATGACATGACTGACCCTTTTAGGTTGTTTCTTAGGCTCAAATAGCATTAAAAAGCATTTTAATGTAATTTTACCTAATTTAGGTAAAGTGTTGTAAGGCCAGACTTATTTATAGTTATGTAGGTAAACTGCCTTGGTACACACAATATACATGTGCTTAATATGTGTATGGTTCCGTATTCTAAAATAGCTGATTTCAAATGCTTTCTTTCAGGTCCTGGTCTGGCATACCCGCACTGAGAAGGTCAACCTGGGTAACGAACCAAAGCGACAACAGGACTCTGTCTATATAGAGGTCTAGTGAGCAACACTGCACTGAGACTGTCATATAACACTGGATGAAGGTCCACCATCATCGGCGCTTTCCAAATCGATGGCCACCTTTGAAATTTAGAATCTCGGGTGGAAAAGACATGCCAAGCTGTCTCGGGATACTCTACTGACACGCACTGTATCTGCTGGAGCTTCTCGCTGTGGCGTCACACTGGATTACCTGTAAAGTGGTAGAGTAGAAACCATGGATAAGGGGTTTTCAAATGGAAACTGTACGTGAAAACTTGATCTTTTTCCTCAATGCGGTAGTCAACGGACCATTTTGCAGACGCCGGACGCTTAGAGAGTCAGATCAGTGTCTGGGAACATGGAGGAAAAGGACCAGCTGCTTGAATAATGTACAAAGAGGTTGAGCACTGCTGAAGAGAATCGACCCATCCACAAAAATAAAAGAAATAGTGGATGGGAAAAACCATGAAAATACTGTATAAAAACTTGAGGCACCATTAAAAGGACAGACCTTTTGGATTACAACTGTCTTTATTCCAAACGACCCTCTTTAAAAGCAAAAAAAAAAAAAAAGGGAAAAAAGAAAACTTTACAATAAATGCGTCTTTAGACAAAATGATCACAAAATAGTTCATGGCTATTCACTGTTTAATGCACGGAAATAACAATATTCTGTACTAGGCACCAGAAAATGTAAACACATTATAGAAATAAACCTGGATGACACGGTGGGGATGTTTATATTATTGCACAGCAGAGAGACCCTGTCTGAGAGGATAGAAGCTCTGCTACAGCGGGCGAAACTGACGTGTTTGACTGCACGCTTTTGTTCGGCCCTTACTTTTCAAAACTAGTTGGCTAAAACGATAATTCCTCCCCTGAGCCCCTTTCTATTGACCCACAATCCCCCACACCTTTTTCCGTTAGCCGTCATAGCTGTACAGTCGTCCAGGTTTATTTGTCTTTCACTCACTGTGCTCACATTAAAACATCACAGTAAAGATGGAGTTTGTCATGGGGCTACACGGATGCGGTGGGGTGAGAGGCCGGAGGGAGGGCGCGAGGGGTTCGTCTATCTCATGATTACATACATTACATGGGTCTATACAATATCTGCTACAGGGTTCCGGGACATGGGGCTACAGAAGATAGGAAAAGGAGGGGGTAGTCACAAATATGATAGCCATACCTCTGTCTTTTAAATACTATGACTCACTATTGATTTGGTAAAGATATATTAGAAGCCTGTGTAATTGGTCCAGCAGCTTTCTCATAGCTGATATGTATTTTGAACCCCCCAAAAATATATATATATATATATATAGAAGAAAAAAATAATTGCAAATAAGACGGTCAAAGCTGCCAGTCTCTTACACTTCGTACTCTCGCTCACTTGATCAATACACAGGGCAGGATGAATCGATGCTCTCCAGAGTAGTAATGGTTGGAAAGAGAAAGGGGAAAAAAATGACAGGACATGAATAAAACTCTGAGCGCAAGTGATGGTTGAGGAGGAGAGGAGAGGAGAGATGGCGGGATGTGGTGTCCCTGGTCACCCATCTTCCCTCGTTTACTTCCAGAGCTGGGTGCTGAGGGTCTGACCGGAGGGGGGTGCCACCCAGCCGCCCATAGGGGCACCAGGTGGCCCAAATGCCACTGGAGCGCCAGAACCGTTCAGGTTCATTCCAGACATCTGTTGGTTAATCTGAAAAATACAAGGGGAGAGAGAAGTGTGAAAGCTCGACACACATAAGACTTGTTAGCTATATTTAGCTATGGTCCTAAACCTACAGAAAAAGCATTACAGCATCATGCACAATGCACAGTTTTTATGAGAAGTACTCTTCTAAAATACCCCATTTGGCTAAATTCCGAGCCAGGATCACATGTGGAATGCACTGACGGGAAAGAAATAATATTCTTAAATGCTTTTATAGACATTTAATTAACAAAATTGTTTATTTTCTATGAAGACAAAGCTTAGTTTTCTGCAGCCATCGCTCCAGTCACACTTCAGAAATCATAAGTAATTTGATTTAATTAATTTACATAAATAATACTAATTATATCCCAAGTGCTTCAAACTGGTTTCAGGATGCTTTCTTTAAAGGTTGTCAGGCTTTTGAACAGAGCTTTGGTATTGAAAGAGAAATATATTTGCTTCTGTGGAGTTTCTGCACTAGCGTGAACAGTAGAAGTGGTGTTTTTACACCATCAGACCAGAGATCTGACCAGTCATTTCACCTGTGGATAGCCTTTCCCTCCAATGTTCCTTTTATTTATTTATTTTTTTCAGGTTACTAAGCTGTCCTCTGATCTTTAAACTCATCGCCACTCTTATTACGCTTCATCTACCTCCCTCTCTCTCTCTCTTTCATTTCCTATAGCTCTACTCTTTTCCCTTGACTCCCAGCAGAATTGTTCCTGAAAGCAGAGCGGTGTACAGGAGAGGGTCCTGTGGGGTGCGCTGGCTGTGGGGCAGCCCATCAGACATGTCTGTCTGATTTATACCGCTGTCTCTACAGCTCATAGCCAGCAGAAAGAGAAAAACTAATGGTTTCAAATAAGCAGTCCTCCTATTATTTTCTAGGAACTAAAGTTTGTGCAATCTTTAACCTGCTGTCAAAAGGGATATGGTAATGGAAGACGGGATTTTTCTATCTTTGTAATAAGAGTTTGATGTGCAATGTTGACAATGGATGTACAAAGCTACATAATAGACCATTTGGTGGGTTGTCGGATGCAAAAATTATTACAATCCTTTATTACACACAACTAATCTCTTCACAAAGAAACTTTGCAGTTCACAGCATATAATCAGTCCAACCAGTCTGACAGTAATCGTCTTGGAATATGTTCTTGAACGCGGAGGATCTGAGACGCACGCGGCGCTCTGATAGCAGTAGTTCTGGTGTTTTAGAGGGGGATGAATGTAGAGAGGTGACTTAAACCATGCTGACAGTCTAACAGCACACTAAACCACTGTCAGCTGTCAGCATGCTAAAAACCTCTCAGACCAGTCGCATTTAGTCTCAGAATTCCTTTCCGAACTATTGGTTAATTTTGATAAAGCACTAATTGTCGGGGATTTTAACATTCACGTTGATAATAAAAATGATGC
>JAUMHP010000063.1:11844294-11879981 GCA_032361065.1 Enteromius trimaculatus
GATAGATAGATAGATAGATAGATAGATAGATAGATAGATAGATAGATAGATATAGATAGATAGATAGATAGATAGATAGATAGATAGATGAAAAGATACCAAAAGATGTATTATAATTCTATTTATCTATCTATAGTATCTATCCATCTATCTATCCATCCATCCATCTATCTAGCTATCTGTCTATCTACCTACATATCAGTCAGTCTATTGGCATGTCTGACTGTCTTTCATCTATCTATAGTAAAGTACTTTTTTAGTATGTAATATAGTATTTCATTCGGAAGTATGCTGATGAACTCTCCTAATAAACTCTCTTCATTCTTCTCATTCACCACAATCAGTGTGGCACCAAACCCATGAATATTTGATCTTTCCCACCCCCACATTAGCACAGAAACACACACACGATCCATACAAACACACAGTGCAGCCTGTATTTCACTGTGACATTCACGGAGCACCATGCATATTCTAGCTCTACCCACCCCCAAACACAATTCACTCGCTCCAACCCAACCCACAGAGAGAGAGAGAATGTGTGTGTGAGAGAGAGAGAGATTTAATGTGCAACAGAGTAGGCTTTGTCTGATTAGCAGCCCCACACAGATAATTAGCACTCTGGTGGTGCTGTGGGCTGGGCTAATCCAGTTTCCCCCACAGCCCCCTTCTGCCTGGGAAACCAGAAAAACCCAAGCACAAAAAAAAAAAAAAAAAAAAAAAAAAAAACAGAAGAGAAGAGAAGAAACAAAAGAACAGAAGTGCCCCAAAATCACAAATGTGTTAGGTTGGATTTGGTGAAGACGGTTGTTCAGCAGCAGTGGGCGCATGCTGGGTATGTGCCAGAGCAGAGTCTGGCAGTGCCACCCTGCCAAGGTCCCACTGCAGCTCAGAGTCTGAGGATCAGTCAGCAGGAAAGAGCGGATGAGACAAGAGGCCATCTGGGGAAAACACAGCTACACAATCAACAATATGAAGAGGGGAAATAAACGCATTACACAGAAAAACAGTCATAAAACTATATAAAAACATAAACATCAGATTAAGTAAAATACTGTACCACTCATCATACATTATGCAGGTATGAAAGTATCTGCCTTTTTTAGTATGCCTGTGAATTTCCTTACAAACAGCCATCCCATCAGCCCCAGGCTGCAGAGAGACTCTGGTTGTATTGCGTTCACGACCTGCGCAGGTCCAGCAGACGTTCTGAAGAAGCGTGTCCCTGCGGTGCTGCTCTGGGATCAGTTAACTGTGTTAGTTAGCAGCGGTTACAGATAGAAGATAGAAATACGAGCCTGCATTAGCACTCTGACCTATACGCTTCCAGTCAGCCTTCTGTAATATATCCACTGCCTCACTATGGTCATGATCGATACTCTGCTGGTCTAGACTTCAGTCATAGTGCCATTAAGTGAAGATCAAATTCCCACATGCTGTATAAGCAGAATGATTTCACTTTCATCTCCACACATGACCAAAAATACCTTAACTATAAAAGGCCACCATGGCACTAATTTACCATTTCAGTGTGCAAGCGCTTCCTGCGATTCTGCTAAAAATTAATGTTTTCTGGATTGTATCTGCATGAAATGGCTTCCAATGTATTAAGCATTTTAATGCATTAATTTTACTTTAAATGACTTCATATTTATTAATATAACTCATATATAAGGATAACAAATTGACTGCTAGAAAAAGAAAATTCAAAGAAGGAAATTTATTCCAGTTAATTGCATCTAATAATAATTCAGCTACATTTTCCCCTGACAAATCTGAGAATAAAACCTGATGGCATTCTGACCCTAGATGTAACATCTGCTGCCTTGGTTGTACATCCAAGGATGTTCAGCCTCTAGAATACTTTAAAGAAAATGAGCTGTCCTGGAAAAGAAAGAACACGCATACATACACCCACTATAAACGTGAAAAAAGCAAGACCAGTTAAGGCCAGCTTACCCCGTCTGCTAAAGAAGAAAAATTAATATACTTGACGCTTTACTGTCCCTGAATCCTAAATTATGCATAAGCGTTCTTTAAATATCCCAACAATTTGCATGTGGTCACAAGCGACGGCCTCACCTTTTCTTGAAACATGTGAACGGAGTGAATGTGTGAATTCACAGTGTGGAGTAGGCTTGGGCTTGATACCGTCAAACCTCCTGCCTATTTTACCCCGGTATACGGTATTACCGTTATTATAACGTTATTATGATGTAAGGCTCAGGCAGCGTCACCAAACTGCTGGCTTGTGCTTAAACCGTTCAGAAACTGAATAGCAAACACTAATACTGAAACAATAACATGCACATCCATTTTAACAACTTTTATTAGCAACAAATAGCAGTTTATAAAAAGAGTGCAAATACAACAGTCAAACAGAATTAAATGAACATAAACATCCAGAACAGTTTTTGTGCAGAGACGCGCAAATTGCGTCGTCCGTATTTACAGTCTCTCCCTTCTCGTTCTGATGGGTGAATGCGGGTGCAGGCAGTAAGTGTTTGTGGGTGAATATAATTATTTGTGAGACTCGGGCAAAATTGAATTAGCTTAAAATTAATTTAATAAAAACAATTGTTCTGTTATTTATCTACTACACAAAAGCAACAAAACCGACTAAAATGAGCATGACCCGAAGATCATGATACAGATATAAGCTCGTTGTACTTGTTTTTTTTTTTAACATTGCTGAAGGAAAAAAAGGCTCACTCACGTTCTGAAGCAATATTAGGGTTTGAGCACTTCAGAAATCAACGTTTATTATTATTTTGTTTCATTGCTATTTCTAACTGTATTTCTTTGTTCTGAAAAGCTCCTCATTCGTGTCCGTTTTTATCATTCAATTTAATTAAACTCAAATAAAACGAAACATATTTGTTTATTTTCCATTTTTTCTTTATATTCAAAAGGGAAGAAAGTGAAAAAAATAATAGAGTAGCGGGAACTACTTGTATGTTTACCTGCAGGCGGGAGCGGGACAAAACTTGAAGCAGGGAGCAGGAGAAAATAATATTTGTTTTTGTGGGAGCGTCTATATATTATATATTATCCAAGTGATATATAAGTGAATTTTTTTTTATGACAGTATTGAAACTGATACTGTTGCAATTTTTAGATCTTGCGGTATACCATAATACTGCATTACCGCCCAAGCCTATTGTGGAGCATGAAATAAGTTAATTCTCGGTTCCTCTGGGCAGCCCTTCATGAGAACTGACAATTCATGCACTTGTCTGTATCTGTAATGTTGTCTACAATCTATCATATGACAGTTCCTAAAGTTTCATGAATATGGCAGGCATGGGAACAAGGGACGCTGGTTAGCATGGCCCTAAAAAAAAAAAGCATTTTTCTCCACGCTAATGACCTTTGTGTACCCTTGCAGACGTGGGTGTGTTTTTCTAATCAGATGCAGAAGATGGAGGCATATACAAGTACACGGTGATTAGACTAACTACGGGACGGGACACGGACGGAACGGAACAAGAGTCGAAAAAGAAACCTTCGGATCGCAGAATACCGTAATTTTAACACTCCTGACACAAACACACACACAGTCTGCCACAAGTGGCAGTAATAGCCTTCAACCCAGATGATACGTCTGCCTGTGAGTCACTTCCCAGACGGCAGACATTAACATTCATCACTGCCAATGCGAATGGCAATGCAAAATGTACAAATCTGAAAAGCCTGAAAAAGCAAAATGTCCAAAAAACTAATAATAAAATAATTAATAAAGCCTAAAGTGCGGAATTTCTAAAACATACTGCATAAAATGATATGATTTTTCTAAAATACACTGCATGGGAACAAAATTTAACTAATAAATTAATTGATAAATACAGCCTCGAGAGCAGAGTTACTAAAAACACACTGCATGGAATAAAAAGAAATCTAAATTAATAAATAATCCCTAAGAGTAGAATTTCCAAAACACCCCGCATTATAAATATATAGTTTATACAATATATAGTACCACATATAAAAGTGGCTCAAATCAGAATATAAATAAATAAATAAATAAATAAATAAATAAATAAATAAATAAATAAAAATAATAATAATAATAAAAGGATATGGCCGACTCTTGCATGCAGTCTGAGAATAAAGTCCTATATACTATTATTTTCAATACACAAATAAGGTTCTATCATCTGTCTCAAAAAGATGTTACTAGTACAAAACTAAACCAAAAAAGTGAAAACACTGTTCAGCATCAAAGTCTGAATTAAAAACCTAGAGTCGCCCCGCAGCCCACCGGCCAACACAGAGCCTCTACTCTTTGTAGGGGTGTACACACGGAACTAGCTCAGCTTTCATTAGGAATAAGTCCTACTGAGAAACCATCTGTGCTTAAAACACACATGAAACACAGAGACTGCCTACACTGCATCTCTAGAGTGAGTAGATGCAGCGTACACACCTACATGCGCTCTGAGAGGCTCGTGTGGTTTTCCACCGTGCTGCATGCATGCAGCGCTGAATGTGTGGTGCATGGCATGTCCATATGTTGAGCGTGAGGGCCCACGGAGCTCAAAGAGCACTAGCAGATCGATAGTCGTGCTCTTAAAGGGCCGACGGTAGGTTTTGATGAGCTATGCCTCCTAAACAGCTGAATGATTCATTAGTGAGTCAGCACACTATACATCCTGTGTGCTGCAGATTCTGGGGCGAGACTATTGCAGGAAAACAGCTGACAGATGGTACCAAGCAAAATTACTTAAGTAAAGCAAACCCTTCTGCAATTACATGACCTAGTCTGGTAGACTGCATCAACGTAAGAGCAGGAAGGTTTCGAGAATTCAAACCACCCTGTAATACATCAGAATCCTCATTTTAAGAGGATAATAAGCAGCTAAATGCTAAGAGGATCAACTGCAAAATATGGAAGTAGAGAGATGTGTGATTTTTGGGTCAAATCATGTCACAGTAGGGGCATAACATATGTTGATACCATATCCATTAACATCATAAACACTGTAAAAAAAGGATTTGTTTGGCAACTGTATGTGTGTAGTTTTTTCTTTTATTGGTACAGGTCCATATTGGTTATTTAATTACATTTAGATCATATTTTCTTTCATCTGACACTTTATTTTATATAAAAATTTAATCATTATATAATTATTTTAATAATATATTAAATAACACTTAAACCCTTAGCAAAGGCCAAAGTAAATACTAAAACTTTCTTGTTTTTCATAATGTTGCCCAAATCCACTACTAGCATTTAAAGACATTACCTTTTCTTTCTTTCTTTTTTTCCCCAGCTCTTAAGAGTTATTAACTAAAACTACCATAATTATCTGCTACAAGTTTTATAGTGTTGCATCATGGTTCACAAAGTGCCAAAAGAAAAATAAACTATTTACAATAAGGTTCCATTAAGGTAATGTTTCACCCAAAAATAAAAATTCTGTCATTTACTAGCCCTCAAGTAGTTAATTTCATTGTTCTGTCAAACACAAAGAACGATATTTTGAAGAAAGTTTTTTAACCAGGCTGTTTTGGTTCCCCATTGACTTTTTGTCTTACTATGGAAGTAAGTGGTGAGCCTGGTTACAAACTTTCTTTAAAATATCTTCCTTTGTGTTTGGCAAAACAACTACTGATTTGGATCTGCTCAAGTGTGAGTAAATGATGACAGAACTATTCCTTTAACATTAGTTGATAATGTAAGTTACCTTGAACTAGCAATAAAAACACACTTAAACCCTTTATTAATCAATTATAATCTGAAACACATTATTATTATTTTAAATATGTACTTGCATTTTTATTAACTAACATTAAAAAAAGATTATTAAACAGTGTAGCAATTGCACTGCTCACTGTTAATGTCAGTTAACTAATGTTAACTAATGGAACCGTATTATAATATGCAGGAACCAACTTCTTAATTGACAAACCCACAACAGTGATAAACATCATGTGTCTAATATGATGCAAATGAACAGAGACTTTCTGCCTCCACAACGCTCATGAAATGTTGATGTTGATATTCTCACAGCCCTTATGTGTGCAGACAGCTTGATTAGGGAGCTGGAGAGAAACAGGCTGGTCAGGATGTCAATAACGGAGAGGGATTGGCTGCTAACAGAGCATCACGGGAATACAGAACTGGCTAGCAGTTGTGCAATCATATAGAAGCTGCAGGGAGGGGGAAGTCCTGCGGAGGAGACTGAGTGTGTATGTCTCAGGGGTTGATATAAAAGCTGGCAGCAGATGAGATGTGAAAAGAGGAAGTGTGAGGACAGATTAACATGCACCGGCTGGAGTCACACTGAAGGAATTGAGAATACGGAAGCCTGGCGGGTTTCTCATCAAAGACTCCAACTGTCTCTCATGCTCTCATCTTTCTCTCCCCCTAGGTTTAGGAAGAACTGCAAGCGCTCCGATTCAGGCCCTAACGCCAACCAATCAGCAATCTCTTGCTTGTTTCAACAAGGAAAAAACCAGCATACAGTCATTCATCGTCTCGCATTCATTTCCCATCCTGTATAATCCCCACCCTGTTGCTGTGTCATTCTGGGTGTTCAACTGATTTTGCTTGTCTACAACCTACAATTATTATTAAAATCAGAACTATCATATTATAATATGTGAATGATGGGTTGGAGTTGGGCGGTGTTATTCATGTACTATTATTGCACTCATTAATATTTTGAATTTGACTATTTTCATCTTCAAGCTCATTTTTATCATTTTAAAATGGATGCAAGGTCAGGCTTCTCTGTGCACTTCCTGCAGGCTCTCTAGCTTCCAAAAAAATCACTGTTTGGATAAAAACAAATCCTCATTCACACACATAAGCAATCCAATTCCAATAAGTGACATCTTCAGATACACGAAAAGCCTCCAAATCCTGTAAAAAGCCAATGCGGCTCTTTCAGACACATCTTCCACACAAAGAACCTAAAAGACACAACAAACAAGAATCAAGGCATAATGCTGCCATCCTCCCTCATCAGACACCCACCGCCGCTCAATTCATCTGGAGAATAAGAGCAGAGATTGACAGCACGCTGTTGAGACTGAATGCTTTGTAAAGCCCTGAGCATTCGCTTACTATTCTCAAGCGATCTATCTTTAGCTCCTCTTCATCCTTTATTAGCATCCCATGAGAATGCAGAATGCGTGTACAAACGTACATTGTGTAGGAAGGGCTGATTTTCACTTGGCCAGAGCAGGGTAGGAGGGCATCAATTATTTGAGAAATCCAAGTCAGTCCAGCGGCTTTCCACCCCTCTCAATAAAACATTGATTCAAGTGGGGGGGGAAAGCTTTTTGTCAAGCGACTTTTCTGGCTTCAGCACTGGTTCAGGCTTCCAAGATCAAAAAGAGAATCCTGCTGAAGCCTTCTGAGAAGCATGGTCAAAACAGGTGTGAAAGGAGGATCGGAATAGACCTTAGTTAGGGTAGACGCCATATTGAAAAACGAGGCTGTGGATAGACTTTGCAAAGACATGCACTGTATACTCTTATGTAATATTCATGTAAATCACAACTTTCAAAATTAATTTACAGAGTTTCTGACTGAAAATCCTTTTGGAAACAAGTTGAACAATCGGTATGGTGTTAAACGACAGTAAGATCTATCTCACAGCCTCGTTTTCATTCCTGTCAAAAATTAAATATGGCGCTACCCTGATGAAGGTCTATAGAGGGAGGAAAGGTGAAAGTAGAGACAGTGTGGGGTTAGTGAGAGTGGACCCCAGAGGTGAAGGAGAGCTTCCACAAAGACAAATTGCTATTCATGCTGGGATCCTCCAGCGTGCTGATTGGCTGTAAGAGTGTAAGTCAGTGGTTATCTACATTTAGCAGCTCAAAGCCCATCTATACAGTATCTAGGTCACTTATTGCTCTTCACAAAATATAATGTACACTGAATATTAATGTTTTATTATTCTGGGTTAATTATTACAGTTTTAAAAAATGGTTCACAATAAGGTGTAATTTGTTAACATTTATTACAGTATTTATTTTCTATTTGTTAGCTAAGAAAAATACAGTTATTCATTGTTAGTTCATATTAGCCCACAGTGCATTGCTAACAAACAGAACTTGGGATTTGAATAAAGCATTAGTAAATGCTGAAATTAGCATTAACTAAAATGTTGTAGAAGTGTTGTTCATTCTTAGTTTGTGTTAACCAATGAACCTTATTGTAAAGCGTTATCAAAAAATGCCTGGTAATGGATAAATGTCCAGTACTCAAGTGCATGTATCTGAAAAGATCTCAAATGAATGGTTGAATTTAGGCATATTAAGAAAAAAAGTATATTCATTTCGATATCTGCCAAAGACTATATTTAAGTGTTATTAAATTAATAATGTGTATAAATTAACTTTAAGTGAGCACTGATGGCAAGTCACTAAAATATATATTAAAAAAAAAAATGCAGATGTGCAATTAAATGCAGAACGTCAGCCAACAAAAACAAATCTTGAAGATACTTTGTGCATTTGCCAAACTTCTCTGCCTCCTCTTAACAGGATTCTGTTTTTAGCCCTTTTCCTTTGACATTATTAAACATCTCTCCTCTTCACTCTCCTCAGTAAAGGGCCATAATAAATGCTAATATCCCTCATTATTCATGCTGCATCCTTTGGCCAGGGAGACCCTGCAAATCAATTCTGTCAGCCAACAACTAGACAGGCAAAATGTAATCATGTTGTTTGCGGAGGAAATTAAAACAACTGGGTTTGACCTTTTCTTTGTCTCTCTTAGTCAGTTGATTTCAGACTGAATGAGGGCAGGCAGGAACAGACACATGTTTTGTGACCTAAGAAAAATAACGCTTCTTGTTTAACTCGTACCTCCAATCCCATACAAATGAGGCGCACTGGTCTACGTAAGTCTGTGTAGTGTTAACCGCCACATGCCACGACAAATGACTAAATGTACCAAACGAGACCAGGTGTTTGTGCATTGCTGACATAGCAGTGACTTCATAACAGAAGATCATGATATTGCGGTAAAATAAATATGATTATATAAAACACATATATAGATGACTCATCTCAAAGGGCTATCCCCTTAATAATAAATTAGAATTTAAAATACATACATATAAAATTATCTATTCCTGTGATGGCAAAGTTACATTTTCAGCAATCATTACTCCAGTCTTCAATGCCACAGCATCCTTTAGAATTTCTACCATGCTGATTGGATGCATCGATGTTCTTCGTATTTTCACAAAAAACACAATTTAGTATGTCTTTTAAGGCTTTTGAATCATGTCCTCACTGTCCTCAGCCACCTTCTCATTGTAATACCTCTGTCATACCCATATCACTATATAAATGTGTGTTCCCATTAACCACCCTAAACAGTGCGCACACACACACGCACATACATATGCAACTGGCTATTGATGTTTAGTGGACTCGGGTACCTGGTTTGTGTTGGTGTTTGAGGGCAGAGGGTTGGATACCATTGGTCCAAAGATGTCCAAGTCATCACCGATTGGAGCTGCGCTGCTTGTTCCCGGCCCACTGCAGGCAGAGCTGGCTGTGGGTGCATCTGAACGAGAGAGGACCAAATGTCATGGACATGGACAAAGGGTGTAATGCATTACACAGAGTAACAGTCGCTGTGGACTTTTACTGGTTCCACACCAAAGTTAAACAAGTAATTGCTTATTTTTTTTAGAGTCGCACTTGAATATCTCCATACATATTTGCCTTAAATAACAAAACAGTGCCATAGATATATTCAGAGGGTTTTGCATTCTGTACATTTATGAAAATGAACGCATACTTAATTACACAAACGCATCATTTGCATATTTCAATTAAGCATTTCACAAAACTTCTAATACAAAACACTTATTTAATGTACTATGAATACTCAACTGGTGAAAGTACAGTGATATGTTTTAGTAAAAAATGCATTTGACCTATAGTGTCTTGCCTTGCTACATATACGGTTCAAAATGAAGAGTCAATTTCTATAGTTTGTATGATTACTCTGCTAGGACACCTATTTCACAGACCAGCAGGTTTAACACCAAACAAGGGCAAAGAAATGAAAGTTTAATTTGTTTGCAGCGTCCAACTACTTTTCAGGGCCATTGAATTGATCTATTCTTAGCCAATGAAGTCAGATATCAGAGACGCAGCGGCTGTACAGACTCTTTACATAACAATTCAGATGCATCTGTGACTCATTGACTCAGCAGTGATGACCAGTGCCAGGCTAAACCTGCTAGTATGAGTCTTTGTCTCAGTAGAGAGAAATAAAGGAGTGTTCATCTGGCAGCAGCCCACACCGCCTGCTCAGCTTGCCTTTCCTGTTCCTGCTACCTATCGACTCCATCCAAGAGAGCAGGAAATCTAATCACACTCCGCACACACCTCCGCCAACGCTGGAGAAAAAGCACCCGCTCGCCTCCGATGCCGGCCTGCCGCTCAGACGAACTCTCTCATTCCATTAAAGTCAAAGACTCCATCAGAGCCCTGCCTGTGTTCACGCGTTACAGTGCGCAGAGTCAGGAGCCGCTGCCATCTCTTTATGACTGATAAAATCCAGGAAAATAAAAGAGCTCAAAGTAATAAAACTGGAGCGAATAGCTATGGGAGTGGGGAAGAGGAGAGACGCAACGCTTGATGAGCTGGGGGTGTGACTGGAAGGAGAATAGGAAGAGGAAATTAGAGAACTCGCGTATAGTGTGATGTGAAAAAGACTGTAGCATCTGGAAAGCCCTGCACTCTATTTCAAAAGCTTTTATGTGTGCACAAACATCTGATATGCTTTAAGAGCGCCTTCTCATGCTGTCTAAATCAGCCGTTTTCATTTGGTGGTGGGTCTATTTTGATAGGCTTGTGAATAGTAAGGAAAAATTAAGCTAAATGCATGAATAACAAATACGAAAAGAATTAATGGGCTGAGAAATCGAACTATAGTAGCATACATGTAACTTGGTGGAAGGTAGCCAAAGATGCAATGCACTTATAAACGTATGGACAGATCTTTTAAGATATTGTAACATATATTTGAGTGTAACTGATTATTGACAAAAAATAAGACAGAGACTTGGTTCTGTCTATCGACTGCTGTTGATTGGATCGAAGCAGATTTTGAATGCGAGCTTGCAATCAATTTTAACAAGCGGCAGGATTTATGCAAATGAAATGATCGGACAAGTCTGATGTAAATTACCAGAAAGAAGTCTTTTGTTTCTCTTAAGGATCAAGATGATATTTTGACTACAAATGAATACTAAAAAGTGAATCATTCCCAATAAAGTCAATACTATACGCATTTAGAATTTTTATTATATGCTGCCTTCAAGCACATTTAAATATATTTCTTTGCTTATAAAACAAAAACTTACTGTGTTAGGATGCCACGTGACAAATAAAACATTTGGGTGCTGAAACGAAACCAGATGAGAAGCATTGATCTGAATCCTTCCAGACATTCAACGCATCGGTTTACTCTTTTCAAAACATCTGAAGGAAAACTACAGATGAGCAAAACCTCTATTATATTATATCCTGATTAAATATGCAAATTAAATGAGATTAGGCCACATTCACACCTGGTATTATCCATTTTTAAGTGTTCATAGCAAACACAGGTGGAAATGGGGTCCAACACATTTTGTGATCAATTCTAAACCACATCTGGGGTGGAAATTGTTTAAAATTAAAATGACCCATTGACTGCCAATGGAGTGGAGGCTGACTTGATTGGGAGCTTACAGTCACCTATAAGTAATGGACTAAAAAACAAAACAAAAACAAATTACACCTTATTGTGAAAAATTACTAAGTAATGGTCTAAAAAGAATAAAAGTAAGCAAATAAAATTTCCATACTTTTAGGATGAGAATAAAAGTATGCAGTCATGAATGTTTACCTTTAAAACATGCAGGTGTTAATACCAGATCTAAACAAAACTCAACAACAACTAAATACATGCTTAACATAGAATGCAAATATATTGATATATTGTTGATTCATTGTAATTCGCTTGTTTAATCAAGCATATAATGTGAGTAATTTGATCCATTTTTAAATCAACAGCCACATCGATGGAAAGAGAAAAACAATGTTGGATGTCTAAACAGTGCTAGAGACTGCTGCTGGTATGGAAGGGTGAGAAGAGATGCTAGGGCCTTGAGCAAAAACACATCAATAAGACGCATGTCTCAATCTCAACACCATCATCTCCAGCCCCTCTTCATCAGCACTGACCCCTACTGCCCCCCAGCTGAAGACGTTCATCTAAACACTCTAACCTCCTTGCCTAGGACACACACATTTGCGGAAATTTATATATTCTCACCCACTCTCTGTCTCTCTCGCTCATCATAACGGACAACTTGGTAGCAGATCGAGATTGAGAGAGTGAGAAATATCAAATAAGAGAGAGAGAGTGATAAAAACAAGACAGAGCGACAAAGGAAAGCTCCAGGGCAGCAAATAGAAACTTTCATTTCCCAGAAAGTAATATAACATCAATTGTGCTTGGTCATCTCAAGGGCTCGAGTTGCTGGCCTGATCAATACCGCCAGGACTGAACTAGCAGTGTGCTTCCCTGAACCTTCATCTAGACAGTAATAGCAGTCAGTGTGTTGCACTATCGGAGCCTTAACAAAGACTTTAAAACATGTCTCTTTGGTGTACAGCAACACATCGTCTTCCAACTGTTCTGTGACAAAAGACAAAGAAATAAAAAGACGATTTTCTCCAGATAAATGAGGGGGAAAAAAAAAGGTTCAGTTAGATCAAAAACAAAAATAAAGACTTCAAATGCTACAAGAGCATTTAAGAATCACAGCAATTCAATATACAGCAAAATTAATATTCATTTTAAGGTTTGCTATAATTACATTTGATGTTTTTTAAAGACTACTTTAGTGAGCAACGAATGACAGGCGTCAACATAAGCATGCACAATTAAACACTTTTATTCATTATTATAGGACAATATTGAGCAGACATGAAGCAAATATATATATATATATATATTTTTTTTTAGGAGGTTTTTTTTTTAAAGAAATTAATAATTTTATTCACAAATTATGCATTTAATTAATCAAAAGTGAGTAATAGCTTCTTTCCATTACAGAAATAATTTACAGTTTAATATATATTAAATAAGAAAATGTATTGTGTATACTGAATTTATTATGGATGTGTAAAGACCCACACTGCATATACTTATTAAATATTTACATGTATTTAAGTGTATATACTTCTATTCATTCTATTCATATGATTATATATTAATGCATTTAATATATAAACGTAACATTTTTCTTTAATATATGCATGTGTGTGTATTTTTATATAAATAATAAAGTATAAACACATTATGTAAAACAAATTGTTATAAGTGAACTCGAAAATAGTTATTTTTTATAATAGCTTTTAAAATAGCTATTTTTGCAGCAGCACCCCTACTTCTCTCGCTCCAGTTTATAATTATATATTAAGGAAAACAAGCCAAATATCATGTTGAATTTATCAATGCCTATCGTCAATATATCTGACTATATATCTATATATTAATTTGTGTGTAATCCCATCTGATTAATCAATGACAAAAATTCTGCTCCCATTCCACTACCTCGCACCAATTAAACTTTGAAATATCTAAAATCTTTTTGGTGTAAAATGGCCGTGAAGTCTTTGGGTTCCAGCCTACCTTAGACATATCAAATTCCCCGATCGGCAACGAGATGAGTAATCAATTATTCATGTCTTACCAAGGCCTAACAGGTCGATGGCGGGCTCCGCGCTCTTCTTGGGACTGATTCTGGAATCTGTCTGGTTGTCCTCTCTTTTCTGGGATGAAGGGAGACAAAAAAAAAGAAAGGAAGGAGAGTTAGTGAGAAGTATTTTTTGGATCACAATAGAGAATGCGAGCATCAGCGTAATAGGCCACCAGTTGTTGTTCTGATTCGAATGTTGTTCAGTCTTCAGATGCTATGTATACACAGCTTCGGAGTTTTATCTTTGCTAGTCGGGCACTTTGACGGCTCTGAACATCCTGTGCTGCAAATTGTATGAATAGATAATGCAACGCGGTGCCGAAATAGCTCGCTCACTCTATTTGTTCACAGCCTGACTGATGCCCGACTGCACCTCACAGGTGTTGACTGACCATGCCACTTTAGAGATGCAGTTCAAAGACGCTCTTGAGGCCTGTGATTTGTGACGGGCAGAAAGAAGCATCTCGAGCTGAGAAGACGAACCGTAATCCGGTCTGAACGGCCGATCGATGGGCTCTGGGTTAAAGCCTGGATCAAAGCCAGACGGAGGCCTTTTAAAACCTCATTCTACACAAAAAACACATATACACAAACACACAAGTAAACTCGAGAGGACAGCACTGGGTTGTGTTTTTCCACGAAGACTGGGAAGACAAAAGGTAACAAAAGGGCAAAACGCAACTCCCGGCAGACTGTACTGTCGAAATCTGAATAAAACCAGTGTCTGATATCGGCCTTATTTGCACAATGAAAGAGAATGATAAATGCGAATTTGTCTGGATGTGTCACTTAACGTCATCATTGCGCAATTATTCTTGGCAAAAGATTGGATTTGAGCGATTGAAAAACGGGACAGAACTGACACAAGCACTCTAACGAGCATCTGCAGGCAGGGTTTGTGGTGAAGTGTCAAGCCAGGTGCATCGTGGGTAGAGGATTAAATGGGGAAAAAGAAATTTGCTGCTCTCCAGTGAGCTCGAGACTCGAGTCCATTCAACTGTGGGGTAAAAAAAATAAACAGTTGCCTACTTACGAAACGCTTTTACTGATTTCAAAGCCGTCAAATGCGGTTTCTGATGAGAAATTACATCGATCGTTCATAATTTTACAAGCTTCTGAATTATGAAAGCTATCAGAAGGGTGTTTTATACATCGCTGGGCACTAAGCTCTTGAGAAAAGGTTGGAAATTGAATTAAAGTGAATTGAATCTTAATCTTTGAGCGATGAAAAGCTGCTCCAGCCTTGCATGTCTGCTTTTGTGTGCAAGGCCAAGCCTTTCACTTGTGACCTTTTTTATTGTGGTACACAAGCAGGGACACACATAGGCAGGAACGCGATGTACAGCTGTCCTTAGGAAGAGAGAAAAAAACAACAACTTTTATACGCCTCTATGATTGAAATCCATAATCTTAAAATGGTTGGTTGGGTTGAATTATGTATGAATCGAGGGCTTAGGTGCGCTACTATTTGTTGACTTTGACACACGCAGACTTTGAAGATGACTTCGAAGAAGAAATCCTTCAAGAATGTATTTGTGCTTCAGATGATGGAAACACAACATGCTGAGACAAATAAACAAAACATTCACAAGACAAATAAACTGAAATACAAAGGCTTATGGCACACACATCACACCTTGTAAAAAAAAGGGATAGCCAACTTTGGGAAGATCAGAGGCCACACAGGAAAGGTTCCCTTTAACCTCAAGGGACGAATTTAATTTTCTTATGTGTTTTATATTAATGAGGTGAGCAGTCCAAAATAAGTTTCATTATTTAACCCCAAAATATTACAAATATTTTTTTTAAAAGTACTGAAATTTAAACAAAACCTATGAAAATAAAGGGTAATATTAATAAAATATAAAATATTACTTATAATAAAGCTAATAATAAAATACCAACAATACTAACCGATGCACAATTCGACTACAGTTTTCTGCTTTCCTTCATGTTCTGCTTTTATTTATACATATCTATGCTCCTCCAAGACCTCTTTCAGTCCGTCTCCTCCTCTCTCTCAGCCTTTCCTCACTGCCTCCATCACTCTCGAAAGCTGTTCAGTGCACGGGTGTGAAATTGCTTGAACTGTGGAGTTCTGTCTCTGGGGCCTCTCCAATCAAGGTCATTTCTAATTCATGAATACTTCCCTTTGATGGAAGAATAATTCCATTTGGGTCACATTCCCTCACACTCAACGCGGCCGCCCCATGCAAACAGGATCAGAGGGAGATGCTCATGTGCGCTCAGGCGCTATGAACAGGGACACTCGTTTTACACTTCATTCTGGACTGATGCAAAACTGAACATACTCACAGCTTCATGCACTCCAGCTATGAATCAGAGATGGAGAAATTAGTCTGTCACCTATTTTGAGTTCATTAACGGACCGCTTTGTTATTTTTTCAAATGTTGAAAGACCAAGAAATTATCAATGCAGTTATTTGTGATTATCAAGGAGGCGAAAAAGAAGGGTTGAACACAACATATAAATGTTAAGTAAAATAAAGTTAAAATACATAAATTAAAATATAAAATTAGGCAAAGATTAACAAAACTGAAAAATTTAATTAAATTAAAAAACCATAACCATTGTTCCCACTTTAAAATGAATGAAATCCTTTATAATTTAGTATTCATTAATTTATATGTATTAATTGTAATTATTTATTATTAACAGACTTGGCTATTATTACTAGCTATTAAAAGAAACAATAGTTTATATGGTCCAATATTGTAAGGGATCCAACAAAATGGACAAAACACAAAACAATACAGCATACTGTAAACAAACAAAATACCTACATAGCGTTTTCTTGTCTGTGAAATAAAAATAAAATAAAAACATGAATTAAACTCAAGATTACAATTATTAGAAGATGTGAAGGGTAGAGAAGGGTATCTTGAGAAGGAACGGAAGAGATGTTCTGCACTCCTTCCGCAGCGCAGAAATAATAATAGTGGAAGGAAACTCTCTGCAGAAAAGTACAGCGTGTTCTTGAGCTTATGAGTGGGCACATGCCACTTTCTGTAGCACAGTTCCTTTACACAGGACCAGGACAAAGCTCTCATTCCTCAGAGGCATTAATTATTAGTGAAACCATAACGTGAAAAAGAAAGACAAGTTAGAAAAACTACCGGAAGTGCTCTGAAGGCTTGACAGACCAGCTCCCATTGGCACATTCAATAACAAATAATGAGGCTACCTACTGATATACTCCAAACATTTTTACAATTAGTGCCAAACTTGCAATCTGACTGACTGAGCAGCGTTATGGGCTTTGGTCACCAAAAACTAAAGGTGGACGTAATAAATTAAACCCCTGTTACAGAACATGATAAGCAGTCAAACTCATTCAGTTTCCAGTAATTAAAGAAGCACAAACCCCAGCCAGCGGTTAATGGAAGTGTGGCAACATCTGCCAGTGGATGCACAGAATGAAGAGACTCAGGCCTGAGCCACGGGGGGAGAAAACAAGACTCGGTTATCATTTAATATGCTTATCATTAATTATAGTTCATCATTGTGCTTATCAGGGATATAAACTGGGGTGGCCTGAGGAGTCTTCGGCTCGTAATCAGCACAGGCACTTACATCACTGATTACTTTATTCAAATTCCACTTTAATCAGCCGTTAATCCACATGCTCTCTGCGAGTCCGGACTTCCTGCGGCACAAGGGCAGCAGCGCGGCTCCTTGCAGCTGAAGCTGGAAAACTCGGAAATACAGGACGAATGACAGCTGGATGGTAAGACCAAGACTGAACCTGGGGACATTTTTTGCTTTTTCTGCACAGATTTTTCTGAATATGATTTCTCAGAACACATTTTGGATGTTCTAAGCCATATTTTCTTATATGGAGCTGAGAGCAATGTCAATTTTTGTACAAAAAATTTAAATAGAAAAATCAAATAACATAACATTTATAAAGTAAATCTTTTCAGGTTTCATTCACTAACACTAACTACTCAGGTGGGTCAAACCACAGCATACTATGACTGGATTATTTTAATAAATTCTTTGTATTTTTCTAAAAATATTGTTAGTTTACAGCTAATATATTGTTGTTATTTTGCCATTGAAAAACATCAGGTCAGCATTGTTTTTTATAATTAATATAATATATTAACAGTCATTTTAAGTCTTTTTTTTATTTGTTTCTTTTTTCTTATTACTTTTTTTCATTTATTCTGCTAAATTATTTCACAATATTGTTTTTTGATCAAACAAACAACCATCTATTACAAAAAAAAAAAAAAAAAAAATCTTACTCACACCAAACCTTTCACAGATAATTAATTAAATATTATATCACAGATAATTAATTAAATATTATAACACTAAAAATAATGTTGATGAAAACAAAAAGGACTGGAAAATATGACAGTACTGCATAATAAAAACACATTTTATTTAACTGAACAAACAAAAAAGAAATATTGAATGAATGAACCCATAAGAGGCAGGGAATGTGTAAAATTTTGTGAATGACTAGCATTACAATTCAGCGTAAATCTGCGGGCCTGCTGATGGCCTGGAGCAATGGATAAGAGATGAAGGAAAAAAGATGAAGAAAACAGGGCTTGTTTATGTGCTGCAAGTCCATGCAATGTATTGCATATTGTATGGATGTGTGAGCCTGCTTTTCAAACATTTCACAGTAAACATGGCCACTGTAATCTGTATTATGTATGTGTTGAGTAGTGAGCATTTTTCAGTCGTAAGCCTTTGTTAGCATTAGAAGGGATGGACAGGCATGAAAATTCAACAGATCAACAATAGATGTGTGGCTAGGGAGCGGGAACGCTGGGGCGAAGGCTCACTTCTGTGAATGATGTACTGCAGGGGGTTCTGGGCCGAGCTTCTGGCCCGTCACAAACTGTCAACGCACATCAGACTGAAGAGAATCCGCCGCGCTGATACTTCCACGCTTGCCTGTCTACATACACACACACATACACCGTGTTCCTCCCTAGACACGGTGCTTTTGTGAAAGCTACGGAAACCAAGTTTGAGGGGTCAGAATCCTCAGTTGCCAGACTGAAACCTTTTTTTTTTTATGGCGGCTGCACTTAATTCTTTTGACAGTCGGGCAAAAGCGTAGCAGAAAGAGGAAGGTGGTGCCAAAAAAATAACGGTGCACAAACATTCAGTGCTTATTATGAAGAAAAGCAGTGAAACAAGGTATATTAAAAAGCGTGAAAATCGCAGCAGATGTTGCATTAACCGCGAGTTTTCTGCAATTTACTTAATTTTAAAAACACTGTCAAATAATTGCATTAGCTATTTTGATAAAAACAAAGACATCTAGTCTTTCGCATTTTCCTATTTTAGAAAGAAAAATACCACATTAAAAGGAAGCAGAAAATTGCCCAATAAAAATAGTAAGGATTTGTGGAGAGAAATTATATGAAATACTTAGTGAAATGGGATCATGTTCAATTAATGAATTTGCCATCTGGTACAATACAGTAATTTGAAACTTGATTTATTGTACGTTGTCCCTTTCCAAAGACATAAATAAAAATAAAAAAGCCAAAAACCTAAAACATAGCATTTGGTAAAGCTAAAATATTGTTTTCTTGTGAAATTAAACACCATAAAAATGGATTTCTTATTTAGTTTTAGAAGAGTCTTGTTGTGTGAAAATGTAAAAAGTATCTTTTGTCACTTGTTTCAAAGTGAGGGAAAAAATAAATAGACTCATATTACAGTACAGATACGTTGGCTGAAAGCTGTATTAGCCGTTTTCAACTGAAACATCACAAAGCTACTTGTTAATAATTGACTTTTTGCAGTAAATTCCATATTGAAAAAAAAAACAGAAATCATTCTAATATACTCTAATATTATCAGTGTTGAAAATGATTAAGTTGAAATGATTAATATTTTTGAGCAAATGATGTTATTGTTTTCTGGATTCCTCGATGATTAAACATTATTTAATTTTTTTTTTCTTTATTTAAAATCTTTTGCAGCGATGTAAAACTTACTTTCATGTGTTATAATCCATTTAAATGCATTATTCCCAGCTGATTAAAACTAACACTTTCTTTCAAAAAAATCCGACTTCAAACTTTGTGACAGAAGCTATATATATATATATATATATAGCATATATGCGTGAGCCGACCCCAGGGGGTTAACTACCCACAGATGAAAGTGCAGGCTGTTGCATGCATAGGTTTTTAATTATTGAAAATGTTCGTATTGGGTATGTCAAAAACAAATGTGCACATGTAAACAGAATGCCAAACATCTATATCATTTTGAAAATGAAAATAACAATGGAGCATGACGGAAAATTTACAACGCAGTCCGTCAAAGTGACGAATGATGATTATTTGCAGCGCATCCTCTGAATAGCAGGTGTGTGAGTGAGTGTGTGTTATCACGGCCCTCCTGCTGTGTGATCTCATTCTCTAAAGGTTGCTTGCACCCTCATCTTCCCAGAAACTCCCCCCGTCCTCGCTCTCTCCCTCACCTTTTATCTTGACATCGCTCTGGCCTGTATATCAGCTAATGTGAATTCTGAGTGGATGGGCTGAGATGTTGAGGTTAATGATGATGCCCTCACTGCAGTATATATGAAGCTCAGTGAGGGCTGTCTGAACCCCCAGAGCCACTTCACTCGCACCTCAAGCCTCAAGTCAATACGGTGGTTAGGCCTCAATCTCAGCACACACACACAGGGTGGGAGTTAAAGTCTCTCCACTCCAGGCTTCTAACCACACAGTCATTTTCATACCTACTGGATTCTCACGCTTTCCAAATTGTTTTTGCAAAGGTCAAATGCAATGTTCAGCTTGCAGGGTGTGACAGTGTAAATGGGGAAGATGGGGGGGGGATGGGGGGGAACAACCCTTCGGCCACAGATGAGAGAAGAAAGCTGAAGTGGTGCTCTGAAAACAATTTTTCTTTCTCTCCCTCCCCCCTCCCCAACAATGAAACAATGCCACATAGAATCAAAGCATCCATAACTTTTCGCAAGTTCATTAACAATAAAAGAAATGTGAATCACCAGGCAGCAAATTACAGTTTTACAGTCTCGTATACAACTGGATCTACAGCCACGTCACGCACAGCCGCGCAGAAAAAGTCTCAAACGCGTAGAGGTGACCAAATAAACAGGGAGAAATGCATGAACCGAGTTTAATAGCAATTGTGAAGGTGAATTGTGTGTGATTTCTCTGCCATTAGAAGCACGGAATTGCAAAGAAACATTTTAACTTTATGACCAATAGGGCTGGGTAAAAATATTGATTTTCTGATAAATAAGATAGATTTGAAAAACCATGATATAGATTTTTTTAATTAGAATAAACTATAGTAAGAAAATGGAAATGTTCCTATGTCCGAAAATGCTGTTTCTCAAAAACATTATGCTAAATACGAAGTATGGTGAAATTTGTAGTATTAACAAAATGGTACATGAATGACATACTACAGATGAGATGAGATGAGATAAGTCACCACCAATGAATTAGCAGCCCATGATTTGGTTTACAACAAATGACCCTGAAATATTAATTTGTAGTGGAAAAAAGAAGTCAAGTCTACAAAAAAGTAGGGCTGTCAAAAATAACGCGCTAACGACGTTAATAATTTTTTGTCGCTAATTATGTCAATTTATTTAATGCATTTCAAGCATGCGCAGTGTGACGAATTATTTGACAGGAAAGTGGGACAACAATTACCTCGGAGTAACTGCACATTGTATCAGTAACACGTGGGAATTGAAGTCTTTTGCGCTGACTATAATAAAAACTGATGTGCGTCATTTTGCGGAGGCTTGTAAAGAACTGTCCCTGTCTGTTCCACGTAACGTTAAGTGGGACATCGAGGGCAAAACGACAACCATTGGGATGTAAGCGGCACGCATGCAGAGCAGGAGCAGCGCGCTTATTGTGCTAACAAATGCCTCTAGTTTTATTCATTTAACAGACCTTTGAAGTTTGGGCAAAAACTGGTTTTAGTGATTTGTTTTTGTGTATTCTATTTTTCATATGGTGAGTGTAAAACACGAAACACAATCAATTACACGATTTTATAGTAAAATGTGTTACTTTTCATGTTAAAAGTGCCAGTGTAGATCAAGAACAACGCACTCGTTCACATTGATACCTAGAATTTGCCTGATGTATTAAAATCTGTAGTCTCTCCACAGTGACAAAGCACAGGAGAAAGCATTTAATAATAAAAAAAAATACACTCTTCACATTTAATTTATGCAAAACACTAAAGGTTCCTGGCACAAATTTCTCATCAGGCCGTGGGTCGAAGGGGAAAAGATTTCATTAGGCATAGCTGGTGTTATGGGAGATGACCCTATTCTAGGGTCTGCAGTGACGCAGACAGGCAGGCCCAGAGATCAATGCAAAACACGTTTGAGGACGCAGTCAGGCTCGCTAAATGATGGCTTATTAAAAGAAAGAAATGATGGGAGATAGCAGTGAGAGGGGGTGAGAGAGACGGTGATACAATTAAAAGAAAAAAGGCTCTTAGAAGTTGTTCGCTGGCTTTCAGATGCATTTTTTGATGCACTTTCTGTCGAGTCGCCTTGGACTCGTTCTCCAAAACTCATTTGCTCTCGCCACATCAAAGCAATCGGCTATTTGCGCACGAGTTGCCGTTAATAGATTTAAACCTAAGTTTTTTTTTGTTCTTATTAAAACTACAACCGATTTCATTTTGCATAAAGTAATTGGATTTGCCATTTTCACAGGCCTTGGTTCCTGCCGCTCAGAAAGGGGTCTTCTCTGACCAAATCAGGAATCATAACAGCATGCCTTTATGTGTGCGTTCATTCAAATATGGCGGTGCAACATCCTAGGCAGGTTTCTGAGATCTTATCTTGCTCCCCTCGCCTCACACAAACAGACATATAAAGCCAACATCCACGTCACCCGTCCGTCGGCAATAAACTTTTAATTAAGACTTTTCATAAATGCTTATCTTTATCAAAAAGAACTCCGCAGAGCTTGAGAAATCTTAGAGCTCATTTCCTCAACCCAATGCCACAGATCTAATTATGATTCCCACATAGCGCCTTCATGCTTTCGTTGCTCCGAAACCTTGCTAATATTCCGCCTCCAGCGGCAGGTTTAAACACGAGGCTTCAAACCCGCCAGCACAAAATGTTCTTTACAACATCTTTGTGCTTCGGTTCTGCATCCAACACCTTTAATGAACAGGGTGACTGTGTAAGTGGACGCTAGTGGATTTCATGAGAGCTCTTGTATGCTTAAAGATACAAATTAATGTAACACAAATGCATCATACAACAACACATTTCAGACAGAGTAAGCCGTGTGGGCTCCCTTGATCCCGATATACGCCGGGAAACAGTCTCGGCTAGTTTGTCTCTCTCCCGCTGCTCCAAATTCAGCCAATATTGATCAGGCTCCCTGCGGCACCGCTATCGATCGGCTGTTTGCAGGTGTGCGTGTGCATGCAATTGCGTGCGGTGTGAAACTAAACTGGGTCCCTGCAGGGTGACTGAGCGGATGGTGGGGGAGGGAGATATCTAGTTAAGGAGAGGAGGGTTGTTTGTCAGAGGACACTGCTCATTTAGGGCGCCCTTCACTCTCTCACTTTTATACACGTGGCTCTTGTCGTATTAGGGCTGCCAGCGGAGGGAGCTGGAGGCAGATGTGTTGTTGTAAGGTGGAGGCAGAGATGAAGCTGGTGCTGGCGGAAAGAAGAACCGATTTAACACTGTATTACAGGCCGTAATAAGCAGCTAGTGGATAACGGGGCCACTGCATTGTTCATAGTCTCCTGTGCATCATCAATACGATAGTTAAAGGGATAGTTCACACAAAAATAAGAATACAGAGATTTCTGTATTTCCAAAACAACATTGGACACAACTGATGTTAGCTTCATAGCATGTTTATTAGCATGTCTATTATTAACATATTGGCTGTTTATAATCCACAACCCTAATTCTACAACACCTAAACGTAACTACCTTACTAACTATTAATAAGCAGTAAATTAGAGGTTCAAGGTAAAACTTATAGTTAATGGTTTGGTAACAGCGAGAATTGGACATTACAAGTGTCACCTTGCACAATCTTGTATTGGTGCTGAAGGTGATATTTCAGATAAAACCACTAGTAAAATTGATTATGGTTGGTTGCTTTAGATATTGGTCAGACGGTCTCTTCCTGTATAAGTGGGTGGTTCTTGGCCGAAATAAACTGCAATATGGAGCACTCAAGTCTCAGAGAAACTCACAAACGCATGGATTCTCAAAGAGTGGGCGGACAGCTCTGAAACAGAAACTAAATATTCAATCTTACAATAATGTGATTTTTCACAAATTTCAAATCCAGTACAGGGTTTAAACAACAGCAGCAGCAGCAGCAGCCTACGTGGTCTAAAACAAATCAAGACAATGAAGACAGGCCTTTCAGCGCCTCGTATCTCGGCTGTGGTATGGCTTGTGTACGGTGTTATCTTGAGTTCGGCGTTATCATGTCTCTCTCTGATTTATGCTTCTGCAATACGCAGTGCACGGTGCGCGCTGACAAGCTCTGATCTATACGTTTACTGGCTCACACATAGTTTGTTGACTAATACGCTACACTCTTTTCCAAGTCACACACTTGCCGCAGCCTCACAAATAAACACAAACACACCATGGGTGGAAAGCACTGGATTAACCATACTACATTTTGAAAGCATTGACTACTTAAGTTAATATTTTAATTTGCAACCTTTCTTCAGTGAAACACAAATGAAGAAATTTAAATTTTGTTGTCAATAAAATGGAATCAAACCTTTAGACCAGACTTCTACTTTCTGGACCAAAAACTTAAATATATTGTTCAAAATATGGTCCTCTTTTATGTTTTACAAAAAGTCATACAGGTTTAGAATGACATAAGGGTGAGTAAATGATGAGAACATTTTGGTGAACTAACCCTTAAACCGTTGCCGACAGCGTCTGTGTCTGCAGTTGATAAGCCCAGCAAATAATTTTGACTCGATATTGGTTTCAGCTTAACATCCGGTATAACCTAGAGCCATTTAAAGGACAATGAGATTCAAATGGGCTTCTTTACAAAGTTAGTACCTTTGTAAGACATTTATATTTTTCTAGGATTTTCAGGAAAACACCCATAAATTAACAGAAACATGCAGAAATGATTCACTCTCTGGCTCAGCGTTTCTCTCACCAATGTATCGTGTGAATAAGATAACGCCTAAAGGTGCTGCAGGGTTCTCCTGTGTTGAAGGGTAACCGCAGGTGATCCCTGTTGTGGCCACTGTCTGAATGTGTTACCAAACCACAAAGCCACAGAAATCACTGTACAGTTAGGAAACTGAGCATGTATGTAAGAACTTCTCTGTGCATCAACAAAACGACCGTTTCATGACAAGAAACACATTTTTGTTTTTGTTTTTGAAAGAAGTCTGTTGCTTAGCAGGTCAGCAGAGCTGCCTTTTAATTATTAAAAACTGTTGAGATCTATACAAAATCATTCTTATATGCTGAACTCATGCTCAAGAAACAGTTTTAATTATTGTCAAAGTTGAAAACAGTTAAACTGTTGAAAGTGATATACTTTCCCCCCCTCTGAATTCTTTGATGAATCGAAGGCTCAAAAGAACAGTGTTCCTTTGAAATATAAATCTTTTGAAATGTCTTTACTGTCATTTTTGATCAATTGAATGTGTTGCCGCAGAAAAAAATATTGATTTCTTTTATGAAAAGAAAATCCCACTGACCTCAAACTTTTGAACGGTGGTGTATGTATTCTCCTACCTAACCCTTAGTATATGAACAAAAATGACAGTGATGCTTGTCTTAGTAACATCACAACAATTCCACACACTAAGATCCACAATCCAATCAAATCCCAATGGATAACATTTGTCATTTTCTGTTGGATTTCTGATTCACTCAAATGTGTAATATTATGGAACTTAAAGGTGCTGTAAGCTATGCTTCGCTACACTTCAGCCACTAAAATCCCACTAAATAACCCGCTCTCCAAAGACATGTCGGCAAACCAGAACGCTTATCACAAAAAGACTTAAAAAAAAAAAAAAAGACATTTTCCATGTGCAGTTCCACAAAAAATCAAGGCAAATGGCCTTGCATGTACACTTACAGTGCAAAGAGGACCTGTAAGGGTCTAATTAAAGGTGCTATGGTACATTAATGCATGTATGGCGTATTTAAGCCTTTTTTGAGCTCTGACACTACAGAAAAACCATCTTAACACAAGCAGCACTTACTCTGCCAGGCCCGAGTGTGCTAACTTACAGCACCACAGCAAATCACTGCATTTTCCACCTCCTGCAGAGCGACTGAAACGGCCCCCCACCTCTCTCCCTCCATCACTCGCTTCTTTATTTCCCTCCATATAAAATTCATCTCGTCATCTGCAGTGCCTCTGTAAATCTTTCTTCTAATCTGTTTATTGTCTGATGCCATTTCTATCTCCTTTATATTTAAAATGAAGATTTTCACTCTCCTCGATTATCTGTCCAAATCAGGGAACCTTATTCCACCTCCCATCAGGGACTCCACCGCTCTCCATTAACCGCAAGCTGCCGGTACAGTCCAGCATCTGATGCACGCCTCCATCACCACAGAAGCTTCCTCTTCAATGGCGCACACTGATTAGCCGCGATCTCATGCACACAAACAGGCTTGCATCTTTATGAAATGTGGAATGTATTGTTCAGATGATACATCTGTGTGGGGAAATTAAACAACTCATAGCTGTCTAGATCAAACACACAAAACCTCCAAACTGAGAAAAGCATTAACTGCTCATAAACAATCTTTCACAAACAATCAGTCACAAACAGAAACTGCCGTTTTGAATCTTAGTAATGAGCCTATTCTATAAGGTACGCAGCACAATTTTGCATAATAAGATGACCTCAGAATAAACATGCATCCTTCACAGAGAAGGCACTGAATCTGAGACGAGACAAAAAAATAAAAAATATATATAATTGATGTATATATCAACAGCTGTGACGAGCTGATCAAAACCATGTTCATTATCAACACGGATTTGCGCAGCTCGACTGTGAACAGCGGCCGTGTATAGTATATACGGCTGAATGTGAAATCACGCACCTGATGGCATTTACCGCTGATTACAGGACCGGGTTAACTGACAAAACGAGCAAACATATTGGCCGATCTGGATCGGTGCATCTCTACTTTCAAGTACATTCAGAACATTAGAAACGCTAGTTGGTGCTCCTGTATAATCGGTCCGCCAAAACTCATCCAGTGAGAAACGTTCCACGGTGCAAAAATGAGTGCGATTAAAATGCTGATTTTCAAATATATATATATTTGAAAATCAGACAAAAGACAACAGTACAAGACCTTAACGGCTTTAATGAGGCACATAAGCATTGCAAATGACTTTAATGACCAAATTAAAGAAAAAAAAAATATATATATTATATGTATATATACACATGATATTACCTACAAAATACTGAGCATAATTAAAAAACAAATATTTAAAACTTTTCAATATTTAAAAATATTTGAAATTTATTTGAAATTAGCAGATTTGCAATTGTTGTTTGTTATGATTGTCTGATGGGTGGAGAATCATGTAGAATCATGGCTAATGCAGTTTTTCACTAGAAATTATACAAATTGTTTTAAATTAAATAAATACTAACAATGCAGACTAATAGCTTCAAAAAACATATCACTCATATCACAAACTCAACAACTTTGCACTAGGCCTGCTTTTAATGTTTTACAGGTAATTGTTAAAAATTGTTAAAGATTTTGACTTCATGTCTGCACTGTTGTACTCTTTGAATAAACTACAAGTAGAGTCTGAGATATTACTTACTAGATTTTCTATTATGATATTTAACAGTAGACACTGGAAAGCTATAAATAAAAATAAAAAAATAATTAAATTAAACATACAGTACTGTGCCAAAGTCTTATGCCACTAGTATTTTCAGTAACAAAAAAGTTATTTCTTTTGCGGTAGCGTGTCAGTTGGAAATATCAGTTTACATTTCCAAAAATCTTTGTCATTAATATTAATAATGCAGTGAGATTATTGTCTGCACAAGGAATCTGACAACAGCCAGTGCTCCACACAGAGATCTGATCTGAACATCATCCAGTCTGTCTGGAATCACATGAAGAAACATAAATTGAAACGGAATAAATCCAGACGAACTGCGGCAACGTCTCCAGATGAAGAAAAAAAAAAAAACTACCTGGAAAGCTACAGTACTGTTCAAAGTTATAGACACTTGTGTAAAAATTTTATTAAGTTCTATTAACTAAATCAAATAAATATTTGATATTACAGCTTTTGGTAAAACAGATTCTGTTCTGAGGTGCACTTGCACAGAGTTTTTCAGGTAGATTTCCAGGTAGGTGTTTTGAAGCATTTTGGAGACGTTGCCACAGTTCTTCTGGATTTAGTCTGTCTCAGTTTGTTCTGTTTCTTCATGTCGTTCCAGACCGACTGGATGATGATCAGATCAGATCTCTGTGTGGAGCACTGTCTGCTGTCAGACTCCTTGTGCAGACAATAATCTCACTGCATTATTACAATGAATGACAAAAATAATGTTTGGAAATGTAAACTGATACGCTACAGCAAAAGATAGAAAAAAAAAAAAATTGTTGGTGAAAATACTAGTGGTCTAATACTTTTGCACAGTACTTAACATTCTCTAAAAATGTTTAAAAAAATAAATAAATAAAAGAGAATGATTTGAATGATTTTTTGCTTTTTTTGCAGTGTGACAAAGAGAAGACAGTGAATGAGAAGGAGAAAAGTCCAAGACAGACTCTAGACTAAGGGAGGTTCAACAAACCTCAATCTGAGCTTAGTCAGTCTGATCCAAGGTCAGTCATGCTCTATAAATAACATACGACAGACGGGCAGCAGTGGGCACAGCACAGGTGTGGAGGAGGCCGGGAGGAACAGAAGCTGTGTGTGTGTGTGTGTGTCCTTACAACTGAACATTTATTATGAGTCAGAATTCTGAGCTAGAGCGAAAGTCTAAAGTCAACATCTTACTTCCAAAATTGGACACATGTTAGATTATGGCTGCACAGATATACAACGATATAACTGCAATATATGATTATCAAACCACAAAGCTGAGATTTAAATAATTATGTTTCATGTGAAGTGCGGCACTGTGTTCATTTACACATGCAGCTCATGATTTAGTGCTTTCATTGTCTCGGAGCATCTCAGCTCACAGAAAATGCTGTTTAATTTTTGATTAAAAAAAAAGAAAAAAAAAAAGAAAAAAAAAAAGTAATAATAATTTCCATATAAATGTAAGTATTAAAAATTAACCATAAATATTAGTGGGGAAATATTACTAGTAGTTTAACTGTAAAATAACATTATTTTATAACACTTTCATTAAATAGTATAGTAAAAAACAGTATTATCATATATTAAATTTAGTAATAATAATATTAGTGATATTGATCCTGATCAATTATAGTCATTTAAAAAGTCTTTTATAAAACATGAAAAAAAAAATTGTGCGGAATGAAAACAGGAACAGGCCCTAAAAATATATTTAGCTTTGACGTTGACTTTGAAAGGCTGTGTGCATGTGTCCTGGGAGGCAGAAATCCCTCAGCACTCATCTCTGATAAGTCCACTGGTGAAGTCACAGAGCCATAGGATCTTTTGTAGTGATTTTATACTGCACATACACAAGAAGAACACACAAGTTCTCTCTCTCTCTCTCTTACACACACACAGGCCTTTAGGCAGAGTGGACAGTGAATCCTGAAATCCCATTCTTTGCATGAACGGCCCAGTGAGAATCTACAGCAGCCTTCTCTCACACACACACACACGCTCCGTCTCACACCACCCGTCAGTCTCCCTCCCTGCACCAACACACCTTTTCCATCTTTCATCTCCTCTTCCTCTCCTCCATCTTCCCTTCCTTTCATCATCACCTCTCTCCCATCTCCCTCGATACTTACCCCTCTCTCTCATTTCCTTTCCTTTTGTTCTGTCTTCTCTCTCTATCCATCTTTTCCTAAAACTCATTTCGCTCTCTCTCTCCGTCTCCCTAGCCACCTTTCCTTTCTCAATCCTTTCTGTATCCCCAAACCAGAAAGCCATCTCTGCATGTGTGTGTATGTGTGTGTGTGTGTGTGTGTGTGTGGTGTAAGCACAGGCCCAAGGTCATTGTTAGCCTAGATTAGGCAGGAAGTGCACAGAGGAACGGCCTTTATCATGTGACCGACTTTCTTATTATTCAGTGTCCTTAGGCTGGAGAATGAATCAGCATCTACGGTTCCGACGCAGGCTATGAGTGGGAAATGAAGAGAGAGGAGAGAGACAAGTGAGGGTGCACCAGGGCGGTTTTAGACAGAATGACTCAACGTTTTGATGAAGCAGCGCAGACGAGACCAAACTCGTGAAGAGAACATTTACTCCAGCTCACTGTTCGGCTGAGATTTGTCTGTAGGCGGTCATTACAATAGCACGACAGAGTGTGATATTGCTTTTATGCAACTGTTCAATAAACTGTAATTAATATTTAACTATATATAACTTTCATTTTTAAGTTTATACAATTTGTTTCTGCTAAAACATTTTGAGGAAAAACTTTAGAAGGATTTAAGACAGAAGATAGTTTTCAAAAGTCAAATGTCACTTTGTATGAACCTGGGAAATGTCCATTACTAAAGAACACTTACATTTTGCAGGCTCTGTCAGAGCTGTGGCATTTCACCTTTTTCAGCTGTTCATGCTGAGCCCCACATTTCGAGATGGCAAGTGAAATACAATCATACTTTTAAAAGTGCATCTTGTGACATCTGTGTTTTGTTAGATTTCATTGTGCGTCCTCTAGCTTTTATCAATGCTCAAATGCATGAACTTGAAATGTAAAAAATAAAAATGCGTATACAGAGACTGAAATTAACCTAAATTAATACACACTGTAAAATATTGTTGTTTTTTATTTCATGTTAGGTATTGCGTTAACTAATGCTAAAGTATAGATCCTTATTATACCTTTTTACATCTTTAATACATTTATTTTCAAAAGAAATGCGCATTTATTTATTTGACATATTTATTTATTTAAGCAAAGAAATATTATAAGAAATATTAACATGGAAAATAAATAAAAATGTTTTAATTGTAATAATATTTCAGAATATTACTATTTTACTGAATTTTTATAAAGAAACTGGTGAGCATAAAGATAATTTAGCAAAAAAAAAAAAAAAAACTAAATTAAAAAAAAATCTTAACCCAAACTTTTCCTATACACATGAAAGGGAGGACGAAAAAGAGAGAGAAAGAAGATATGCATGACACTGGTTAGTGCCAGGCCTTGAGCTTTAAATATCTCATCTGCATCAATTATGCATTATACCTCACAAAGACTACAAAGGAAAAACATCACCTGCCGGCACTACACATAAGCTTAAAGAAATCAGACCACACACACAAATGTAAACACAAAACACCTTGTATTAGTGAGATACACATGAGTGTCTACATTAAGTGCAGTAACCAGGGTCACACCTCTTACAAAATAACAACTATTCAATTAAAAACACGCATAATGCCAACAGCAGGTCCTGCTCAATTAGCATCTAAATGTTACTGTGTTGAGGACCCCGAACTCATTCGACTATGGGGTTTCTTCTGTTTATCTCACAAACTGATGCCTGATCTGCCATCCTGATACATTCCTAACCCCTAACATGGCATCATCCTTTGACATCTCAGCAAAGAGGCTTCTGGGAGGAGATGAGGCGGCGTTTTGAAGTCTCTGGAAGGATTTGGAAAACGTATATTTTGATATTATGCCAAATCAACAACCAATTCGGACCGAAACGGACTGACCTCTCAGATCAAAATCATAGATGACAACTCATTTTATTATTTTAACAAGCATGCTTCAGGTTGTAGAAAACAAGTGGAATTTCAAGGCCAAAAAGGAAACTTATCAGAGTGGAACAGAAAACAAGCGCACATGCAAATATTCATGTTTAATCATTGCTGGCTGATGATATAAAGAGTTATAATTTACAGTTAATGAGACATATACTGCACATCAGCGTCACTTTAAAAATGTGTGTGTGTGTATATAAATTCTGTGTATTTTTGTTCTTGAATATTTCAAACAGATGCATTACTGTTCAAAAAGAACAGTATTACTCCTACATTAGTTTTAATAAGCACACCTGTTTTTAACATTGATGATAATAATAATAAGAAATGTGTCTTGAGGACCAAATCAGCATATTAGAATGATTTCTGAAGGACAATATGACATTGAAAACCGGAGCAGGGCTGCTGAAAACAGATTATATCACAGAAATGTATTGCATTTTAAAATATATAGAAACCCAATATTACTGTAAGCACAAGACACGTCTTTCCAGAACATGAATAAACTGTACTAAGCCCAAACTTCTAAACGGTAATGTAAATATTTTATAGTTCGCATTTATGAAGATACTGCTCTTAGTACAGCAAGTGGCTGATTTATATGCGTTTCCTGTCTTCAAACAGACCCTACGAATTTTAATTTCATCATTAAACAAGTTTAAATGACTCAAAACTTTAATTAAAAAGTTTTCAATGTTTTTGGGAAACTGGGCTAGATAGCACATTTTAACATTCTGAATTTAACATCATTCATAATTGATTTATTTTTTTCCAAAACAAAAACCCTGAATATCCTGTTGCCCTCCTTTGGAGGGTTGAAAACAATTTTCACAAACGAGCAACCGAAAACAACAAGGTGCAACAATTTAGAATTAATAACAAATTACAGTACATGCTAGTAACATGCGTGCTAATAAGCCACTAGTAAATATTAAATAGTGTTTCCTAATCTAAAATGTACATACCTACATGGAAGGCTAGATTGCCTTTGAGTATTATGTTGGACAATAAAGGCCTTCGAGTCCAAAAGGTGAAGAAACACTGCGTTTGAAGCCTATTATGAAGTAGGGTCTTTGAAAACAGGATCTCTTTCTAAGCTGGAAAGGCTCTCCAGCAGCGGACTGCACATCTGGATGTGTCGTATTATACACAGAATCAAGTAAACCTGTGAGCACGTTCAAGTAATATGGAAATTCCTCCTCTCCTCACAGTCCCCTGACAGCAGACTGTCACCAGAACAGCAGGGGGATGCGAAGATCTGAGCAAGAAATGCGTGCACACATACACTCGATAGGACAAACATACAGTGTAATTAATATGTGAAGCTTTCCACGTGTACACATACTTGCTTGACCGGCTCACAAATGCGAACCGTGATCCCAATTCATAAAATACTCCAAGAAGCCTAACCATACATGCATGTGTACCAAACAAAAACACCGGCATTTTCAGTGCAGCAAACACTTCTTGTTGTTTCTTTGATAATTTATTCATTGCTCAAATGGGGATAGAAAAAAAAAACAAAAAAAAAAACGAAACGTACGCAGCCTTTCCAAAGGGAAAAGAATGGAGGAGGATGAGCGAGCGAGAAAGCAAGACAGGTGTTTGAAAAAAGTAAAACTGTCTTGATGAGCAACATGGAGCCAAAAAACACACACAGGAACATGCAGCGGCACCACATGTGGATTCGCACGCGGCGTATGATGTTGTGTGGGCGCTAACCCAAGAGAGATAGCAGATGCTAGCCTAGCAAGAGGAGACGACGTTGAGTATAGCAGGATGGTTTATTATTATTATTATCTATGAAAAATTCTAGACATGACAAGGAAAAAAAATGATAATTTGTAGATAATTTGTGCAGTTACCTTGCCTACTGGCCTCGAAAAGCACATGGGATAAAACGCATTTGAAAGAGAGATAGAGAGCGAGTGTGCTAGCAGGGGGCTTGGTCAGGGTTTCTGATTGCATTCAGGGAGAGTTGCTGCAAATGAAAACAATTGTGGCGCGGCTGCCTTCATTAGCACAGACAGAGAGAGCTTTTCATACTAATTCCACTTAAACCCTAATGAGCATCTCACTGAGTTTTAATGAGAGACGAGCGGGCAGGAAGAGTTACTCGGGCAGTCGCTGCCCTCCAGAAATGGTCTACTGGGGTCACTGCAAAAACGTTCGCAATCTAGTGAACTCCAAGCTGCTTTAGTGTATTGAAATGAAAACAGGACAAGATAACTAGCTGCTGTTATTTCCAGACCCTCCAGGATGCCAAACAAATTGGAAACTGCTGCTGGAAGAGAAATAAATAAAATCAGGGTTGTTTTCTACATGTTTATTCTTGCCTAAAACACAATAAGAGATAAGGAACTTGGATTTTCAGTTGCTAAAGTGTGCTGTAAACAGTTTCATCGGTATTAGCTACTGAATTAGTCTCACTTTCTAAAACCGCGCTTTACTGTTATACAACTGAGAGCAGTCTTATGTCATGTAAATAATGTTTTATGTAAATAAATTATACAATAAAGTAAAAAATTTAAATAACACTTATACAAGTTAAACTTAAGTTCAACTTCTACAAAAACATTTTGTGTCGTCGTTATATGTATTTAATGAAAGTAAATTAGGCATAACTATATCTGTCTTTAATTAACATTAAGCAGTATTTGAATATCAGTGCTGCACAGTGATTAATCATAATTAAATCACAACCAAAATAAAACAAATTATATGTGTGTGTGTACTGTGTGCATGTATATATATTTATTTATTCATACACATACATTATACATACATACAAACATAGAGTATACATTTTTTTAAATATTTACATGTACAGCGCCTTAATATTATGAAGTGTAATTTGTAAATTCCTAAAAATTCCCAACTTCCCTCTACTTTCTTAAAATTGTGTCTTTCCTTCCAGGATTTTGTCAGCCTATGACGGTGAAGGTAATTTTAGTAAAAGCTGAGTTGTGCTCAGGTGAGCTGTCTAACAGGATTGAGTGTTTTCGTGCTTCATTCCTTCCAACACCAACTGTCAGCACATTTCATATTTTTCCAAATATTAGCCAGCTTTCTACTTCTAGAATCCTCTAGAATCTAGAATCCATTTAAAATGCATGCCCAGTGTGTGCACATACAGAGTTTATCTGCATTCATATATTAAACACGAATGTCCACTACAAGCCAGTACATTTTGATTTGTACCTTTCCTGCAGCAATGACACGATCCTGTGAAGGCATGACCCATCTGTTTGCAGGCAGACAGACTCACATTCATTCATTCATGAGCACCATGCCATAATAACAAGCCACCATTAAACATTGATCCTACATTACCTCTATTCCGGAGTGTGTTATAGACCATCTGCTGTAGATTGCAGTCCATACAAGGGACCGTTATATCCAAAAAGAAGAATAGTACACAGCTGATTACAGCTTCAAATGCTACTTCTCTTGCATATACAACAACTAGATTTAAAAAAAAAAATAAAAAATAAGGATATAAGTGGTGCTGAGCCGTGTACAATATTACAGTCTTTAGATTTGGCTCTGGTACATTGGATTTGACTCTTATTGATCGCTCAATATCTCAACAAGCCCCATTTGTAAGGATTCCCTCATAACTATAGCACAAACAGAGTGAGTTGAGTTACAGGTTAATACTTTGAGTTAGCTTGTTCAAATCCCAAGTCCCAAACTGAGAACAACAGTGATGTTTGTCTTAGCAGACAACACTAATAATAGATAAAGACTTCCAGTCAGGGTTGGGGAGATCGAGTTGTGAAGTATATCTGTGTTATTGAGCAAAAACAAAAAGACAAGTTTTCATTCGCTGAGGAACTGGAAGCAACAAGGACTAAGCAGACAAGGCAAAAAAAAAAAATACTGTGGCATCAAATCAATGACACTAGTTATGATATCATTAATTTGTCAATTTTGATATCTAACCAAGATTACAATGTGTTTCCATTTAGCACAGGTAAGCAGCTCATGCAGTGTAAATATATATTTATATAAATATAAAAGCACTTAAGC
>JAUMHP010000063.1:11900445-11915110 GCA_032361065.1 Enteromius trimaculatus
ATACAAATTGCTATATTGTGATATATATCGTTATCGAGGTAGAAAATTGCTTCTACCGTGATAGAAGATTTTGGTTATATCGCCCACCCCTATGTATATATACATGTTCATGATGAAACTACAGGGTGTTTGAGGAGTTGGCAGAACTGATAAATGAAATTTATAAATCAAGAAATCAATACCTTATAGGATTGTGCAATTATTTAAAAAAAAAAAAAACTACCAATCAAAAGTTAACTTAAATATAATTTATTCCTGCGGTGACAAAGTTGAATTTTCATAACCCATCACTCTAGTCTTTAGTGTCACACAATTCTCCAGCAATCATTTTAATATGCTAATTCTGTTTTATAAACGTTTAATAATTATCAGTGTTAAAAACAGTTGTGTTGCTTAATGTTTTATGAAAACTGATACATTTTTTTCAGGATATTTTAATGAATAAATAAGTTCAAAATAATAATATAAATATTTTGTAAATATTAAAAATTTACTGTCTCTTTATTAATTTAATGCATCTTAGCTAAAGAGATCCCAAAAAAAGAAAAAATGGTTACAATCGGTGGAATTCGATTATTAATTAAAAAAAAACCATTCAGATCTCCTTTCTCTCATTTTTTCAAGCCTTGAACAATATCATGACCCTGCACTGCCAAAGTTTATCACCTACAGCTAAATATCTCAAGAAACAAAAGATACACAATGTCTCTAGGACAAAGAAAAAAGGTCTGTTAAGCTACAAGAGCAATATTCATGAATATTCATGGTGAAAATGTATAGTATTATAATAAGCAGAAGATTAATGTTTTTTTAACTGGGATGAATTTATAAATTATTTTCATTCAGCATTCAAACATCCAGCTTTATAATACATGGTTGTTTCATCAACTCCTCACAGAATTGCGTTTGACAAGAACGGTTTATAGCATGACTGGAAACGGCACACATTCCTTACCATCTTAATGGTAACCGTTAGCTCTAGGGTGGAGCCTAAATGTGTTCCACCAGAAACTACAAATTAACATCAGTTTGACTACAAGCTTATTTGAGCTACTCGTTCAAAACATTATCTATAAATCTGACAGAGTGTTGCAAATCCCTGTATCTGGCAACCAAATACCTTCATTTATCCATGTGCAAGACAACCCAACATGTAGTCATTTACGTCATCTGGTTTTTTTTTGGTTTTTTTTTTTAAGTATTCGATAATTTTTTTACTTTTCTGTTGCTCACAAGAAAAGTTGCTAGTGCTGGCTACAGAATCTGATAGTTTGTGAATTTGGCAGTAGCAAGAAAAGAGTAGGATGCAGAAGTACAAACTTTGCATAAACTCACAAACACACAGTTCTTTCTATATAACAAATCCACAATTTGTCTTTTCTAGTGCCAAGAAAAGGATTATTTACTTCAATCATGTCAATACTCTGCAGATGACTAAGAATGCATCTGTACCACACACTAAGCTCAGCCTATAAGTAGAAAGCTAATGGCCTTTACCAAATAAATGCAGAGGCCATCAATTACAAACAAAAACACAGGTAGACTCAAGGATACTGGTCAGTTTGCGGCCGTCTGAAGTTTTCTGGGAGATGAGCTTCATACAGCTGTCTTGCCTTGGTGTTGCCCATGCTCTGCACGCTCTAAACAGAGAAAGATGGACAAATAAAACAGATAACAGGTGAAAAAGGAAAAAAAAAAAGCAAACCATCCAAGCATAATAATAAAATCAATTATAAATCAATAATAAAATCAATTAGCATTAAAATACAGAAGCTGACAACATCTATAAGATCAATAAACAAAATAATCAAGTTCAATTCATGAAATAGGTTGTGCAAACTCTGAAAACATGAAACAGATGCCTCTCTGTGTTTCCCTTCACATAATTAAAATGTTCAAATGATGACCTGAGTTAAAAAAAAAAGTATGATTTTATTATGCTGATATGTATTTAGAACGGACCCCTTAAAAGTTCTAGTGATCTCTTTCTCTCTTTGTCTCTGTCTCTCTCTATGTCGAAGTACAGCAATGACCTCTGAATAAAGAGCGACCTCATTCATTCTTTGAGTTGGTGAAATTTGATTGGTTGCCGTGTGCACAATCGCCTGGGCAACAAGAGTGACGGTGCAAAATATCTGTACCATGATTCTTACCACACATCAGGGTACCTATTAAAGCTGGTGGTAAAAGGCATGACCTTTTAACCCGAAACAGCCTAAAAAAAAAATCCTCTATGCGAGTTTATGCCCTGATTTTAAATTAAACATGCAGTCGAGGCTATTTTGAACATGTACAAATTACACGCATTAGCATTATCAGTTCTATGTCACGTATGTCTAAGCCTGTCAGAGACAAATTAATATGAGGATGATGGATCCGACTGAAGGAAGAGAAGATGCTGAAAAACAGGCAAGTAATTACCCATCAAGAATTAATTATCCATCCAGACGTCAATTAATATGCAAAGGGGAGATGCAAGACTCGCTTTTGGTTGCTTAAAAACTCATAAATCGTTCAAGCCACACTGTTTATTTTTTTTTTTGTTCGTTTTTTCACTTTAATAGAGAAATAGCTGTCCTAACAACTTCAGGAAGGTCTCAACAAAGATTTTTTTGTTGGTTTGGTCACTTGTAAACTCACTTATATATATATTACAATATATATTCATTTTAGTGTGTTTCAGCCATTTTATTTTATACTATTATACAGTATTATGTTATATATTTTGTATTTTTATTATTATTATTATTATCTGAAACTGAAATTTGGGATATTTAAATAATAGTAGTAATATAATATACTATAATATATATATATATTTATATTTAACAATTACACCGTAACTTACAATGTTATAATGCCTTAACTCTCTTGTAAAGCGTTTATGTTTGAATTAGTGTTTTTTTATTATCCGTAGTACCGATTTAAAATATTAACATTAACATTAAAACAATTACTTGTGCGATTACAAGTCTCAGCCAGCTCAGTTTTTTTGTTTTCTTTGTGCAAAAAATAAAAGTTTTAATAGCTTTATAAAATGAACTGCAACAGACTCACTGATGGCGATGTCCTTATTACCTTTCTAGGCCTTGAATGTGGTAGTTTCATTGCGGTCTATGGAGGGTCAGAAAGCTATTAGATCTCATCAAAAATATTTTTATTTGTGTTCTGAAGATAAATGAAGGTTTGGGAAGACATGCGGCTGAGTAATTAATGCCTTAAAATGATAGTCAGTCAACAAAAATCACGTACAACTACATTTAACACATTCATTCAACTTAAATATTTTCTTCATTAAGTTAAAAACATGAGTTTTGTGAGCAACGCTTTGCTAGTTATCCAAAACAGCTTCTGCCAACTTGTTTTTTTGCGTTAAGTCAATCTCTGACTTTTTTATGCAATGAACATACAAGTAACAGAAGCTTTTGTTGATTGAAAAGGTTTTAAACTATGTTAATGTTTCTAAATAGAACCATCAATGGCAGTATAGAACCTTTCATAGTTTGTATTAAAATGTAAATGCTGAGTAAAAAAGCTATTATTATTATTATTATTAATAATAGTTAGTATTATTATTATTATTATTATTATTCACATTGTTATTAAAAAAGAAACAAAAAAACACTACAATATTTATAGAAACTTCATTTAAGACTTTTAAATTCTAATTTAACTCAATTTGGTGCACATCTGCAGAAATATGTTATGTCCATTTTCCTCATTTACTCAGTACCGTGTACTGAGTAACATATAAGGCATATTTTGATTTTTCAATCTTCATAAATAAACCACGCACTGAAAAATATGTTTTCTGAAGGACAATACAGCATAATTCTCTCCTGAGCTAAACAACACCCTCGTTACGCGATGATTGCGCTTACGTAGCGTCAACGTCTCGGTGCGGGAGAAACCTCTGGAAGCGCTTAAACTTCGGAGGGGGAAGACTGAGACAACATGTGGGAGATCAATCTAACAGAGAAACCTTAATGGGAAGTGTGCAAAGATTGTTGTTCTTTAAGACACTTTATTTAAAGTAGTTGAAAAAAAGTTGAACTGTGAACTGGTTTTGATATGCAAACTGTTTATAAGTGTAACGCTAATGTTGTTTGTGATCATTAGCAAAGGTTCCTTACCTAATAATATGATATAATTCTAGGGTGTTTGTTGTTTGTCATCGATGAATATACTTTAATAGTTTTTAAATGACGTGTGAGCCGTCAATACGTAGTTTGTCACCCACTCGTCAAATTCACTTTTGATTTTGGCCTCCAGCAATTATGAAAAAACTATAAATTAAAATAAAGCGATTACTGCGTAATATCCAGTGAGCCTAAAACCACCACCAACATATAAAAACACACATACTTGTATCTGCTCGGGAGTCCATTGGTCCAGGTTGACTGACTTAACTCGTGATATATGCACTCCCAGGTTCCGGTGTATTCCAGCACAGCGTATACAAATAAACACACCAAGATTCCAAGAGGCCCATCGAGGTCCTGCAGGGAAAGAGAGAGACAACAGAGAGAATTTAGACCTGCGGTAAAGCACTTCCCATTATCTGAAACAGATAACTGCATCATAACAGGCAGTGAAGAAACAGCGGTTTAAAATAAATCTTCTGAGTCATGGTGCCGCCTCAAGCTCCGTAATTCTGCCTTGCCATGGCATCGAATAAACCACATTGTGCTGTGATGCCAAAAACCAATATCTAAACGATGAAATTTTGCAGTCATGATAATAAAATTCGATCCAAGCGGCAGATGAATGCAGCAGGTAGCCCACCTGAATCAACAGTCAATAGCCGCAAGGTCCCTGAATAAAACAGTAAAACTACATTGTGAGACTCCTGATCTCATCAACCACAGAAAAAAGGGAGAAGGAAAATGTGAATTGTGCTACAATACAGACATGCATGTGATTATCTTCAGCCCGGTGTGTAATATTCGGCTGTGAGAAGTGACTGTAATAGCACGGGGGTGGACGAAAGCGCTCTGACGGTAGACAATAACAAAGGCAGAGACGGAGGCTGTGTGTCTTTCAGTTTTGAGCGCAAGAAGTCGATAGCTTTCGGGTGAAAAGTAGCACGTGGAAGCGGACGGATTGGGGGGTGTGGGCGCACTGGAGCGGTCCTGACAGCTCTCTGCTGGTCGGTTGGTGCTGGGGAGAGTGCTGCTCCTGACGGGCTATAAATCACCGGGTTTGCTGGGAAATGGAATTCTGTGGTTCACCCGCCCTCTTTGGCTTTATCTACACCTGTCAGCCATCTTAGGACGTGTCCAATTCGCTTCCTCCGCCTCGCGCTTTCTCGTAGCGCGAAGCCGTATCCCTGGTTTCGAGGGAGGGAGGGGGTCTGTATTCTGCCTGCAGGACGCCTGGCATGGGTTTGCATGCCCATCAGGCAATAGTGGAGCAAACCACTGACCCTGGCAGTGCCACCCACACAGCTCCTGAATAGAAAAATACAAAACGCACATACACTACAAGTGAAGCCATTAGCATAACAAACAATACCGCACTGTTTCTTCACTTTTAAGCATGTTCATAATTTCTCTTGCATGATTGCTCAGGATATTAATGGCTATCTTGCATCTGTTACGTGCTCAGATGACAAAAGAGGACGGGGCGACGCGTGAACAGGCTGATAAGATTCCCCCAACGCTCTGGAAAAACTCTGGCGAAAACTGCGGTAATGAGAGAGAGCGGGTTTCCAGTCTCTTATCTCTCACCCACACCAAACTACCATCCGGCTGGCTGCACAGGCTCTGTCTGCCACCCTCCCAGATTTATTAGCCCAATAAAAGGCTGCAAGATTGTGTCTCACACCGCTGCACCAAGTGCTGCATAACTCACCCACAATTAAAGAGGGTTAATTTGTCACTGAGTGGAGCCCGGTGCAGTGAAGGGTGCGGTGCCCCTGCGGAGGTTGAAGAGCTGGAGGAACTCTCTCCACACACCTCCCTACTGGACTAAAACGCTGCAGTGCTTATTTCAGGGTTCCCCCACCTTCTGACTAATGCATTTCCAGAATTTGCCCATGAGTCTTAAAAATACTTGACTAAAATCTCATGTATAAAGAATAGTTTACACTAAATATTTAAAATTCTATGGACTATTGAAATTTCCATGCCTTTTAAGATTTTATTTATTTCTATGAATTTCACAAGGCCCTGTGAAAGTATCCTTTGGGGCTCCCTGATCCTTTCAGGACTGTGAAAATACCAGTTTCAAACAGACCAAGTCAAAATATTTGGAAGAGCACATATACATGCAAAATGTATTATTTATTTATATATATATAAATATATATATATATATATATATGCCTGGAATGATACATTGGTATAAGTAAACACATAATCAGATAACAGAGGTAGGAGTGGGGAGCGAAACCAATATATGATGCTGCATACATTTTATACAACAATATCAATTATTAATTTATATAATATATATTTGCATTACAAGTTCAATATTATTATAATATACTAATTATTTTAAATGAAAATGATATATAATATATAATTTCAATTAATTGAATAAAATGAATCTGAATGTAAAAAAAAAAAAAAATACATTCATTTCAATTTTTTACTATTTTAAAAAGTCAACAAGTAACTTTTCTTTATTAGCCCTCTAGCTACAGAAAATTCTATTCCAAGTGCACCACACATCAAGCTGTCAGCATGACGTAAATGTTAAACAAATCACTTGTTAAATATCTTTGCAGAAAAGATACATCAACTACAACTACATATTTTACAAACTTGTCTTATACATATTATAATGTTCAGTAATCATACAAGGAAAGTGCTTAAAATAAATAAATCAATCTCACAAGTCAGAGTAATTCAAAACGACTGAAGATATAACACCACTAGAGCATTCTGATGTTTGCATTATACTCTACATCACACGCAAACAACGTAGACATGATGTGTCAAAACCAAATTACTCCCATTATAATCAACAAAGCTGGAAGCGCCTAACTACAACATAATTTGCAGCAATGATTGTAGCTTCAACATAGACATCATGGCAAGCTGACACATCTTCTACCACATACACTCTACCATCAATCCGCACAGCAATACTGAGAGAGATGTTAACACTGGGTATAAACAAGCACTCTGATAACCAGCCAAGAGTTGAGATCAGACAACCAACCGCTGTATTTCTCCCGGCCCTCGAGACAGACACATCTACATAAACAGGCAATGCTGCGATGGAGGAAACCTATGACCTCGTCTAAGCTGCAATTCTGCAAGATTAGATGACGGCCTCTAGCGTCCAAAAGGGGAAATTTCGAATTCTCTGAAGTGACACGTTTTGATGATCTTTCTACTTCCTCTCCTCCCAAGTCCATTCATTATCTCCACAGCTGGTCGCAGCAGATGTAGAGCGATGCAAGCGAGTCCCTCAGTCACCGTACACTGGCTAATAATTCACCATTCACCTTTACGAAGCTGCAACCGGGTGCTGTAAACAAGTCCGCGGTAGAAGGACACGAAGGAAAAAGCGCTGTATAAAATTTCCTGAAAGGCTGAGGCATGCTATATTTAGACCTGAGGAGAACAAGCAAAGGATGGTTTCAGCAGCTGTGTAGTGAGATAACATATTTTTGGGAAAGCCTACAAACACGGAGCACCCTGGGTGTGCGAGGCGGCCCTCCCCTGAAAACTTAATTAAAAGGCAGGCCAAATAAATGATTCAGTGTCTAAACACCCAGAGAGGGGCTCTCTGGGACTTTGTGCTTGTAGGTACAGCGGGAGATTTACAGTTGCTTCTGTGGTCCCCAGGTCTCTACCCACTTCATTGAGGAGTCACCCCAGATTTATAAACCTGTAGCTCATTTGCTTGCATTGAATGTTCATAAACAATGGAACACGGCTGATATAAGAGGTGCCAAACACATACACACACACACACGTCATCCGTGCCTTTGTAGCACCTGTCTTGCTGAAAATTGAGTGGCCGAATCGTTTCGTCAATGTCACCTCAAGGCTACAAGAGAGCATTTGTCAAAATAAACAAAAGTCCCTTCTGCCCTCCATCTTTCACTTCTGGGGGAGAGAGCCCCACTCTCTCTTTTCACTTCCTTCCTAATCCCTTTCATGAGGAGAGAGAGAGGACAGAGAGAGAAAGAAAGGGGGGGGGGGGGAAAAATAAAAAAACGGAGAAGAGAGCGCCACTGTACTTCACCCAGAAACCTCAAAGAACTCGAGGACCCTCCAGCTATGCTCGGGTATCACTTCAAAAGGCTGATGCTGATTGTACCAGTCTAGTCCAGGGACAGGGGCCAGTAGTTGTGTTTCAGGACCCTGCACTGCTGCCCTCCACTCCACCTGACATGCTTTTAACAACTGAATAGGATGCAAACTGGACCAAAAAAAAAAACTACACATGCCTGTGTGTACAAGAGAGGTTTGTCTGGGATTCAAACAGGCCAAGCATATGAAATGATTATGATTTGTACATTTTTTGAGAAAAAAAAAAAAAACACACACACACATGCTAAAAGGCTCTGATTATTTGATCAAAGCAATATGACATTATTACAATTTTAAATAACTGCATGCTATTTCATTATGAAATGTGATCTATTTATGTGATTGCAAAGCTAAGTTTTCACCAGCCATTGCTCCAGTCTGTAATATACCGGATATATTTTGGTGCACAGGAAACATTTCTTACTATTATTAATGTTAACAGTAATTCATATTTTAGGTGATTTGTGATGCACGTTTCTCAGGATTCTATTTTTAGGCTACTTGAAATCTTTTGTAACATTATAAATGTCTTTAATATCAAGTTTTGCCTTAAAAAATAAAATAAAATGTTTGCTGAAGAAAAGTATAATTTTCTTTCTTTACATTTTTAATCTTTGCTTTTTACAGCATTTCAAGAAGACGGTTTTTAAATTGTTATAATACTTCATAATATTACTGTTTTTACTTATTTCTGATCAAATAAATGCAGCCTTAATGAGATTTGTTGTGGGGGTTTTTTTTAGCCAAAATGTTTTTCAGAAAATTTGTAATATAAAGCTGGAAAACATATAGGTATTATTGTTATAAAAAAAATCTCCAAGACGGCAACAATTTGGGGTCATTTGATGCTATTTTAACTGTTCGTTTCTCTTAGGAGGGTTACAATCTGTTAGTGCATAGATAAGATTCCTGTTGCAAAGATTTAAGTGTCAACACAAAAAATATATTCTTTATAAAGGTTATGACTTGAACACACCCCCCTAAAACGACTCGTTTAATCATGCCACCACTTTCTGCATCACAGAGTGGGTTTATCACTGTAGTGTTGCTGCGGGGCCATGTTCAGGAGATGCTGAGTCATTATGAAAGTGAAACTACTTTCTTTGTGCTTCCAAAAGAGGACATAACTACAAATCAGTGGTCAAGTTGTATTCACAACACTGCTCCAGAACAGTCCAGCCCAAATAGTGAGTGCTCAGTGCATTTAGGGAGAACTGACTCTTTTACCAAGTACTAAGTCATGACAATCAGTAGTGATGTCTCCGCTGTAACAAATACCTCATTTGTAATGCATTTCATTGTTATGGTGTCATAGCACCAGGACACCGCATCATGTTATGGTAAGGGGCGTAACATTTTTGCCACATGCTTGCAGTATTCAGCCAATCATAGTGCACTGGTTAGCTGGCCAATCAGAGCACTCCTCACTTTTTTAGAACAATGAGCTTTGTACAATTCGACCTGTTTCAGGAGGTGGGCTTAGAGGAGAAACAAAAATTACCAGTATGTGGAAAACCTTAACCCGCATAAGGGTTACTAAATAATCTTCGTTTTAGCAACATCAAATGACCTCTTCAAAGCTGCAGCAATTTTACAACCCACATTTTGTGGTCAGGTATTTTCATCACTGCACAATCTGACACAAACATATCGTCCAAAAGAAAGCCCCTCAGAGCCATGTTTTTATTCGAGTCAAACACAAAATAGCATCAACCCTGACAAATGTCCAATAATGTTTGTGCACAGGTAATCCAAAATACACTGCAGTAATGCTCTCAGTGCAGTTCTGCTAGATAATGTACATGTGTCTTTAAAATAACTCCTACTGCTTTCTTTAACAGTGCACGACAGCTCTGATGATGTTTATATAATGGACTGCGTGTGTGTGTGTGTTCACGCCTCGTTGAGTCTGTAAGGGCAAGCCACGCTTGTACAGTGCATCTGTGCGCATCTCTAACTAAGTCACTGCAAGTGGTGACTGCTGAGTATAGGTCACTGCACAAAGCATGCTGGGAATTTGACAGTGGGATCCCAGTAAAAAAACAGGAAGCGAGGCGGCAGGAGCTTCCTGCAGTGGCACTTAGCCTCGTCTTTAGGTCCAAAGAGTGAATCGGCACAGCAGTCTGTCAAACACACACACACCTTAACGTAGATGCACACACACACACACACACACACACTCACACTGCATAAGGTCACTTTTAGAAGTGCTGCTGCCATTTTCTTAAAAGCCTCCATTTTTCTCTCATTAAAAAAGGTGACGGGAGAAAACAACCACAGAGAACACCGCAGACATTCATATCAACCTGCACCTTTTCAACACCAAATAACAGGCTGTTAATGTGCATGTGTGTATTTGTTGTTATCCATAACTGGAGGAGAAAATGTGTCTGGTTATGTAATGGCAGAGCGGAGGAGGGGGGGAATATGCGACTCTGCCCTGTCCATCACAGTCGTGCCCATTAGTGTGAGTTCTAACAGCATGGACCCCCAGCTGTTTGCCGTAGTGAACACACTTGATGCAGTCTAAAGGGCCTTGCACACCAAACAGGATATGAGAAAGCTAAAGGAATCGCACACTAATGGTTCATTCACACCAGGAGTGAATATAGGGCTGAACTATAAGCACTGTCCTGTTGGTACAACAGATGCCATAACGCATCCTTCAGCTGCTCCAGCTGGTGAACAGGATACAGGAAAAGCAAGTTTAAACAATAAAACCAAAAGAAGTAATAAAACACAGACGTAATGTTTAACTAAAATGATCGGAAGTGTTTGTTTGGTGTAGACGATAATTATTTTCAGGTTAAAGATGATAGAAACTCTACACAGTTTTAGCAAAAAATTAAGATCAATACTTTTCAAATTGTTTTTGTATTTGTACAAATTTAGGGTTAATAATGATATATATTTAAAATATGTAAAATGAGATTTGCTAAAGATTACATTTAGGTTAAAGTTTGTGTTTTTAAAAATGAAGATGAGAGCAAAAGTAATCTAAACATAAAACTGGGGAAATGTCAAATACCAGCCAATACCATTTTTTTTTTTTTTTTTTTAAGTAATTAATACCTTTATTCCGCAAGGACACTAGCCTGTGCCCGCCCATACTTCCTTTGACGCTACATTCTTTTCGCGAGCAAAGATAGTCTAGCCAAGTTGCCGTTTCAAACATGGCGTGTAGCGAGCAGCAACAATCGTTAGACTCGGCTGTTGCAGCAGTTTTGAGAAATTTTCGTGACAGATTTCTTTGAAAACGGAGCAGAAGTAATTCAAGTAAGTAAAGACATTTTCCTACTGCTTTAATGAAGGTTACGGGGGCTTCAGGTTCCGCGCTACACATACGTCTTCAAAATGAGTGTTCTGATTGGTTGTAGATTCATCCAGTGGTATACAGAGGCATCTGATGGACGCAGGTTAAGCCCGCCTACCAGAAGGCGGGTAGTAAGGTAGCTTGGCCAGACTAAGCTCCTATGAGCTTAATAGTCGTGGAAGCCAGGCTACAAGCAGACAGTAAATTGTTCAAAATTGACAAAACAAACAAACTTACAATTACAATTTAGAATTTTAATCCTAAAAAATATTTTTCACCTTCTTTCAACATTAATAATCATACATATTTCTTAAGCAGCAGATCAGGATATAAAAATGATTTCTGAAGAATGTATATACACACATTATTGAACAGAATACTGTGATAAAATGTGAATGTCTGCTGAATATTTCATACATAGCTAATATTGTATACTTGCTAATTGTAGGGTACGCCTGCAGTTTGAATGTTCCGAGCTCAAATTAAGAAAACCTGCTTGTTGTTGTGCAAACGTTCGGTCCCTGTTCGGAATAGCTTCATAGGACTACACAGTTCCTTTTTTTAAACCATTGTTGATGCTGAACTGTCACAACTAGTGTAAAAGGGCCTTAAAGACAGAAGCATCCAAATGAGGCCGTCCTAAAATCATGCATCATTCTGAACTTAAACAACCCATCTTTTAGCACAGCACAGTGCGCTAACACAACTAATTGGTGTTGGTGGGAGTAAAGAAATGTACTGGAACTGTAAGATTTCGCTTCGCTGTGCCTGGGAGTGTTTTCAGATCCTTCCTACCCCATGATCAACCCCCCAAAAAAACCACACACACACACACAAGGAAATAAACTCAAAAATCAAGTGTGAAGCAGAAGCGCACAGCAAGCGTATCTAAATACCGACCGTAACAGATAGGCAGCGACCCGCAGAGCCAAGAGGATTTATCTGAAAACTAAGCGCGAGACGAAACGCTGACACTGAACACATACAGACTAGCTTCCCTGTAAACTACATGAGAGGACAAGAGAGTAAAGTCCTGAAATAGACTGAAAGTAATAAATGAACCCGTGAACACAGGGCTTCGCACAAACCAAATTACAACCTGTCAGATTCTCAGCTGGTGCTTCCAAAAAACCCAACAAGGAGATTGATCAGTCCGCCCCGTGATGCCAAAGATACTGAAGGCAGTCAACAGACAAGGGTCAGAAATGAGGGAGAGAGAGAGAGCAGGGGATTCAGCATCAGGGTGTTTCTAAGCTGAAGTCATAGCTTTTATTCAGGTGGATGTGAATTTAAGGGTGGAAAAGAACACTGTTGGGGAAAAAAGGTGAGGACTTCACTGCACTGCTTTAAATATATCGCATTCTCACAGCGCCCCCTGGAGGCAATGAATGACAGGTGATGAATAAGACGAGAAATTCTTCAAAGGTGATACAAGGCACCAAGAATGGCATAAAGTGAGATAGAAAGCATGTTAAGGGCAGCTAATTGGTTAGAGTAGATCAAATAATGATTAAAAAAAAATAATAATAATTTACTCGCCCTCATGTCATTCCAAACCTGTATAACTTCTCTTTTTGGTGGAACATGAGATGATATTCTGAGAAATGGCTCCATTTTTCCCATAAAATGGAAGTAAATGGACAGCAAAACTGGTTCCCACAGAAGAAAGACAGCGATGTAGGTTTAGAATGATGTGAGGACAACAGTAAAGAGACAGAACAATCCCTTCAAGATCTTAATTTGACCTACTAAAACAGTTAGTCAGCTTTCACAATCTTTTTTCTCACTTTATGTCATTCTTGGTGCCTTTTGCCACCTTTTGAAGAAATGATGGAGTCCTCAGAAGAAATTTAATTGGTGTAAAATATCCCAGAAGTGAAGAATATAACAGAAGTGAAGATAATCAAATAATCCTAATTGGCTGAAACTCTGCTAGTGTTAGAGTAAAGACTGATCACTTTACAAATGGTGATGTGCAAGTAAAAAAATAAATACAAAGATTTAAAAAGCATTCAGTCGATTTTTTTTTTTTTCCTCAAACTTGCAAAACCGCAAATATTGCCCAGAAAAAAAATGGTAACACCAATTTGATTTCTTAAATCAAAATGACTAGTATGTAGACAATTTGCAAATGCAACCATTTCAATCCTTTAATTCCTTACTTTAATTATTCCCAACAATAAGACTACTGTTGAACATCTAAACGCAGCCACGGTAGCTTTTAAATCTCACTATATCGATCAGCTTTTGTCACAACAGGCTTCCAACAATACTGCAAAGCATTGTGGGGGGAAAGTGAGTCACACTGAGAACAGCGGGAGCCTTGAGGACCTGCTGTGCCACTCCACATGTACTTCTTTAGAGCTCCTAGACCTGTCAAAGTGTCCCAGACAGCCACAGAAACACCACAATATCATTGCGCCACAAGTCGGCAGTACACACCATCATTAACAATGACTGGCATACCTTATTTACATAATACAGCAGCTCACGGATTGTCGCCAAAGACAAAAACAAGAGATGAAAAAAAGCAATCTTTGAAGAGCAGTAAAAGCGCTTTGATTTTTCAGACCTGAAACCAAAACAAAGCAGACGCAAACACACACAAAATTTGCCAAGACCTTCATCTTCACAGAAACGAGCTCAAAACAGCAGACGCTGTGTGACGGCACACTCTACAAAGCCCCCCAAATAAATTAAGACTTCAATTAAAGATTAAAGCCAGTCACAGAGATCCTGAGAGAACTAACTCCTTCATTAGACGAAAAAAAAATTAAAAAAAAGAACCCTGTTCAAAGAAATGCTTCGCTCTGCCGGTCTCTGGAGGCACGAGAACACACACATACACACACGGCATCTCAAAACTGGCAGTGGAGTCCAACTGAGTGACAGTTGAGTTCGGCCTCACAGAGGGAAGACTAGCAGAGCATGAAATTAGAGCCTTCTATTCCAGCCTAGCAGGAGAAAGACGTCTGACAGAGACTGAGAGAAAAGGTGTGCGTGGTTGCGTGCGTGTCTGCTCTCTGTGACAGGTGAGGAAAGGACAGGCAGAACGCTTGCAAGGTGGGGGGGGGGGGGACGC
>JAUMHP010000063.1:11921159-11938595 GCA_032361065.1 Enteromius trimaculatus
AAATAATAATGCTTACCTATATGACCTTAAGAATTAACCTCAACTGTCAAGCCGGGTTGCCAGGTCTGCTCCCCCCCCCCATTACTCCCTTCCATATCTTTTTTATCACAACATTCAAATGTTGCAAGCTAGCTTTTCGACGCTCTTAAATATGGCTCTTAACAATTCAAAACACCAAATGAGAATGATTCTTGTATAGTTTAAACTTTACAGCATTAGTCTGTTACTATAAGCTGTAAAATTTTGTATCATGCATCCCTAAAATAAATTATTTTTTAGTATTATTAGGGTTGCAAAGGGGAGAAAATTCCCCAAATTTCAGATTTTCCCTTTTGCAAACCTAACTATTGTTAATATTATTGCTTTTATTATTGGGTACGTAAATGGAAAGTGAAGACTAAGTATGCAAATATAATTACTAATCGTCATACTACCAGTTTAAAAAATAGAAAATCAATCAATAAACAACAATCTGAGCAGCCAATAAGGTGTATAATGTATGACCTCACTGACAACAGAACTCATCCCACAGCACTGAAGTAGGTGACCTGTCAAAAAATAGGGCCTGTTCTTATCGCCAAACAACAGGCATGTCACAGTCACTGTGTGAGAATGACTCACAAGTGCCCTGAGCCCCAAAGACGGGAATATCTAATGCTCTACAGCTGGTGCAACTATTTCACTCAGGATAAATAAGAGAACTCAGGTTTGCAAAAAAAAAAAAACAAAGACTGGGAGTGTGTATGACACTGAAACTAACACAAAACCTGCACACACAAAGCAAATACAGCCAGGGGTGGCCTGGTTTCATTTTCCACTGATGTTCTGCATGTCGATGACAGCGGGCATAGTGGCATCAGGCAGAGAGAGAGCAGCATGGCAGAAAGTAAATAAAAGCTTCTGGACACACTGTGCTCAGCCATTTCTGACCGATCCCTACTATTCTGTCACATCTAATCACATCCATCGGCTGGAACCAGCAGCTCCTGCGGTGCCATCTCTTTTACTATACTACTTGGCAGAGCAGAGGTTCATAGCAGTTTCTCAATGCTACAGTCAAATCAAGTCAAAGTTTCACTGATGGCACAAAATATTAGAGATAGTCATGGTGAAGTGTGACAACGGTGATAGGGGATAGTCACAAACAGACTACAGGCTTGACTTCAGCTGCACATTCATAAATACAGTACTCGGGTCTCTACTGCAAGCTGCGAACAGGACATTTCAAAACTCAATTCTAAGTAAATGTGAGTGCTTCGATATTCATTTTTGGGTGAACTATCCATTTAAATTGGGCTCAGTTTCAGGAAAAAAACATTTGCAATCCATTTTACACTCATGATATGCCTTGTTTCTGAATAAAACTGAATATTTAACATGGCAAAAAATAACTTGAAAGAGGATTTTACCCATTAGCAGGTAATCAGATGTTTAAAAGAGGGCATGTCACAAAACTAATGTGAAACCCAAACTAGGCGATGCCAGCAAGAAGAGCATGTTATTACATTTTGATGAAAAAAATATAGAAACATAATATTCCCTCTGAATTATATGTGCTGATGATAATGATTAAGTGCACAATACCCCCTAGAAATTATATTATAGGGATAGTTCACCAAAAAAAAAAAAAAAATCGAAAATAGCCTAGTCCTTAAAAGATGATTTTCATCATGAGTGTCAATTTGTGTGCTTATGCACCATCCGCATTATGTGAGTAGTATGTTCACATTTAAAATTCCAAGAAGTTATATACCCAGATAACGTACTACTTAATATAAAATAATACACCAGACCTTGTGTGTAGAGCGCAGAGCATTGTTAGGATGATACAACGTTTCACAAAAGAAACCAGTTTGGAGCAACAAGAGGTAGAGTAAAGGATGACAAAGAATTTTCATTTTTGGGTGTAAAGAAAGTAAATGAGTTTTTTGATTTCATGTTGAATTGAAGCTAATGAAGCTCGCAAAACTCCACCCATCAGCATCTGCATTATGTAAGAGAGAGAAAGAGGCCAGGCAATATGAGCAGTGAGGTGTGGCTGCACTTCAGACACCGGAGAGCTCAGAGTGGAAGAAACTGGGCGAAAGCTGAGAGGGGAGCTTGAGAAGGTATCAGCCTGAAGCATCACCACAGAGCTGAGGACTGCCTAAGAATTCCCTCTCTCTATGGAGAAAATGGACTTTGATTGGAAGACAGAAGAGGGATTATAACAGAATTTAAAGCAAATGCTGAGTTTGTAACCGACTACCTGCGAGCTTGCATCAGGAGCTGTGGGTAAGATTATAGCAACGTCACTGCCACTAAGGTCCAACCAGGAGGAAATGAGAACGCAGTTTGTTCTCAGTGTTCAGATCTAACACAACTGCACACAACTACATCGAAGTGATAGCGCACAATCTTCTTGCGACTTAATGTCAACATTAACAACGAAATGTTCAAGTAGCGATTAAGTGGAAGCAGCAAGCAACACATCTTCTGTATCGTGGCTTACATCCGAGTGCAAAACAAAAACTGAAGGGCGGGTTCTGTGCATCAACTGTTGATTCACTGGAAGATCAAGTTATAACGTTCTGATTAAACATTCAGAGGACAAAACATTCTCAAATAACGAAACATGCACAGATTAACTGTTCACAATAAAATCCATAACACGCATTTTGAAAATTAATAGCAAAATGTCTACTTTGTCTTTAAAAGCTGTCCATTATTTTAATGTAGAACATTACATTACACATTAATTTTTATGTTATTACGAAACATAACCTTCCCTCTGAGCACCAAAAAACACTATACTGATACACTTAAAAGAATTTTAAGGGAGCAACTCCCAAACTAAACAGAGAGACCACCCACTTGAGCCTCTATTATAGTTACAGTCACTCAGTTACAAGCTGAACTAAAGATATTGCTAGAAACTGCTTAATGATAGAGTGTCACTTCCAGCTGCATAGTCCCTGTGGACACATAATAGGGTATTATACACACTGTTTCAGGATGAACAGGTGAATTATAACAGGTAGATATGTGGAACAAAGGCATCACAGTGTTCAAGCAGGTACACATATATAGGTTAATCTCTCCTGTATAACATCGTACACAATGAAACTCTAGGGTAACAGTGTCAGACCTGCTGATCAGTTCAACTCCACACTGGTTTTCCATTCATGCATTAATAATGGTCTTGGTCAAGGACACATGGCTGAATAGTGATGCGCCGGATATCAAAGCACGGCGAGCTGTCAACCTAAACAGGGTTCGTTTATTTCAAACGTGATCAAATACGTTGTCTACAAAGGTTTTGACACCCCGGTTTCCTCCCGGTGACTCAGGACCGTGATCCATGCGAAAGCAGAACAGCCCTGCGAGTAACGAGACTCCTGTCGCGTAACTTACAGGTGATCGAAACATCAAACGCGAGGTTTTAAGAGCAGCGGGGGAGATTTTACATCCTCTCACCTTTGGCTTCGCAGTCGGCGCAGTATTTGTTATCATCCTCTCTCAGCATTTTGGACAGAATGGCCTGATGCTGCTCGTTCAGTTTCTGAGCCTTTTCCCTCTCCGATCGCGTCGTCATCTCGGCCCGATTTCTGTCAGCGTTTCTGGATAAAATCACCTGTCTTGCCCCCGATTCACTCTGTTCAAATGTATCGTTGTCAGTGAAAGACCATCCCCTGTGAAACGAAGCTAAGGTGGGCTCACGGCTACGGAGCGGCGGCTGGGTTGAGACAGTACGGCGGAATATGGCCGATTGGAGGAACTGGCCGGAAGCGGAAACGGAGACGAGGAAAATACGGAAAAGCCGATTAAAAAAAAGAATGGAAAAAACCGCTTCAACAAAACTTTAAAATTAAAAAGTGGGAGAATATATAATCAAATTTAAGTTGTGTGTTTTTTTTTCTATTAATTTAATTTAAAAGTCAGACCTATGCTTTGTGAAATGCAAAGAGCGCAATGTGACTTTTGCGTCATTGCTGACGTATGTATGTGTGTGTTGGTAGGTTGGACAGCCGGTTCGACGCGAAATATGGAATTATGTTGTTTATGATCCTACCTTACATACGTAGAATGTTGTCATTGGGCATATGTGCCTTCAGGATTTATAGTATAGTATAGTTTTGTTGTCTTATGTAAAGTAGTTGTAGTATAACCACTGAAAATGTTAGCTAACTACAGTCGTTAAATTAATGATGGTTTTGGGAAACACACCCCTGGGTGTCTCTCCTAGCCTGGCTGAAGTGCTGTGATAATCCGTTTAACCTCTCCTTAAAAGCTGATATGGTAGTGCTTATCTGTAACAATTCATGTGCAGATATATAAAGAAAGCATTTGCAATAACAACTTTTTTTGCCCACAAAATAAAACTGACTCATTTACATAATCACAAAAGTGTACTTGTGACAAAACTTTGACAAAAAAAAAACAATATTGCGATGAATGTTTATTCTTTGAGGATATCTTTCAGGCCTGCAGACATTTGTGTTACACACTTTGCAAAGAATAAAAACATAAGATTGCCAGAAAATCAATCCCTTTCAAAAAAATCCAACAGCATCCTATCCAATAGGATTATTTTCAATACGTCCATTAAAGCCTGAACAGAACCGGTCAAGTAGTTTAAACACCCATTCTACATAGTAGGCCCATTCAATCAGAAGACAAACATTTCTGGTCCAGAAATTATTTTTGTGTCTGTATACAGAAGGATTAATCACATTCAAATGTTAAAATAAATAAATTTTGATATTTTTAACAGAACAAACTAAAAATCAATACAACGTCCCTTCCTCTCCCAGTCACCATATCGAGTGGGTTCAGGACCTCTGGGACCACCTTTCTCCTTAGTTTCTGGATTCACATCATCTGGAAATCCTGTTAAAGGAGAAATTAAATATTATTCAATTTTGTGTCAGTTGTATAACCTTAAAATACATTTAATCATTCATTCATTCATTTATTTATTGTGAGCCATAGGTCATGGGTATATCCTTTCCATAAATACCCTCTGACCTTTCATGTAATTTGTTTTACAAATAATATAACTATATAACAGAAATTACGAGTGTTCTTACGTTCTAAAACATCCTTCGACTCTGTTTCTTTAATGTCAAAGCGTCCTTGGGGCGTTTTCGCTTTCTTTAACGGTTCTTTATCTTTGGTCACACCACCAGATGCATATGCTGCTCTCCTGAGACATTCTGCAGAGGAGAGCAACGAGACACTTTAACAAATCTGTCACAAATTAACATGTATTTCCTAAAACTCGACCACGACTCTCAATAATCGGTATTATGTAAGTTAAGATGCATATTAATATGACATAAGAGCAAATCAATGCATGTTGTGCAAGCATGTAAATGAACAGTCAAAACCCAATCAAAGGTATTCTCTTTGCACTCACCAGTATAAGTCGACTCTAAAAACAATCCTCTCTTCACAAAAGCTCTAGCCGCAGTACGTAAAAGAGACATTTTGCACGGACGCTGTACTGATCTTTTGTGAACTTTTCCTTTGTCGCAGCAAAAAATTACACAACTGAAGAACGTTTTGACGATTGAAAATGACGATGCATGCGTCATCATTTAGCGACACAACATGCATTGGAGAGGATCGCGGCGGCGCTGAAGAAGTGCAGAACCGAATGTTGCGTAAATTTAAATGTATCTACTTTGCATGCAACTTTTCAAAGCGAAGAACCGGTGATACATAGTGTGAAAACAAATTATAAAAACACTACAGCATAATAGATTTTCTGTGACACATAAGCGGTCAAATAATAGACTCACAGAACCCAGAAAATTACAAAATTTATTATTTTATAAAAAAATAATGACAACCTATTTTTAAATGTAATTGGTTGCAAACAATTTAATTTAGCTACATTTAATTTAAAATATTTTAATGAAATTTAGTCAATATTTTTTTTGGATGTTACCATGCAAAATGACAAGAAAAAGAAAAAAAAAACACGATAGCATATATTCCGGCACAAAGAACTATAGCCTATGGACAATTCATGAATTTTTGATGAAAGTAAATTTATCTGATGGAATGTGGCGTGATTTTTTAAAATTGCATTGAAATGCAAAAAAAAAAAAAAAGGAAACTCTTCATCAAGCAATAGCCTACTATGAATACGCAATAGGCCTACTGTGTACATAGACAAATTTTATAACATGCGCTGGCTAAAAAAAATAAAATAAAATAATCACTATTCGAATGTCTATTTTATTTTCATATAGGCTATCATTTATATATGTCCGAAATGATAAAATGTGTCAAATACATGTATGGCAATTTACAAATATAGGCTATTTGAGTCAAAACGCACGCTAAAGTAATAGTAGGCGTAATATGATACTAATTAATAACAAGCTAATAATAAAACAACAATTGGAAAATGCAAAGTGACTCGAAACTTTATTTCCTAAATATATCACACTCATAGAGTTGCCTATATACAAGAGGTCTTATTTTTGTCTGGGCCAAAGATGGCAAAATATCTTCTGAAAATTGTAGGATATATCCTTCGCATTGGCACTGTGGAAAATATTGTCAAAGTAGGCAATAGAGGTAGGGCCCATATAGTAACTACCGCGGAGTCACATTACTTTCAAAACTTATACCTAATGTTTTTAAGACACCGTTTATAAGTATATAACCCTAGACCTTCAGAAAAATCCACCTTTCCGTCTGTCGTGTCATTATTTGGAGCTTATTGAGATGGCCCTATTTATGACCTACATGACTTCCATCTCTTAACATTCTGGAAAGTTTTAAACGACACTTATGTAACACATTATAGGATTTCGGAAGAGATGATGCAATTTAAACCACCTTCCGATGCAGTTTTGGTTGGCCTGAGCTTCTGGTTATTTTCAGGAACACCAGCACATCTGCATATAGTTATCATAAACACATTTTTGCACTCTCCAATAGAAAAGAAAAAAAAAACATTTATCATGCAACCCAAACTGTCATTCACAGTAGAGATTCATCACAGAGAGGATATCTGGGATATGACAAAACCTGCAAGGTGTTGCTATTCAACAAAAAAGCGCTAAACAGTTTAAACAGTTAATGTCTCAAACGTGACCACAGAAATAATCAGAATATCAAGCTATAATAGGTCACGCCGACATAGGCCTATATTTCAAGTAAACGAATAATAAACATATCAGTGCTTCCAATTTGATTTGACTTTTAATAAACTATTGGTTGTAAAAAGTATAGACTTGAGTGCAGGTGTTGATAGCATTAATAGTTCGTCTTTGTCTTTTTAACTTCAAAGAATTGCTGGAATAATTAGGAAAAAATAACTGCTTGTGAGGGTTTCATTTAGCCCATAAAGAAAAGTTAACATTTACAAATAATGTAAAAACAAGAAGGCCTACATATTTGCTAATGAATAATCTTTTTGGAGCGTCGCAATAACATATTTCTGTATAACAAGTGCTGTAATCAAGCCTCTGAAAAAAAAAACCATCACAAGATTGTGATACCATCACATTTTTCCTGTAGAATACATTTTAATTCACAGGACTATTTTTGTTGCAATTGTTCCTCTTAACAAACGTGCAAAATACAATCCCTCCAAGTAAACCACGACTGTGAACAAAAAAACGATTAAAAAAAATCAAATGGTAGGCTAACACTTAATATAAAAAACTTTGTTCATAACAATAATAATCATAGCAATATGTAATGATTAAAATAGTCAGTTAACACAGTAAATTAGTTCAAATAAGTGTTTGATTAGCAATATATCTAGCCTGGCCTATTTTATTCGTCTTGGCTACTTAATGTGAACCTTTGTTCTTTTCTTACAGGCGTTTAGCAAAAGTGCACACAACACAAGGACACTATTTAAGCTCTATCTGGTGCCTTTTTATTAATAATAACATCTTATTTTTTTATCTTACACAGAATCGCATATTTAAATCTATTAAAAAATACTTTTAACTTTAAAATGTCATTTTAAAAAATCATTTTTTGCCAGAGTCAGTAGCACAACGCTTCTAGTGTTCTAGTACGCTGTAAGGTCAGATGGTCATTTTGGCAAGGAGGTTCTCAAGCGTGAGATTTCATTTTCACTAGTTTGCGGGTTAAAGAGGTGCACTCTTCTCATGGTATGTTTAGAGTTTGTCTGTATTAATTATACCGAGGCTCATGGTAGGCTATTTCCACGCGCAACAGAGAGGTGGCGTTAGATATTTAACTTATTTGATATATTTTTTTAAATAGTAGGTCTGGTTATACGGGAAACAGCCCATTATTCTACACGAATATTCGTCCCTTCGTTTTGTTTATGGTTTATTTGCAGCCTAATATTTTGTGACCTGTTAATAAAAGTTATTATAAAGTATTACCACAAACGTTGGGAAGCTATTGGAAGCATACAAAATCAAATGAATGTTTGTGATGCAAACAAAATACGACAGTAGGCTATTTACGTTTACATTTTGTAAAAAAAAAAAAATAATAATAATAAAATAATCTAAATTATAAGATCAATAAAACAATATAGGCCTATTCTGCACGACTGCAACGTGCGTATTTTTAGCTGTTTTATACAAGGTGCGTAGGCTATTAGACAAATGAAGACTTAGTTACGTTAAAAACGAGAAAGTAATGTGACGCTGAGATATTCCTCTGTAGCCCACATCGCACGTCCATAAATGTTTCTCAATCAGCGATGGGAACGCTACTGATTTTCGCCGTGTTCTCAGTCCAGGGCTGGAGGTTCTGAAGTGCGAATAGAGAGCTGTTGTGTAGGCAGATTGGGTCCGGAGTAACAGGCTGGTTTATAGTCTTTTGAAAAGCTTCTTGCTGAAGTTGCATAAGGATTCGGTTCGCTTGCTGTCGCTCGGCTTCTCTCTCCTCTGCTGTCTGCCGCCTGCATGGATTTGGATCATAGCACAGAAGTCATTTACTCGGTGATTTCACTCATGATTTCTAACAAGTGAGCCTTATACCAAAGAATACTAAATCAGGCTACTGTTTTGTCGTAACTAGCCTACTTCATAACTTGGATTCATTAACCTTCCATTATTTTAGTTTCTGTGGATTAGTACGATTATGGAAATCATTTGAAAAGGCATACGTTGAAAATGCTGATTTTATTTCTGCATGCAAATTATTATTTGATGATTTATTTTTCATAAATGTCTGTGCACAATTGTTGTGATTGTGGTAATTAATTATTTTGGTAGCGCATGATCATTTGTATTGGCTGTACAGCATGTAGTTTAAAACACAACTAAGACTTCAGGGAAACATTGGTTACACAACGGAACATCATTAATGTCGATTTCTAAAAACTAGATCATACTGGTCCATCAGTTTCTGCTAAAATGCTTCAATTCAGTTGCAGGCCTAGCAGAATGTACAATAATATTATAGTTCAAAGATGCAGTGAAAAAGCCATTGGCAAAAGTCTATCATTACAAATATAACCATCGCCAGGAGAAAACAACATCAGCCATTCCAAAATAAATGGAATCAGTTAAAGGTGTATTGATGTATTGATTGAATTGTTATATACTGAGTGAACTGCATGAAGAGGCCTTCCAAAGCAAGATATGGAAAGCATTATGGAACTGACCTAACTGACCCCACAGAGGTCTTTAAAACAAAATACTCAACTGGGTTTAGTGGTGAGACGAAAAAGAATGCATTACGTGTGAGTGTAAAAGCATGATTAGATCACAAAAGCTCACCTCCATTTCGTTCTTCTGTTCTGGAACCATGTTTTGACCTGCGCATCAGTCATTTTAAGTGCTTTCGCTAAGGCTGCCCTCTCAGCTGACGCCAGATACTTCTGACGGTGGAAGCGTTTCTCCAGCTCGCAGATCTGGAGACGAGTGAACGACGTCCGAGGCTTCTTCTTCTTCGGAGGCGTTCGGTTCTGGTACGGGTGACCTATACGGCGTGTTACAGTGAACGGTGAGAGGGCCACTATTGAGAGACAGAGTGAAAGCAAGCGAAAGAAATCAGCAAAACGACAGAGCCAAGCAGTGAAAAGTAAATAAGACTTCCAGAGACGAAGATGACTTTTGTTCTCTGAAAAAAACATGCAACAATCACGAAATACACCGAGAGAAAGTTCAGCCAAGCAAGCAAAGGAATATATATATAATTGAGAGGAATTTTCGTTTTACGTTGACTGTGTGAAATGTAGCTAATAAATAAATAAACACAGTGTAAAAATGGTTTGCAGGTAACGTGAAATGTTCCTAATATGGTAACGTAAATTAAATTATTTCTTTCTAGTCTAAAAAAGGATTTATTTAGACTGAGTCATCCAGATTACATCATGTTTAGTCCATTTTTAAGGGTCAAATCAATAACTCATTAAGGTAACAACAGCACCATCTCACTTTTTACCGTTTATATTCTTTTGAATAATAATGCTAAACAGTAACATGAGGAACATTTACAGACGTGAAAAATCAACATTTAAGTTGTCATGTGAAGAAAAAAAGACTGTCAACAATTAAATATAAAAAAGACAATAATAAACTCCATAATTATTTAAACCACTGACACCCCGGAAAAACATGGATATTAAGTTTTAAAATGTTTTCATTCTTTCTTTTTTGGCCTGTACAGGTTCATTGTAGTGACTGTTGTGTACAAAAATGATTATTAGTATTAATTAGTATTAATTGGCAAGACTAGTTTAAATTTGTTTCTGACAAACATTATAAAAACAACTTAAGATTTAAACATTAATTTTAAGATGTTTTAATAACGATGTCAGAAACTAAATAAAAAAGTATTTAATGGAGCGGGTTTAAAAGTGAAGTGTTTTTCGATTTTAAAATTGAAATCGTGTAATTGCTGCTTAAAAATTGCAAGTAGAATCACAGTTGTGACATCCTTTCAGTATTTCGACTGCGTTGATCACTGAATTACGGATAAGATTACAACAAGATGCAAAGATTTTTACAGTGCAATTTTAATAAGAACGCGGATTCAAATAAAGCACATAAATACAACTGCAAAGTTTAGAGGGATTTCTATTACCTGTAAATCTGTCTTTGGTATATCTCCTGTTACTCTCCATCCATGGAAATGTAAATCCCGTGAGATTGTTAATGGTGCCCATGCTTCCCATACTTGGCACCGTGGCAGCGCTGGTGGGAATGGACGAGTGAACGCTGCTCAGCGGCCGATGCGCTGGAACCCGGATCACTCCCGAAGAATTAAGGCAATTCCCATTAACATTCGTGCCCAAGTTCATGTTGTACGAGCCGTTGAGGGAGCCAACGCTGCACGAGTTTCCATTGTATCCAGCCGAGTTATTGACATTGTAGTTGCCAGTCATGGTATTATAGGCTGTGCTGACTATGCAGCCCAAACCGTAGTCTAGGTCCTGCATTCTGGGGTTGGAGATCATGCAGCTCCCCTGGTCTGCATTGTTAAGAATCTGATCGATCCCAAAACTGATGGTGTCTGCGTGCGTCTGGTGGAGATGCGCTCCCATATGATCCATGGTGCGGAGAGGCGCGCGCGCTCCTGCGAGCCTACAGGAACCTCCACGTCACCCCAGTTATCATACAGAAACTATAACACAGTTTAGTCCAGACTTGTCGTTCTCTAATAGCATTGACTGCATGTGTGAGAAGAACTGAACTTCAGACGATTGTCTTTTTTACTGCCTCCCTTTACCCTTATAGCTATAGCCTGCCGGATGGAGCCACGGGAACATCAATCAAAATGCCAAAGAGGCTGGGTAAAATTAAGCCTCCAATTCTGGGGTGAGAAACCCAATTGGCTAAAGAAACCACGACGAGTCTGTTCAACGAAACGCGCTGGAATTCCCTTCTCAGCAGGGCAACTCAAAGAGATGATTTATTAAACCAAACACCAACGATTTTTCAAAACAACACAAAAATGTCCATATCAATTACATCATTAACTGTGCAGTCTATGTCGCCGAGTTAGGCTATTTTTTCGTTGGATATTTTTGATCTTGCGAAGATGAGGCAGTGATTTCGATTTCGAGGTCAAGCCTTTTTTACTCTTGTTAACAGTTCAATATTTCGCAAACGTGAACACAAATGAATTACAGTAGTTTGTCAATACTTTATGGAGAGAAAGATCAATATTTTTAAAAGCTGTCAACGATGTATGATTTCATTGTGCAATGAATTCTGAGTAAACTATCAAAAATAGATGATTGCTAATCACAATATGGGGAAATATGAAAGAAATTCTACATTAAATGTCTGTTGAGCATGGTATGGTGAGTCACGACAGAATTAATTTATAATTCACATTAATTTGGTAAGATACCTCGATCCTTTGCAATGTGTTAACTTTTGTATTAATTATTCATTTTATTTTGTATGCATTAATCTATCTAAATAAAGCGCAATATTAGACGACAAGCAAACACTTCCATGTTATCGATTTCCTTCTTGAAGAAAGTGGGTGGTGATTATTTAACGTAAGATGCATTAAAGTATTAATATTTGATGGGGCCCAGATTAATGCTGGCCAAATGACCAACATTAAAGTTTAATGAAGTGCAACAGTGTATATGTTCGCCAAAAGTGAGAATTTTTGCCACAGTAACGTAGACTTAATAATAGCTTTTAAGATGTGCATGCGCTGAATCTTACAAAATACCCTATTATTAATGTACACTGCAACTGGTCTAAATAATACTTTTCCCATAAACGAAACGAAAAAAAGATGAAGTAGTACAATCATAAGAACTGGATTCTGCAACGATCAATTTGTGTTTGATTATAGTACTATCAACCCACAAAATATATATGCGTTATTTATTGCGTGGCAATTGATACACTTCATTCCTCTAATGCAGATTAATGTGACGGAATTAAAAATGTAGGCCTATTGATTTAGAATTTACACACTGCGAATTTGCCCTGCGTTTTTTAATACGAAAGAAATGTGTGCCATTTCAGTTAAATGTAATTGATGTGCGTAATAGTTTACGAAAAAAAAAATTACTATTTATTTTTTGGATTATGCATTGATGATATCGTTGTATGGGACATTATAATTATAGTCGTTTCCCCAAAACCGGAAAGCGTGGAACAATGCCATGGTTACAATCTTAAGCCAACAAGATGATGCGACTTTAAACTTTAATGGAAATGGTGTATTTATGTGTATGTGTGTGTCTATGCATATATATAACATAGGTATTAGTGCATTGCATTACCTGTGTAGTACTAGACATGTGATCCATCGGCGCTTACTGGCGCCACTTCCATCAGCCGCATCTCTGAGCGCAGTCAAGAGCGCACAGCCTTGCTGCTGACAGCTTCAAGCACATCTACACTGAGGCAGCACTCTCATCAAACATGACAAGAATTTAGCCCCGCTTCATTTGCGCGCAGTTAACTTTGATATATTTACAACTACAGCATCCTTCTAAAAATCAAAACCGAGATGAGCAGCATCAGATATTTGATTTAACTAACTAATAATACATTTCAGAGACAGACATTTAAGCTTCCTGTATGTTTTAGTTTATTCATGAGATATGTTTGTAGGGCAGTTACCAAAATGAATGTGAACTGATGTCATGCAGTCCTAGGATCTTGAATCGCTGTATGTTAAAATGTAACACTTGTAGTCCTATATGCCACAGAATGAAAGTTCTCTGTTTTTTAATAAGGGAAATGGGCTTTGACTTTCGGAGGACAGAATGTTAGGTTCACTGTCTTTAACCTCTGAAATAGACGGATGAACTTCTTAATGCATTATGTCAAAGGAACCGGGCATTTCTTGGCCTGTGTTGTTCAAAAGGAAATAAGAGAACAATCACATGTTTTAATTATACTGTACAGTACACCATAAAACATTTAAGCAAGAAAAACCTTTCATTCTCCAAATATGGTTTCTATTCTCTCTCTCATATTAATATGATTTAAAATTATGGTAAGAAGATAAGATACCTAAAGTACGGCCTCTTTTCAATTTTTAAGGTGCAGCACTAAGGTGAGGCAGAATATATTCGCTGGAAGAATTAGTTTGGTGTTCAGATGTGAAATGATGACCAACCAGTTAACAAATGTCCAGATCAGTTGCTGAGGTGCTGAGGGACGGGACATCCATTAACTTGTTGTGTCTCCCATGCTAATGACTTGTTTTACTGGATAATGTGTCTGTCAAAACATAGTATGAACAATTATTTGATAAATTGTCAGGCGTTATAATATTTCTTACAGTCAAGAAAGAAACAAAATGCTTTTGCAATGAGAGAATCGCTTGAGTAATATCAGCCATGGCCAAATTAATCTGCATGTGAACAAGGCAAATTATTAAACTGGTTGTTTGTCACTTCACCGAAATGAAGAAGTCAAAACAAAACTATGTTTTGACTCTATTCAGGCATCTTTCATTATACAAGAACAATGTTCCTTAATGAGATTATTAAATCATCATCACAGCTAATCAATACTAATGAAGTTCCCTGCTGAACATGTATGTATATTACAAGCACTGTTTGTAATGCAATATAATGCAATTTGTGCGTGCAATAACTTGGCAAAGCTGCATCATTAAATATACAGGTCAGTTTAGCCACTGTGTACTTTAGTATTATAACTAAAGTCTTAGCAGCTATTGCATCCATTCAAGCTGTTGGACTATTTTCATGCTCAATAAAATATAACGACACAAATTACAAAGTAGTAAAAAATGTCACCCCTCATGATGCTTATTGCCGGAGGCGGCTTGTGATGGCTATATAGGACAGATCGCTCACAGGTTGAATTGGACTACAGATTTATTATCCGAGTCTCCACTTCTACTAACACATGGGAAGTCTCAATTTATACTTCAGGCACCATGTGGATTCCCTCTGCGGTCTAATAGTGGACTTGACACCCATGACAGCGGAAGCTGCTCCTCCCCTGTAGCCACTGGATGGTGTGTCAGTCCTCTCGAGTGCGGGTGCATCCTGTCGCCTGTTTTATTTAGGGGAGGCGGGTGAAGCCGGCCTCACTTCCCTTTTCCATCCTGAACGCAGGAGCCCAGCTGGGACCTGTTTACTTCACAGAGATGGATGGACTCATCCCACCAGCTACTGGTCATTACATGTGAGATCAACACTATTGCCTCCCCTCCCAAGCTCCACGGACCCAACAGAGGGAAAAAACACTTCTCTAGGAGCCAGTGTGTACTATTAGCTGCTAGACTGCCAAAGCAAATATTCGTATATCTAGTAACTATGGATATTATGATTATAAAAACATTAAACATTTCGCTCATGTTTGTTTTGAACTATTTCATAGAGCGTTATTGCATAAACAGATGACTATGTGGTCTGCATACTTAAAGGCACAGTTCACCAAAAAAAAATTGTGATTTACTTGCACTCATGTTGTTCTAAATCTCTATGACTTTCTTTATTCTGAATAATGTATATATACATACATATTGTTTTAGATCCTATACGTCTTTCATTGTGTGATCTACAACATTTTTTGATTTTGAAATAGTCTACTTATAGATAGCTAGATGATAGATGTATATATACTATATATATATATATATATATATATATATACAAAAACATGTATTTATTTATATTTGTTTATAAGGGGGGAATTATCCATTTAAATACTGTTTTTTACTAAGATAAATGACAATAAAACAGGAATGAATCATATAATTGGTAAAGAAAAAGCAGGAAATGAGAAGAAAAAAAAATAAGCATGAGAAAAGCAAGTGGGAAAATAATAGCTAATAATCCAGCAATGCTACAATAAGCAGAGAGCAGCCATTAATCAAAATTACATATTATATGTGACCTAATTTTTCTTTTTCATTATCTTCATTATAAACCAAACACTGCAGCATCTACTCTGAATACATAAAGAGATTTTCATACATATATTTATGATCACATTGTGGCGGAAAACCGGCAATATTTTTTCATTAAGTCCCTGACTACGATATCTACATATATATGTATCTAAATGTTGAACGATCAGGGAGTTACCCAAACAATGCCATTAATTTCCTTTACTATCAAGAACGCAGCGCACGGGACAACCAGAGACATCATAATCTGTCATCACACGGTGCCTTCAACAGGTAGGCTGTTTTTGTGTTTAGCTTTTCCTCCTTGTTCCCTCTCCCCTCGTCCCAATTATGCAGCTTGCTACACCATAACAAACAGGTCCACCAGCCCAAACCTACAAGCCAGAAACACAGCCACAGACTAGCTGGTGCCTGCACAGGCCTCGGGGGCTTCAGCTCACACCTAATGATCTGCTTTGACGGACAGAGGCTGTGGGCCAGAGCTTAGCGTCTCCCCTGATACCTCACCCCCCGCACAAACGGCAAGGTATGTGGCATCAGCTGATACACTTATTTAAGACCGACATTGACCCATTTGTTTTTTTTGTTTTACATTTTAGTAGCATAACATGTTGATATACCGCAATGTATTCTGTCTATCAAATGTCCTTACTGTATCTTCATAACGCACAAATTGAGGAGTAACTACTACAGATGTTTTTATTTCCTCACCGTTTAATAGCAGACTATCAGACGTCTCAGAAAAGAAAACAGACTGAAATGCATATGAGACATTTATCTAAGCCTTACAGCGCAGCAGGACAGACATCACTCTCAGGGGTCAAAGGTCAGCTCTAATTGGGTGGAGAAAAGAAAACAAGCACTCTTTTGGGGTGGTAGATCTAAGGAGGACAATCACAACAACTCAAAACAGAGGCGGCTAAAACTTCAATAACTATTACCATCATCAGAGTACACTGTGAAGTCAATAAAGGAGATTCTGTAACATAATGTTATTGTTGTTTACATTTTCATAACTCACATAACAAAATCATCATCATCTTTAAAGGTTGAATATTTAAAAAACGTATTGATACAACCTTTATTTAACAATTTGAAAACTTATTATAACAACCAGTGATAATGACTTTTTAATCAACACTAATATAATGGTATCAAACTTTAAATAACAGCATGCAAAAATTATAGCTCAGTTTTTGTTCTTCATTTATTGAAAAATTTAAGGAATTGTACTTATTTGTCTCATGCACACAGAGAACTTCAAACAGCATGTATTGAGTAGGCTGAGTGTGAAATTTCTTACATTTACTCCTGGTCTTTCCTATCCCTTATCACAGACCTTAATTACTTCAGAAAAAGTTACATCTTAAATATACAAAAATTAATATTATAATTAAATATAATTACTGTATATTGGTGTTGTCAAATGATTAATCACGATAAATCACACTCAAAATAAATGTTTTTGTTCACATGATATATGAATGTGTACTGTATTTATTGTCTAGATAAATGCAAACACATGCTTTTATATATTTAAGAAAAATTTTTGTTATATATTTGTTATATATATATATTGTAAATAAAAACTTTTTTATTGGACAGAAAAAATATATATATTTATTGGTA
>JAUMHP010000063.1:11938695-11962455 GCA_032361065.1 Enteromius trimaculatus
ATATATATATAATTTCTTTGGACATTTCTTAGGGCATTTATTTTTTAGGCTTACTGTGTTTCATGATTTGATCTGTGGTACCACCACTTTTTAATGCTTATGCAAAATCACCCTGGAATAAATTACTTTTAAAACCTAAATAGAATAAAACACTAGAAACATACATTGGCCAACTTTGTTATGGAGAGAACTGATTATAACAAATACTAAGTTTTAAGTCGTTGTAAAAAAATAAAAAAAAATAAAATAAATCTGCGGAAACATGTGGGACACTGCTTTAAGATGCATTACAAATAAAAACAATGCATTGCAAAATTGCCTCAAAAATATGAGACCTTTTGGACATCCTCTGACTGTATGGAAATGTTCTGAAGTAAATAAATAAATAATCGGTGCTCTAGGCAACTAGAGTGAACTCAGGGACAAAATCTGGGCAAATGTTATGTAGTGTATTCCAGTCTTTAGGCACAAAACAGCACAAAAATATGCTTGCTCTAAAAACAACAACATGCTTCTGGAGGCAGGGGAAATCTGTAGGCTCTGGGAGTGAGTCCTCTATCAATCACAGGTGAAGAGGAGAGTGCAAAGAGACTGATGTGCAGCACAGAGAGAGAGAAGAAAAAGAGAAAGCCATCCTTCACCTGTTATAATTAGCCCTGGCCTTTTCACAGGATTAATTAAAACAAGTTTCTTGCCTGATTTAACCACAAGGGATGACCTGCAGGACCAATATAACTATAGCTGAAGTAGAGATAAAGTATGCGGCGATGTCTACGGATCCCTCTCTCACGGATAACTCTATTTTTCTTTCTCCTGATCCGTTGACCCCAGTGACTTGGGCTTTGAGGCCCCACTCACAGCTCACTCAAACAGCATCACCCTATCTACTAAAGATTTATGAGACGACCTCTTTATGTCAGTGTGTGTTTGCAGATCTCACACACACACGCACTTTCTCTCTTTATTCTCTCTCTCGCAGGTACTAGGGGTCTTGTTATCCTCCCAGTGGCTGCTGCGTTGCATTAATATGGCTGCAAGTTGTCTTCTCTATGAGAGAGAGACTACTGGAGGGAGAGAGGAGGATAAGAGGCCTGATGAATATCTTTACCTGGGTGGCTAAAAGCGGAAAGGAGGACACGTGGACCTTGAGCAGCGTGAGGGGAGTGTTGGTCTTATGATGGATGGCGAGGAGCCGGGTGTGTCTGGATCAATGCTGTGAGCTCTACAGTGTGGAACAGGTGAGAGAAAGATGAGAAATGAGCGCTGGGGCCTGGCCTTGCTGTGCGGTTTGCCATTTCAAAGCACACTGATCATTTTCACACCCACACACGTGCACACACAAAAAACATACACACAAAAAAAACCCCAACCCATTTGCATCATCCTCAATCTGTCTTCTCCGTCCAAGCCGCCTGAGAACGGCTAACTCGGTTAGCCTTTCCTCACCCCTCTTCTTCATGGCTGCGTGAGGAGCGTCTGGGAGAGAGCTTGGACTGGACTGATATGTTCATTAGTGGTGAGTGATGCCCCTGGATGGGTCCGGCAGCTGCCCGGCCCTTTGTGACAGCAGAGCGGAGGCCGTGTGAGCCGAGCAACTAATCTTTCACTGACAGCCAGCCGGACAGCCTTTGCTCTCAGATGACAGACTGGAAAAGTGCTGAATTATATACTTCTTCTTTTAAGTATCTCAACGTGTCATGGTATTCTATTCTACCTGGTCTCTTCATGTAATTACTGTTATGTTTTGCAAAATACAAATGCAATGCCGGTGATGCTAAAATCAGCATCATTTTTACTTGCACTGACAAAAATTCAAAGATGAGAGGATGCTCAGTAAATAAAAGAAATCAAAAACATCATCATTTATTAAATACTGATTATAAAACCACAATCTTCTTGTAGGAACATGAAGGCGATTTCTTTCTGCATGAACAATTGAAGTACAATATGGTAGATCATTGTAATATCAAAGTCCCGTGTTTGAGCCACAAACAATACTCTAAATGAACTGTATACAGTGTTGAAATGGCTTAAATGCATCTGAAAATATAATGGGCTAAAATGCAAATAATAATTGCTCAAAATCGCAGATTTAATCATTTATTCCATATTTTTTTAAATAAAATGTTAAAATATAATATAAGTATAAATACTTATAAAATATTAGTATAAAATACTTCCATACAATATTTGTTATATATATTTTATATATAGTAGTATTCAAAGTTTGGGTTCAGTTAGACTTTGTTAAGTCGATTGTGCTCATGTTTTATATGATAAACACAGTAAAAAAAAAAAAAAGCGATATTGTGCAAATATTATTACAATTTTAAGTGTTTTCTATTGTAATGTATTTTAAAATGTAATTTATTCCTGTGATGGCAATGAAGAATTTTCAGCAGTCTTTTTCTTTCAGAAATTATTAAACTTTGCTGATTTGGTGCTCAGGAAACATTTCTTAATATTAATAATGCTGAAAAGAGTTGAGTTGCTTAATATTTTAAGGTATAATATTATAAATGTTACTTTTGATCAATATACTGCATACTTGCTGAATAATAATAATTATAATAAAACCAACCCCAAACGTTTAAATGTGGATATTACTCCACCTCAAAGTAAACATTTCGTTATTAAACACCTACCCCCATGTCGTTTCAAACCCATAAAAGCTTTGCTTGTCTTCGGAAACAGAATTTAAGATTTTTGTATGTATAGAAAGAAAACCAAAAAAAAACGAATTCATTCAACAAATTTGACACTGTAGCGCCATTTTGGAGAGTATAGCTGCACGCAAATAGCATTTGCTGCTCTGTGTCAGCTGCGACATGAGGATACGTCTTCTACATGTATTTACACTTTGATTTGAACAAAAACACAAAACAGCATAGGATATTTGCGTGCAGCAATATTCTCCAAAATGGCACAATGGTGATGTGATTAGGGACCAAATTTTCATTTTGGGGTGGAGCAGAAAGTTTCAAGCACAACTAATGTCAATACTCGCAAAAAGGTATTTGCTGACATACACAGTGCCACCGACAAAGAGTCGGAGAAATCAAATGGCAGATGAGAGTGATTCACTAAACTGTCTGTCGGTGAGACAACGTGAGACGGTGAGGGAAAAGAGAAAGAGAGAGAAAGGCTTGGGGAAGATGTACGACTCACTGGCCTGCCACATACAGCAGATGTTGTTGCCTATTGAGCTGTTAATTTAACGGGAGTTTATTGAATAGTAATTAGGAGGAGCTCACTTACCATGATAGAGGAAGAGCATGCTCTGCAAGCTAAACTTGCCTTCACCCTCTCTTCCTCCTCCTCCTCGCTCTCTTTCACCTCGCTTCCATGGCTGTTCTTAAGGAAACCTGCAAAAATGGGCATTTTTGAGGGTCGTTATTCTCATTAAAATATGATAAGGATATGTCTGCCGACTGTAGGTGATAATAACTTTCACTTGCACTATGCAAGATGATCAAAATGCAATAATCCAAGATATTACTCAAAGAATTGTGGCTCCCCCAGATATAACAAATTTCATTATTCCACAATGTTATTATTTGTGGAGACCTCTTAATGCTCTATTTATCAGGGTGAGAGGGTGCAGAGGAAAATCAATGTTTAATCAGCAGTAAGCTGTTTGCACGGGGCACCGAGTAAAATCCTGTAACCCAGACACACTCAGTGATATAACTATCTCACACTCCATAATCAATCAACATATACAATTCCAAAGAACACAGTGCCAAAGTGCATATGATCCCAACCAAGTTTTAAACAGCCTGCCCACTAAACAAGCACACAGAGAGCTCTTTCTCTGTGCTAAACAGATAGACTAGCTCCAGCGGTTTCGGCTTGGGAGGGCGCGTTATAAATCAGAGAAGAAGTGTTACTAACAGTGTTGACTTTCTCTTTCGCCCTCCGAGTGTGTGGGGTTTAGGCACCTGGTCTCTGTCGTCAGTCTAATATGGACTCTGCCAGCTCCATGCGCTCAAATGCCCACAAACATATGCCGCCATTGTGATGGAGATGAGCAGCAGGGATGTCTCCCTCTTTCCTTTCACTAAGCAGCCAATGGGAGACCCCCGTGGAGGGTCGCAGGTCAAGTGGGAGGGTATTGTGATTGGTGGGCTCAGGGGAAAGGCCTTGAGGATGTGTGAATTAGGCTCATCAGCGTGAGGTCATGCGTGTTTGAAAGCGTACGTCTGACCCCTCGTGTGTCTTCCAGCCCTGACAGCTTCATCAAGGTTGGACCTTATGAATAAAAATCAGAAGAGTCATGAATTTTAACATGCCCACAGGGCCAAGCAAGCATTCTCCTTGGTTAACAAAACTCAAACCCAGTGAACTGTTTTCATCGTCTGTCACATACTCATTTCATTTATACTTGACTCCACAGGCTTTCAACCACAACAATAAAAACTTTCATTTTTTTATTTGATTATTATTTTTTATAATCTGTTTTAAAAATGAAGTAAATACCGGGAAACATTTTTGACGATGAACTTAATTGTATCAAATATATTGTAAAGTTTGATGACACAAAGCAGATATTTTATCTAAAACAATCTTTTTCCAAAATGCATTCATGTTATACATTTATATGCCTGTGGAAATCAAACCCATGATCTTAATCTTTGTAATATTTTGGAATAATATTTGTAGTGTGAAAATGTCTTTGCTGTATTTCTAAAGGCAATCTATTTTATAAATCACTTACACAAGTGTGCTGATCCTTTGAAATGCTTTGACATTTGCTATACGTTCAATATGTACCCCTTATTTTGATGTATTATAAACATATAAATAAAATGTATTATTATACTTCTTATTTTTGATTATTGCATAATAATGATTAACCATTATTGCTGATATCACGACAGAAGAAAGACGTCAACATCTTGGGGGAAAATAAATTATCAGGAAATGTTCATTCTGAGAGTGAACTACTCACATGATCTTTCAGAAATCATTCTAATATGCTGATGTGGTGCTTATGAAACGTTTATTGTTAGCAAATTTGAATATATATATTTGAAAAATAGTGTTTCTTAATTTTTTCATGAAATCCGCCAAACATATTTTTTAGGAATATTTAAACACAACATAATTTATTTGGAATTGTAAAGACTTTTAAAGTGTTACTCTGGATTTCTGTCAGTTTTGATCAAATTAAAGCATCCTTGCTTAATAACAGTATTTCATTCAAAATAAATTGTCGACCTCAAACTTTTGAAACGTAAGGTACACTTATAATATTAATGTTTCGCACAACAATATGACATTTTTAGGACAAATGTCTAAAAAGTATGAAATGTTTTTAAAACTTTTTTAACAATGTGTCAGAAAACGCAAGAGGCACCGAGCAAGAGATGGAAACATAAAGAAAACAAATTGCCACATAACAGTCAAAACTCTTAAGCAGGCTGTTCCAGGCTAAACATTGATTTTAAATAAAACACTGGATGTCTGCTGCTACTTGGAGCACATTTCAAAATGTCACATTTCTGGCCTGTCGAGCTCTGGCTGGCTTTGAGCTGTTTAGCTGCTCCACACCATGAGAGCAGAGGCGAAAACGGCCTGCGTTAATACCACATCAGTCTCTCATTGATTTCATGTTAGTTGCTCAGACCACCTTTTCTTCTTGAATCAATTTGAAAATAAAAGAAAACCAGAGGCAAAAATAAGCAAGGGAGGTTGCAACCTTTGATCCCGGAATAATTGAAAGAAAAGGTCAAAGCTTATCACTGCAATGCATAATAAACGCAGCAACGATTTCTCCTTGTCAAAGAGATTAAAAACAGCCTATATGTGTATTCATAAAAGAAAATATAAAATAGTATAAAACAAAAGCAGACCAGTGTGGAAGGGGAACATATTTAAAACTAATAACGCTAATAACTTATATATAACCTATTTTTCAGCAGTGTATGGCAGTAGTTCGAATGTTTTCAAACAATGCTTTTTCAGTAATTAGCTACTTTTTTTCCAAAAAGGCTCACAGTGTAGTGCAAACAAACACTTTCCATGTTTTTCGACACAAGAGAATAATCAACCTGATCTCACAGCAATTCGTACAAATTTGTATAACCTCATATTTCTGGTAAATCGTATGTATTTTACGTGTTACCAATTCGTATGAATTTGTACAAATGACCTACACCAAACCCTGCCCCTAAACCTACCAGTCATTGGGGTTTAGACAAACCATACAAAATCGTACGAATGAGGTCGTACCAATTCGTACGAATTAGCCACCTCGTAAAATACATACAAACTGGTTGTGAGAGAGAGTTGGAATAATCAAACATGCTGTCCTAAATGTCTCTAGTAGAGTTACAACATCTGATTCAATTCATGCCTCTCACATGTTGCGTTGAAAATTCCGATTCATTAGTCAATCGATCCATCCTTAAACGCTTCTATCTATTCTGTGGTGTTTGGCAAATTATTCACACTTTCGATTTCACAAAAGTTTGTTACAAATGCTACAAAAAGATAAATGCCATTGTTTGAAATTTCTAGTCAGTGAAAAATAGGGTCATGTGACACTTTTTTTTTTTTTTTAAACAGTTTTTTCAGTTGTCTTGGCATTCATTGTAGTTAGCAAATGAAGAATTTCATTGTTCTTGTCATGTGCACGTGAATGCTGCGAAACTGTAAACCTTACTATAGAGTAAAGACTGCTCAAAATTCAGCCAACACAGGGATAAATTACATTTTCAAAATATTTAATTAGAAAATATTTATTTTAAATTCTACAAATATTTCTATTACTACTGTTCTTGCTGGATTTTGGATCAAATAACTGAGCATTGGTGAGAAGAAGATAATTTTATACACACATATATTAAGTCATAGCACTTCCAATTAATTACAACATTACACATGTTATAATGAATTTACAATCTCCAACGTGTGAAATGCAAATACACGAACATACTGTAGGTAAAAACAAGCACTGACATACTAAATGAATCACTCAATCATGATATCTACCATCACACCACTGCCTACTCTACTGCCCTCTAGTGAACGCTACAGACAGTGGTGAACTGCCTCCCAAGCACATAACAAACTCCAATACTTAGGGCTAAAAGCTCTTTTAGCATCACTAAATGCATACAGTGCCTTTCTGTGCAAAAAAAAAAAAAAAAAAAACAGCTTCTGAAGAACTTCATATCTGATTAAGGTGACACAGGGACAGATGAACCAGAAAAGCTGCAATGCAGAGAGGCAGATGGAGGAGCAGAGAGCATTAATACGGGACAGTCATTTAGCTCTTAGACACGCACCCGCAGATGGGAAGTTGATGAATGAAATTCATCTGAAATGTGACGTTGAGCTGATGTAGTTAAATGTCAGTCGAGTGACTTTTAGCGAGAGTCGACGAGAGGAGGCCGCACAGGCTGGCGCTGGGCCTTCTTCCTTTTCACAGCTCAACTGCTTGTAATGAATCACTGGCCAACACAATATCCACTCCCCTGAAAGAGCGAGAGAGCCCCTTGAGCTTTAAAGCAGCATCCATCTGCACATAAGTCTCCTCCTGCCACCTCAACTGCAGCAAGTAAAACAAATGCGGTTGGTCATCACTGCCAGTCGTGCTTTAAGGGCCTGACGAGAAACGACTGCATGTCCCTCCCACCCTCCCCCAGCCGCTGGGCATATCTCTATTTCAATCTCTCTGTTCTGTCCCTTCCTCTCTTTCTCCCTCTCTTTGCGGTGGAGCACAGGCAAGAAATCACTCCCATTCAGCCAAGGACACAAACTCCCATCACACTCTCTCTCTCACACACACACAGGCACATGCTCTCAATATAAATATCTCTAGCGCTCTGGATAGCTCTGAGATTTATACTGCTGCCAAGCCAGCAGAAAATTGACTTGTTTCATGGAGGCAGGCTATTGACACACTACCGTTGGGAGAGTTAGGGAGGCAGAGGGAGGGATGGATGGAAAGAGAGGGAGAGAGAGAGGGTGCGTGTCTGCATGTGTGAAAAAGCAAAAAAGAGAGAGAGCGCGAGCCAGAGAGGAAGACGCGAGCCCCTCCATTACAGGATAATGTAATCAGCAGTGTGGGAAATGGCGATGAGTAAAATGGTACAGCTGACATTTATATAAGAGGATATTGATGACATAAGCTGAGGAGGCAGACGTCCTCCCCTCTGCTCCTGCGGATTGATAAAGAAGCTCATTTAGCCAGTATATCATTCTTTCCCCAGAAGAGCAGCGAGAACTGCTGGGCCTGGAGCGAGGCATGAAGGCGGGGGTATACGGGGAGAGACGGCAGATAAATAGGCTCAGATCAAACCATAACCTTTCCAGGCAACAACAACAATGAAGAAAAAAACACGACAAAAACTCGCAGTCTTCTTTACGCCAGTGCTATGAGGCGACGCAGATTATATGGGTGATGTACAATGTGGCCTTATGATACTGTATAATCCTGAGCGCTTTAATGCCAACATGAATCAAAATTGACCCTAGAATTTTGAAATGCATGGTACTCAAAGAAATTGCCATTGCAAACTTTGTGTAAAAAAAAAACCCTTTACAATTAAATAGCTCTTCCTCTTCTATCCCCATGCAGGTTAATGCTAACCAATAACAGACTAGTTATTTACAGTACTAGTCAAAAGTTTAAAATATTATTATTATTATTATTTTTTTTTTATATTCTTTTAAAAGAAAGTTACTTACAGTCACCAAAGCTGCATTTATTTAATTTAACACACTTTGTTTTTAATATTAGGCCTATATTTTAAAATAACTGAAATATTATTAATGAGTTTTAAATAATTAGAACAATACTATTTATGCTGATTTTTTTTTTCAGGATTATTTGATGAACAAAGTTCAAAGAACCATTTATTTTTAACAGTAGCTTTATAATGTCTTTACAATTACATTTTTTTATGTGTCCTTAAATAATTATTTTATGCTACTTTTTCAAATTTGTCAGTGGTAGTGTACCATGTTTTTCAGAAAACAATAATCAACAAAACAAAACAAAACTTGATTTAAACAATAAAAAAAAATGTTTCTTGAGCACCAAATCAGCATCTTAGACTGATGTAAAAATTAATTGGGCAATGATTAATCACATCCAATATAAATATTGTTGTGTTAACATTAAAATATTAATATATAAACATAACATATTTATATAATCGATATATTTTATGAATATAAATATATACATGTATTTTTTTAAATATATACTTTAAATAAACATAATAAATATACAGTAAACACACATAGATTAACAAAATCCTTTGATGCGGTAAATCGCTGAAATATCTATTTCTCATTATTACTGGTTTATTGTTTTTTGATCAAATAAATGCAGTCTTGGTGCCCATAAGTGACTTTTTTAGAAATATTAAAATCTTAAATATACATTAGGTACTAACTCCCTATTTACTTTTACTATCCAATCATTTAGATTTGACAGCTCAAATCAAATCCCATCCTACATTTTAATCTTGAATACCATTAAAGTCATAAATACTGCACGCACACACATTTGAAAAGAAGAAAGTGAAAGAAACAGAGTGTGAGGGAGAGAAAAGTAAAGAGTGAGGAGAAAAGAAAGCATTTTTCCCTCTGGCCCGGTTTAAAAGAGGAGTGGAGAACAGAGGATGGGAAAAAGATGGTGAGGTGAGCATGAATTTTTGCTTGAATCAGCATTCGCTCAGCCGAGAGAGGAGAAGTGCAGGACTATAATTTAGCCTGGGCACAGCTCAAGGCTCATGTCAACCCTAAACAGACACCCTGGTTGATCATTTGAGAGGCGCTACGCCCAGCAACTTCTCATTAGATGTACTACATCAGTGTAGAATTATAATAGCATGCACCAGGAACTTTAGAACAGACAAAACACTGAAGACTGGTGGGTCAAATGTGCATTCTTCAGTTTCTTTTTCCTAGATGTGTTTTTGAAACCCCCTCTAAATGGCTCAAGCCTTTAACCTGCTTGAAGTCGTGTTCTGTATCAAGCCATGGAAAATGCTGGAGGAGCTCCACGGTATGGGGTCTCAGAACTTCACCATGACAAACCTATGAGCCCACTAGTCTTTACGAAGACATACTGCCTACAGTGATACTAATACCTGCTTCACTCGTGATGAAATCACCAAATCAGGAATTACAAAGAAAGATATATTAGCTAGAAGTTTGGGGTTGGGTTTTAATGTTTTTAAAAGAAGTCTCTTATGCTCACCAAGGCTGCATTTATTTAATCAAAATACAGTAAAACAAAATGTCTACATCAACAATTTCTAAATGTAATTTATTACTGTGTCAGCAAAGCCTTTGATTAATATAAAGCTCAAAAGAACAGAAATTATTTGTAATCGAAATATTTTGCAATATTGTTTGATCACTGTTAAATGTGTCCTTGCTGAGTACATACATTCATTTATTTAAAAAAAACTAAAACATATGAATGGTTTAAAACTTACAACTTATGACAAGGATATCATGAAACATTATTTTGGTATAATTAGTGCAATAAGAGAAATCAACAAAATATATTAGGTAGTTCTGCACATTAGTGTATCAGTATAGCTTTAATATGAGGTAGATCTCGACAGAATTTTCATTTTAAAGCCGATGATCTGCGGATTTTGACAGGACTGAATAAGATCAAAATGCTCAAATGTCCCTCTCAGGTTAAATATGTATAATGCTTCTGATTGAACTAAAATTTAATGGTTAAGCGTGTAAAAATGGTCACTTTAGTATGACAAAGTAAAACCACACTGCACTCCAAAGCTAATATGGTATCAAATGTTCACGCATTCAGGCCACTTCCCCCATGGAATACTCCCCTGGAAAAAGCCACCAGGACAGATTCCAGCAGTGCACCTTTCAAACGACCTCGGGTTTCCATCAGAGTGGCCGGTGCGTGGCCACAGTGGCTTGACCTTTAGCTGCCTTTGTTGTAATTCAATAAGAGGCTCAGGGCTGACACCCTAACCCAACACGGGGTGCAACACAACCCCACTACACCTCTAACAGCCGTGACTGCACCTCTCTCATACCTACTCACAGATAACTCAAATTTATTGAAGCCCTATTTCCTCTGTTTGTCTATAGAATTTCCACGGGGCCATGGATGACATTTCACAGGAATATAATTAATGAGTGCAAAGCTTCCAAGATATTTCACATTTTCCTTCAAAGGCATAGAAGATGTCTCATTAGGTCTGCATTCGAAGCAGATTTAAAATAGCATGTGACCTAAATTTGAAAAATTTGATTCAAGGAAAAAAAATTCTCTAATAACATTTTCTGGGAAGCTGCTTTGAGACAATATGCACTGAGTAAAGACTTGTGTATATATGTGGGTGTGTATGTACACAGTGGGGCAAAAAAGTATTTAGTCAGCCACCAATTGTCCAAGTTCTCCCACTTAAAAAGATGAGGCCTGTAATTTTCATTATAGGTATACCTCAACTATCAGACACAAAATGAGAAGAGTAAAAGAATGAAAAAAAAAAATATATATATATATATATACATATATAAATAAATAAAATGACATTTTAGGCTTTTTAAAGACTTTATTTGCAAATTATGGTGGAAACATAAATATTTGGTCAATAACAAAATTTTCTCAGTACTTTGTTATATACCCTTTGTTGGCAATGACAGAGGTCAAACATTTACTTAACAAGGTTTTCACATACTGTTGCTGGTATTTTAGCCCATTCCTCCTAGCATATCTCCTCTAGAGCAGTAATGTTTTGGGGCTGTCCCTGGGTAACACAGACTTTCAACTCCCTCCAAAGATTTTCTATAGGGTGGAGATCTGGAGACTGGCTAGGTGTGTTTGGGATCATTGTGATACTGAAAGACCCAGCCACGTTTCATCTTCAATGCCCTTGCTGATGGAAGGAGGTTTTCACTTAAAATCTCACGATATGTGGCCCCATCATTTTTCCGTTTACATGGATCAGTCCTCCTGGTCCTGGTCCCATCCCTGGATGCAACTCAGCATTCTTTCTCCTTCAAACACGACAATATATTTTGGTTTCATCTGACCATATGACATTCTCCAAATCCTCTTCTGGATCATCCAAATACAAAAATCAAAATCCCAAATTTTTTTCACACCAAGTCTTCTCAGCCTGGTGCAGGTCTACAATTTTGTTTCTGGCGTCCTTTGACAGCTCTTTGGTCTTGACCATAGTGGAGTTTGGAGTGTGACAGTTTGAGGCTGTGGACAATATCTTTTATACTGATAAGGAGTTCAAACAGGCCCCATTAATACAGGTAATGAGTGGAGGACAGATGAGCCTCTTAAAGAAGAAGTTACAGGTCTGTGAGAACCAGAAATCTTGCTTGTTTGTAGGTGACCAAATACTTATTTTTACCAATTAAGTCATTAAAATTTATTTTCTGGATTTTTGTTCCCTTATTTTGTCTCTCATATTTGTAACTCGAAGAATGAACATACATTTTTCTCATGTTATTTGTATGTTACGTTTTTTCTCCCCCCCAATTTTTATTTGTCAACTACCCATATATATGGTATATAGAATATATAGAATATATATTGTATATAGAATATATATATATGTATACAACACACACACACACAACTACTATACACAACTAATAATAATAATGATAGTGATATATATAAAATGTATGATTATACACTTAATGCCATCCATTTTGGATTTAAAGGAAAGTTGAAAGTTTAAATTAATTTATTTTATTTTTATATTATTATTATTATTATTATTATTATTATTATTATTATTATTTGTCTGCCAATATATGATTGTCTCCAGAACTTAAAACTATTTTACTTGGTTTTTTTTAAGTAACTGCGTAACTGCACATATTGGCAGATTAAATAAGAGAAAGTTGAAATGACTATGAATGAAAGTAATTACCAAGTAAACATTTAATAAAGATTAACAATTCCTAATCCAACTGTCCAATTAAACCATGCACCTTTTTATTAATAATTAGTGTTTTCCACAAAGTAATTATATAAAAAAATCTCCTTTCTTTCACATTTGCTAAACTCAATTGGCAAGTTTTTGGAAAGCATTTACCTTTAAAAACAAAAGAACAGCATCAAATTTGTCAAAGGAATTCATCCATGTACCTCAGTTCAGCGCCAGCTGTCTTTTTTCTGACATGTGTCATCTAATCTGTCATAAACCTTTTCCCTGGGTACAATAATTCTTCCATTACTTTCATTTCATTCTGTATTAAGAGCACAGAGTCACACATCATGTGAGGTCAAAGCCCTTACACTGATGGACTTCAGATATTAAACTGCAGATCTAGAAGGATCACTGAAACAGCTCAGCTCTGGTGTTTTTAATGGAGAATTGTGTCTGCTAATGTGCCCCTACAACCTTAATAATTCCCTTGTGTTTCTGGAAAACACAAGAATAATAAAAAGGTGTTAGTTTCAGCATAGACTGTGTTACAGCCGATTTTCTATATGTTTCTTGGTGTTGGATCAGCTGCTGTGGTGAGGCCTCAGGGTTAGTCCTGACTGATAACTTAGGTGCAGGAACTGTGCCATATTAACCTTGCTGTTGGGTTTGGGGGGGTTTTAAGCCCTGCAAGGTCAACTGCTTGCACCAGATCAAACATCCAGATGGGCTAAAAGAGAAAGGCAAACTGCCACAGTCTAGACTGAGTCACTGAAACAGATCTCTGTTGCTCTGTTTGCCCAAACAGGAGTCGCAACTTCTGTGATTTTGTTCAACTGACCCCTATTAACCTCTGGACACAGAACGGACCTTTCTCACTCTGAGAGAGATCCAGCAAGCTGGGAGATCCCTCTCATTCACATTTTGACACTGAGTGATTCTTAACAAATCAATCTGAAACAGCCACTGTCAAAGTGTTTCACTTACACTCTGTATTTTCACATTAGGGTGGAATTAACTGCATTCACTTCAATTATTTTTGCTAATTCCTTAGGATGTCCATTTCTGCCACATAACGAAAGATACTATACTTCTGTAAATCTGAATGTTTAAGTCATAAACATGAGATACTGAGTCATAGTGATGAGATAAAACACCTAAAATGATGACAGTCAAAACTAAGATGAAAAGTTTGAATAGGACTTAACTCAAACTTTTGATGAAAAGTCATAACTATAACAGTTAAAATCAACAAATTAAGATTAAAAACAAAAATGATGGCAGTCAAAAATAAGAACATGTCATAACTTGTCCCATATAAATAAAGGCATAAAAAGTCAAATTATGACAAAAATCCATAATTTCATATAAATTCATACGGTGAAATACTATGACTTTTTACGTCCAAATTACGACTTTTGCCTCATAGGTTAGACTCTTCTCAAAATTACCATTTAGCATCTTATGAATCTGATTTATGATGTTAATGGTTTACCATAACATGCCTTTCCCCTATGTTGTAGAAACATAGCCTTATACTTTTTAAATTAAACATATACATATACATATATAATGTCTGTATGTACGGATGTGTATATATGCACATACGTGTGTGTGAGTGTGTGCGCACGTTTAATATATTATATATATATATATATATGCATTCACACACACACACACACACACACACAATCTTTCTTCTTGCACACACAAGTGCCATATCTGCCATATATTTTCCCATGTCAGATGTTATCACATGACAACCCTGCTGTTCAGCCTTTGAATCAATCGGGTTAATACTGTCACGTAACAATTGCCACAGATATCCAGCTTCACTGCTGATCAACACACTGAGGCCATGAAGAGGTTTTCCTACATGTGTGTCACACAACAGGTGCTGGATTTCGCCATCAGCCCAGAACCGAGACGGACGCAGAGGCTGCACAAAACTACAGGAGAAGAAAGAGACTAAATACACGCAATGGACATTCCCCTAAAATACTATCATTTATAAAAGGTGCTGCAAATCTATGTAATACAGTGGTCTCATAATATTTTTCTAACATAAATAACACCACCACCACAGTCCAACCACAAAGAACACTGCACTTTCAGACTACAGAAGATAATACTCCTGCTTCTTCTAATAAACAGCAGGACCATTTGTCTTGCATCAGATGAGACACATATAATCACAAAGTCGTCTACCCTAAGGTGACAATGGCTACCATCTCATTTTGATCTCCATAAATTGTTGTCGTGAAATGGATACTGTATGCTTCACATAAGCCAGAGGGGAAGCCACATGCGCAAACATTTTTCTTGGTAAAAATCCTGTCACTCAGTTTTATGAGTTGACCCGTTCGGAGTGAGAGGAGATTAGCAGGGGTCAGAGGGCGCCGGTGCTAGATTCTGACACCCGTGCTGCATTCTGGACACTTGTTAAGAACACAGACGTGGGATGCGAGAGAAGCCACGGAGACGCAAAATAGAAATAACATGTAAGCGGATAGCAAATGACGACTTCGCCCGGTGCCACCCGCTCACATTCTTTCACGATCATTTACGGCCGAGGATTTATACGCAATGCATTATAAATCCAGTGTAATGGTATGTGTGTAATATTAATGATTTTTGTCACACAATAGCTGAGGAATGGGCAGGTTAAGGTCACATTATTTGCATTTTCTCCTTATTTCCCGCTACTGTTTCACATCGTATTTGTCTGCACTGATAAGACATAACATCAGCATAAACAACATCTTTTATAGGGGTTTAAATGACACAAGCAGATCTGAATTTACTGTTGTTATTGCAGCCTCTCACCTCAAACAGAACAACATTGGCAGCAAATGTACTGAAATATTGCCCTTCCTTTGTTTGCCAAGCACTTTGCCATGGATGCGTACCCTCTTGCTCCCCCTCTCTCTCTCTGTCACTCATAAAACTCATATTTAGACCCTTATTCCTCCTTCTTAGCATATTTATGAGAGGACCTGGTGGGTATTTTTCCTCCTTTATGACACGATCCAGAGACAAGGAGTTAAGCTCATCGCCCCAAACCAGCGATCAGCCCAGCACTCTAGCATAACTGTCTCTGGCGTTCTCCATCCATTACCCAGACTTAGCGAAGGGCCACTGCTGCTCTATTCCAGCATCAGCTCTCTCCCTCTCTCTTTTCACATTAACTATTCAGATCAGCTTGACGCACAGGCGCTCATCTCCATACCCCGAGCCATGTTATTATCTCGTCCCTCTTTCGTCGCTGCTGATCGGCCCTTCTGCAATAACGGGCGTTGTGAATTATTCAGGCCTAGTTAGGCGCGGAGCTCACCCTGACGCAAAACTCGCATCATGAAGTCCATCCATCTCTGTGCTGAAATATAGCTGCCAACAGCCTCTCCAAGCCCAGCGTCTTCAATCACACAGTCGATTCTGTCACACCACGGCAGGCGGCACTTTACTCAACCTCAGACTGGACAAAAGAGCTCCCATCAGGACCCTATAAACATATATTGACATGCATATGGACGCATAGCCTACCGTGTGTTATTTAGGTTCATTTAGTTGAATCTGTCATTCCTGTGACTCAAATAATAAAAGCACAATGCCAGCAATACCAAGGTCATGGGTTCAGATCACATGGACAGAAGGTAAGGTATGCCTTGCATGGAATGAAAGCCATATATAAAATTTTTATGATAATAATATTATGTGTGTGTATATATATATATATATATATATGTATGTGTGTATGTATGTGTGTGTGAACAGTTTATTTGTTTTCAAAAAGCATGTTTTACTATGTAACCATGTTTAATTGTGTTTGATAGCTGTATTTTTAGTTATACTTTAACCTAATAAAAATAACTGGAAAAACATGATTTTTGAGTTTTCCGATTTTGCAAAAAAAAAAAAAAAAAACATTATGCGTGTATTTTTTTCTTCCTTTTTTTAAATTCTCTTTTATTTAAGTCCGATATTTAGGGTCTGTTTATGCAGAAATCATGCACAAACAAACACACATACAAAGAGAACAAACAAACAAAAAAATCCTCTTCTCATAGTCGTTTTATTAAATTACCGAAGCCTTTGTAAAGGAGCAGCCACCCGGGATAAACAATGTCAAGAACTTCAGCCTTTAGACACAAGTCTATTTCCTGAAAGCTTTAGGGTTATTAGGCACTCATAATGAAGCTAATTAACAGGCTCAATTATTTTGTACGAAAGCTCATCAAAGAAACAATTGTGAGATGGAAACAGGCAAAACTGTTTTCTAAATCAATGAATGTGTCATTAACATCCAGTAAATTAAGTAATTTATCAGACGCTACAAAACAGGGGCAAGTATTTACACTAGATTGTGAGGACACACATGAACACAAATTAATATAACAAGATCTCAAATGACATAAATAAAACACATTAGGACGTTAGCATTTGAACTATTTGCTTCCACAATGGAAAGCATGGAAGGTAGAGGATTCACAGAAACACACACACACACACGGTTTTGAGAAATATACCTTTGCTTGCCATTCTTCATGCTACTATTACTGGTTATGGAAACAGTGCCATTCCATTGTTCAGATATAAAACTGACTGAATGCAGTGAGCAAATGTACATCTTCAATGAGCCTTCAAACTAAGACCTACAAAAAATAAATAAATAAATAAATAATAATAATAAAGAATGCATTTAAAAAAAAAAAAACAAGCATTAAAAAATAGGTTCTAAAGGAACATATTTTCAGTCAGATAAGAGAACATCTGAAGCATTTGAAATTTCCATCTTTCAAAACAACATCACACACAGTCAGGTTGTTTGTAAACTTTCAGTTTTTGCTTCTTCTGACATATCTTTATGAATTATCCTGGTATCTGGAGCTTCTCGTTTTCAACATTAATTTATTATGCCTCCTCAATCTCAAAATGACAAACTTCACCAAATAAAAGTTATGAAAGAAATGAATTGTTGTATTAGAAAAATATGCACGTTAAACACAAGCATGACACATTTCTTGTGTATTCTGCATATATAATTTTTATGTTTTATCAGATAATTATTAATGTGATAATCATAAATTAAAACAGCACACACTAATTGTTGCATCTATACCTATCTATACTAAAGAACAGCATATGTGTATTTAATATGTAGTTATTTTTTTGTTGTAGGTTATTATATGCATTATTATTTACTCTACATGAATTATTAATATGCAGTATGTTTAACATGGATACTAATATATACAATTTTAATAACCAAATACCAATCAAATCCTCACTCAGAATCGTTAAAAAAACTAAAATCTGACAATTCTTCGCATTTATTCATATTTCACAAAGTAACATGCAAAAAAATCTAATTGCAAACATGCAAGTACATTTTAACTTTAAAATACTACACTAATGATTGATTTTTTCAAATTGATATAGTGTAAACAGGAGGAGATTTAAAAATTAAAGATATGGACATTGTGTTCTCCTGCAACGAGACCAAACCAAATTTGCTTGTGGTTTGGACATATAAAACAAGCAACAATAGCAAAGATAAACTTTGTTCAACTTTGTGAGTTGTTTAAGTCTGTAGCAGCCTAATGTATGTACATAAACATCTTGGTTCTGGGATCAGCCATGGGAATGTAAGCTCATCCGATTTGCTCCAGCAGGTGGGGGCTGCTGGCCTCAGCATTTTCCCCAACCGAGACTCACTTTCTGGGGCACAATCCCTCAAAGCGTGTTCACTGCACCACACGCACAGACACGCCAACTCTCGCACGCACACAGATTTTGTCCTCCTAAAGAACGCTTTCTCTGGTGTAAAATATCTCACTGTCTGTGCTAAGCGGCCCACATGAACAGACCACACATATTTAACACATCAACAGGAACAGAAATTCGCTCCAGAATTATGCGGTCATCATTTCCACAAGCCGAGCATGACCGGCACTGAATGTACCGCAGTCAGACCATATCATGTTCAATTGACACCTCAGCTCCCAGTGACGAACAAATTTCGGAATTTCATGTTCAAAGGTTGTTTTGAGCAAGCCTTTTATCAACACCCAACACTTGTTACACTATTTTATGCCGCTCACGATTTTGATTCTGATTGGTCATTTTATAACATACTCATAATTTTAACTCACCATTGCATTAAACTGCAAACTTACTTATACATCTCTTACACAAACGCAACTTTTATACAAACACAATTGGTGCCATCTTAGTGTACGGAGAACTGGTGCATCTCAGTTATTGACAGTAGTGAAAATGACTTCAAAGATACTTAATTTGTAATATTACTGTAATACAGTTTCCTCTTGTTGCTAGTCAAATTGTTTTTAACGTAATGCTCAATTTTATTGTAGTGCCATATTTGTTCCTTAATCTGTTCTTCAACGACACACCAACTGCTCAAATCCTAAAATATATTTCTCGGGAAAAAGTTATAAAAAAGTTATCCGAGACCTTTCGATTGTAAAAAATAGTAGTCATGTTAAGTTCAATAAGTTCAATATACCCTGACTAAAGTCTATTCAAAGAAAAAGCTTATATATATATATTATATATATATATATATATAAACATGATAACGCACCAGCACCATGCAACTGTTTTTAAGTCGAATTGGTCATTCCTTAAATGAAACCCCAAAAGTACATGTACTTTTTTCCTTCTAGGCACAAATCCAAATGCTGATTGCTTACATTGCTCTTCTTTCAAATAGAACAGAACTGGGCCTTCAAACAAAGCTCACCTTATTAAAACATCTAGGGGTCCAGGTGGAGCAGATTGAGACTTGTGTGATATCATTCTCGTTTTCCCTCTTCCCAAATATGCGCTGCAAACAGGTGCCTTTGAAACAAAGCAAGAAATACACCAAAATAAGTGCTACAACACACCAGTGCACACTTGTATCCCTCATTAGCCATTCAAATCCAATGAGAGCAAAGAATCAAGGGTAAACAGGTGACACAAACTGCTGACTGCGTTCTTGAGGATGGCGAACAGCGTATTGACCTGCAATGAGATGCAATGTAGCTCTAATTACACCAGCCCAGGATGTTTTGATGGGCTTTATTTAACACAGTTTGATGTTGCGAATTCCAGGTGCACAGTTTAAAATTAGTTGTCTAACTTATTTATTTTGTTGGTTAAAACAAACTATAATAAACCCTTTGGAAGTTCTGTCTATGCATCAGTGCATCCAGTCATATTACTGTAACTTTAACGTGATATCTATTTGTCTGCTGCATCTCTTTCTATGGTTGAAGGGTAATGGATAAGGGTTAATCAATGCATCTTCGTCTGACAGACGCTGGGCTGGTCAAGCAGGCATTACCCGGTCTCATCACAAACATAATGAGGCATTTCCACCTTATGATTACTTCTTCCAGCCTGCCTCCATTTCTTCTCTCCTCTCAGTGCTTTTTCTCTTTCACAGAGCAATTTATTCATAAATATGAAAAGCCTCTTCAGAGTCAGCATTTTTCTTGTACAGTAATTTTGAAGCATGTCCAGGGGAGTCCCTCTTTAAATGATGCAGTGTTCTCCTCTGTGGCAGAAGCTCTGACTTGGCACTGTGGTTTCAGCTGATTAGGGGGAAATGACTGTGGTTAGTGTCATACTATTTACTGTCTCATCTTTATTTCTGTAGCGGTACCCAAGTCCTGTTGGTGCGTGAATGCATGCTGTGCAGAAAATATAGGAGTGCACACAGTAAAGAAGTGAATAACTAACTCAGGTAGCTAAATTCATAGTTCATTTAAAAACAAAAATTGCATCATCATTTACTCACCCTCAAAACTAAAGGAGAACTTTATCAAAATGTATCAAAATGTCAAGCTGTAAAAATATATAAAGCTGGTTAAAAGAGTATTCTCAAACCATACTGCAGTTATGTAAATTTAAGCTCTACAGCCACACTTCCACATGAATCTTGGTGAAACAGTAAAAATATACACAAGAGCCAATGGTTCTACTGATACTGATAGTATTTTGATGCAAATATTAATTTGAAGGCTGTGGCAGAGGAAGAATGTTAGCTAAAATAATAATAAATGTCACTTGACCACCAAATCAGCATCTTTGAATGATTTCTGAAGGATGGTGTGACACTGAAGACTGAAGGAATGAACTCAGTTTGCCAACCCTAGAACCATTTTTTTAATGTTAAAATTAGTGCTGTCAATCCATTAAAACAATTTAAATCGTTTTAATCGCAATCATGGACAGTGAGTAATCACAATTAATCGCAAATTTTGAATACTAGGTTTTACCTGTAAATCTGTTTAACTAATGTGTTTAAGTAATGCATGTAAAACTAGTTTAAGGAAACCTCCGCCAGGTATGAAGCTTTATCATTATTATTCTTTTATCATCGTTTTTTCTTATTCAGTCATTATCAGCCTTTACTGGCAATAAAACGTTTACCAAGCCACATTGCTTCAATCGAAAATCATCAAAAGTATTTCTAAATAACTTGCAGCAAAACATTTTCTTGCGAACTGTAGTGGGTTATGAAGAACTGCACTTGTTCTGCAGCCGGATTAGAGCTAACATTAGCATCGTGCTACATAAGACAACTTATGATACTAATAGTCATACACTTTTACACACGACTCACTTTAAACCACCATCGAGTGTTTGTAATGACCTCCTTTTGCGATCACATGTAGAATTTAGTTATTTACTGTTGTTAAAATATGCTATTTATAGCCTATAAATTTTCATATTGTTATGAAAATATCCAAATCCTCAGAAAATCACATACAAACCATATCCTATCGTAATCGTGTGTTTATTATAATCTATAGTAGTTGTTGTCGTCATGTTTTTTTTCTGCCGTGTATGCTCTGGCTGAAACTCGCGTTGTTTGTGATAACGTTAATATGACTGTCTCCTTCCCGTTCTCAAGTTGCCAGCTATAACTTAACGTTACGTTCTGATTATAATAGACTTTAATAAAAATATCTATTTTCATTATTTGTTTATATACACTTGGGTGGCCACAGTACATTATAAAGGCAACCCAAAAAACGCAACTCATGAACAGCAATTTTTCCAACGACAGCATTTAAAGAAAAGCCAAACTGCATGAAAACCGTGACCCTGGCAACACTGCTTCGCTGTAGCTTTATAAGATAACCTTCCGCGCTGCGTTGACGGCAAGAAGTCGGGGTCAAACCTTATCAAATGCTTAAAAAATATTAACGCGTCATTTTTATTTTATTTATTTATGTATTCTGATTAATCGCATGGGTTAACGATGACAGCACTAGTTAAAATAGATATCTATTTTTAACTGAACAATATTTCAGATTATTGCTGTTTTTATTGTATTTTTAATATATGCAGCCTTGGTGAGAATAAGACAAACATTGAAAAAAAAAACAAAGAAATCTTACCGACCTCAGACCTGACGCTAAAACAATAAACAATAATGAAACAACAAAACTAAAAAAACAACTAATCTACATCACAGAAAACATTACAACAGAAATAGAATAACAGAAAATGTTATTAAATTTGATGCTTGACACTTGTACTTTTCATAGCTAACCTTTGTTAAATATCATGTTTTTAGATTTTTATTTATAGCTATAACTTGATTGCAAAAACATAACTTTTGTAGTATTTTACTCAGCTCTGTTAAATCTAATATAAACTACCACAGTGCACATAAAAAGTCATTTACAGCTAAACCAATAAACATGTTTTAACTATACCATACATTATTCTTCTGTTTAAATTCAGAGAGGGCGAAACGAACAATTTTACACAACTTGTTAACATCTTAAAAACTATGAATAATATGATCATTTTAAAGTCCACTGAGGTCAATGGACTTGTTATTTGCATAAACCTCATAGACTTAAAATGGGCATCCATTTTTTTTTACTGCACAGCACACATGGCCAAGTATGCAGTCCTAAACTCCAGGCTAAGTTCATAGTGTTCTGTGCAGCAGATGAAGTGGCAGTCAGGCAGGCCTGTTTCTCTTCTTCAGTGCTGAACTAAAAGTGAACTCACTCTGCTATATATAAATACAGCTTTGCAGCCAATCAGTGGCGTGGCTCCGGGGCATCATCTTGCTGCGCTGACTTTCCCATTACGATAATGTGAATCTCTCGCTCAGCCTCATAATACTGGCAAGCGTGGATAAAATACTGTCTCCCCTCTGCTCCACGCCGGCCTGCTCCCGCTCCTGCCACACACACTGAGAGAGTGTCTGTGCATACTAATGAATTTGCGCTTCAGGGCCTTGGGACTGGCAGCATGGGACTGTGCAGGTATTTCCTGTAGGGGGCGCAAAATAAAGCTGACATGGTGAGCACCATGAAGTCACAAGTCGTGTACAGTACTGAGATGTGGGTCATTTTTATGAGTGCAAGACATGTTGCTTCTAAGAACTGACTCCCTCCGCAAAGCAAAAATTAATTTTCCTTATCAGTATTTTTGCCCTTTTTCACCTAAACACTACAAGATAGATTTAAAAAGTGTTTATTTTTCTCACTACACTGGCACATATTTTTTCTGGTTTTAAGCATAAGACTCAAGTAATGATATTGTTGCTTAAAACAATACATTTATATTTCTTGATTTATTTAAAATATGTAATACAAAAGATACATATTTAAATCAAATAAACACCTAAATACAACATTTTATTTTTTTTAAATTAAATTTTAATTTAATTATTTTTACATTGAAAATAAGTTTTTATTGCATTAATATGCCGTTTTTTCTTACATAGATATGAGATATCCGTAGAGAAAGACAGATTAACTTAAACTGATTAACTTGCTTTAAACATAAGCTTAATTTTTTGTGGCTTATACATCTTAAAAAA
>JAUMHP010000063.1:11964776-11976184 GCA_032361065.1 Enteromius trimaculatus
TATATCAAAACTTGCCTGTAACAAAATCAAAGAAGTTAAACTAGACTTAAAAAAAAAAAAAAAAGTACAAGATACATTCAGGCGATAAAGGTGTGAGAAACGTATGCCTAATCCTGACACGAGCACATATTGCCCTCTTCAGGCCTGGCTGTGTAAGATGACCCGGCTCATTTGTCATCCTGGCTGGAGGAAATCCAAACAGCTCAATATCATGTTTAACTAATCAGACAAGAGAATCTATTTAATGACAGCCTTGAGACATGAGATAAATGTTAGCCACTCACTCAGTCAATTCAAACTGCCTGAACACTCAATCAGGATATAATCTACGATTCGGAACTAATAGCCCGAATATAGTGGCTTATTTTGTAAACACGCTACTCATTTTGCTGAGCTTGTTAAGCCCGCTCATTTTAAGTCTAAAATGACTTTGGCTTCAGCTACATGTGTAAAGAGAACTCGCCATCCCTCCGTGCCGCTCGGTTCTCCCTCCTCCTTCCTTTTCTCTGTATTCATCTCCATGACAGATGCAGAGTGAGGCCTGAGGCTGCAGTTAAGAATATGTGATGCAGAGATTCTTTATTAACATTTCATTCCCATTCCCTACACGACATAAATTAGATGGGACGTTAAAGGCTGTCAGCTGTGGCGATCTGTCACAGAGTCTTGGCTCTGTCCGTCGGTTGTCCCCTGACTTCTGCAATGTCTGCCACCGCCAAGCCGATAAGCCCATGGTCTTCATTGTAAAAGAGAAACACTGTAAAGCCACAAAATACAAACAAGCTCCAATTCTGCATCTTCTCCAGGCTCTGATTACAGATGCGACCCCCTTACCTCTGGTGCTATCTGTTCAGCGTGTGCTCGTGGAGAGAGATCTGAGATGTGTCTTATGGCTAGCTCAACGCTAATGTACTCATCATTAATCTTATCAGCGCTGCCTTTCCACATCATTTCAGGGCAGTAGCACGATTTTTATCTCTAATTTGATGGTAATGAACCCATCAGCATGGAGTGGTTGATGAATATGATGAAAAATGGCATTCATATTCACTTTGGACAAGCCACATCTTCTTATCTCATTAGAAAAACTGATATTAGAATAACTCTTTATTTATGAAAATGTACATTAATCGTGGAAGGTCTCTTGGTCAAGACACTTTTTTAGACTAACAAACAATATAAACTCTCAGAAAAAATGTATAGTTATTAAGGCATTTGTACTGGGAATTCGCTCTGGCTATTATGTTGCATGATGGGTTGTATGTAATTTGTAAAGATTTGATAAATTTAGCTCGGGGGAGTGGCTACAGGTGGACAATTCCCATCCAACTTCAACTACTTATAGAAATATAAGATTAGTAATTCAAATACACCTCCCGCATGCGTATACATGTTTACAATTTTCAAGCCTGGTTGAACCACACTGCCAAAAGCATGTCACCATCTACAAACAAACTAGACAAATACATCCAAGACTGAACATTGAACAATGATGGCCCATGCTAGAACATTTAGGTCGGTTACCTCAAACTGTAGTTTGGCAGGACTGATCAGTGTGCAGTTTTCTGTCTCTCAGAATTGGTAAGAGGACATATTTACAAACCGGGCATCTGTAAGAAAGTAAAGAAAGTGATTACTGCATCAAATTCACACAACAAGTGATTCAGATTACAGTGCTCCAGATTGTATGAGTAAACATTAAAATCAAAAAGACAAACAAACATTTCAAAAAACAAAAACAGAAATGATGACTAAATTAAAAAGTTAACTAAAATGGACAAAAAAGTAGTTTGAAGTCATGAAACAAAAATAATTAAACCTACATAAAAAAATAAAAGAAAAACAAATTCAAAAGTGCTAAAACTAAAATAAATAAATGAAAATGTAATTAATTATTAATGTTAATAAATTATTACATTAATATTAAAATATGGTCCCACTTTATATTAGGTGGCCCTATAACTACAATGGACTTAAAATAAAATAAATATATAAAATAAAAAAATAAGCACAATGTTGTTGTGTTCATATTGTATTGCTAAACCTTTTTGCTGCTATTGAGCTGGATACGGGTAAGGACAGGTTTGGTGTTATGGTGGTATGTTTAAAGGTAAGAGATAGGTCAACTGTGAAAAAGTGTTTTTTTATGTATAAGTGCAGTGTAAAAATATGGACAAGTGGATAAGTGCAATGATAATATTTATTACAAATACAAACATTTGCATGTATATTTCAGAAAAATATGCTATGTTTATATATTAATATATAAAATGTTATTATATAACTATTTAAATGTATATACATGTAAATAGTTTCAAAAAATATTCTGAATTTGTGTATTTAAATATATAAATATATACTGTACACACACACACATAATATGTAAACAAAAGCTTTTATTTTGGATGCAATTAAATCACGAACAATCGTTTAACAGCACTAATTAAATGATTAATTTAAATGCACGTACAAATAGTTAAGCCAACCTAATATATAGTGGGACATAAAATATTAGTAATATCCTGGATAGTTTCTAGTAATGCAACCTAAAGACCAAAACCTTCTGTAAAAGTGTTATTTTTAAATAACATTTGACAACCATTTTATATTCTATATTCACACTTTTTGTCACAAATAACATTCAGTTCAGATATTTCTCTCTGTTAAACATACTTAAGCTAACTGACATGATTCAGTTGAATTTAGATTTTCAAACTCATACTGGCTTGAGTTGCTCACCCCAGGATGTCATCCTAACACCACTATCAAAGGTAGCAAAGGTAGTTTTCTCAGTGTTATCCTAGCAGGTGTGCGTGGGTTTAGTTGTTTTAATTGATAGCTCAGTGGTACACACAGTAGATGAAATGTCAGCTCTGAGAGGGGCAGCATTGCCCCGGGGTCTCCACGGACTCCCCTCTCCCTCAGATAGGAACACAAATTGGATATGAGGTTTGATCGCCAAGTCCAAATGTTACGTTCCCATTTTTTACTCATGGACAGAAATGGGGGGGGGGGGTGCTTTCTGTGTGACCATAAATGACATATGTTTGTCACCTTTAAATGAAATGACCTATTTTGTGGAAACAGCTATAAGCCTACTTGTGCTCTTTCAGCAGAGGAGGACCGCAATATGTCGTAAAAGATTGGCTTTCTTTTCTGTCCCGGCAAAACACAGAAACACCCTCAGGGTATGTCATTTCCCTCTCCGGGAAGGTTAACATAAAGCTTGAACTCAAAAGAGTTACCCAAGCAAAAGTAATGCAACTATAAATTCAAAGGAAAAAAATCAAAACTGAACAACAAAAGCCTCTTTGTGCACCACTAACAGTAGCGGGCTCTTGCTAAATGGACGATGAGTTTGCCGTCCTCCAGCCCTTATTGAGCTCTGGAAGTGGTACAACGACTGCTCACACGCTGCCCATATTAGCGAGTTAACTACTGTATGGTTTGCCTCCCTGCTGGTTCTTGAGTGGCGAGCGTTGATGAGCTCTTTGTCGCCTGTGCCTTTCTAAAGAGGAGAGGCAGCCGCTTCTGTCGAGTTGACTAGGTGCCAGGCCTTCCAGTTTGGCCCGATCCCTCAAGCATGAGCCTCACATATTCAAGCTGTTTCAACAGCCTGTCAGCTAATGGGATTTGGGAGAGGTACATTAAGCCTGTATGAATCTGTGAGGGAGAGCAGGACTCTGGATGCTCATATTGCTGTGCCATATTAAAGGGCTGGAAAAGTGCTTTCCTGCTCCGTGTCTTCCTGTTAAATGTCAGGCCACATATGCTAGGAGAGAAGTAGCAATGGCTCTGATATGTTGAGCTTATGCTGCATTAAACCCACAGAAACCTTGATTTGTCCAATCGTCCCTGAGGTTGACGATTTGTTCACCATGTTAGATCTGGTGTCTATGCACCATCCTAACGTGGGGAGGTCATAGCAGATGATGTGATGAAATGGTGACTGCTGACCCCTGACGCAAATTTACAAATCTTGAGGAAGGTATAGCTTCAAAGAACCATTAACCATTAAACTAAAATAATTTGTTTGTATTTGAGGTTAGCCATATAGGTTAAAAAGGCTATTTTTAGGCAGATGTAAATATAAACAAACATTCAATAAAATTTTGAACATAAAAAATTCTGATAAAAATAATTATCCAAAATTTTAACAATTAAATAAAACAAAACAAAACAAAAAATAAAACAAATTAAATATAACAATTTATAAAATGGAATAAAACAAAGCAAAAAAATAAAAAACCCAAAAAACTAAATGGAATAAAAAAATACAACACAAACTATAAAATACAATGAAATTATCTGAAGATAAAGATGGAAAAAGACTAATAAAATAATAAAATACTATAAACAATAAAACACAATAACTAGTAACTAAAACACTGTAAACAACCCAAAAATAAAATACAGTTAAAAAAAGTATAATTTATGAAATGGAATTAAAAACAAAAAAAATAAATAAAACAAAAAATAAAACAAAAAAAATGCAATTTATAAAATAGAATAAAACAAACAAAACAAAAAAAATTTAATACAATAAAAATGTAAAACACAATGGAATACAGAAAAATAGCATAAAAAGAATAATGTGCATTACAAAATAAATAAATAAATACAATAGAGCAGTTTATAAAATAGGAAAAAAAAACAATAAATCAATCAAGTCTTAATCATTCATTTACTTACCCTAACGTTGCTTCAAACATGTATGTGTCACTTATATGACATTCCCCACTCATTTTCCATGTAAAGACACGGACAGACAGGATATTCTTCAAAAACTCCTCTTTTTGTGTTTCATGAAAAACAACAACAAAAGTTTAAAACAGCATGCGTTATCGCTTTAAGTGCTCAGATCACATACAGTTCTGTCATTTCGAGGTTTGTAAATTGTGCTGGGTGAAAGCCAAGGATATTTATTAATGAACACAATAAAATAAAGTGCCAAGCAGTGATTTGCTGAAGGATTGTCTGGACACCAGTATGAGTGGCATAATAAAGGCTATTTCTCCAGCTGGGTATAAAATAAGAAAAATACATCACCCATATTCCACCCAGCAGCACGGCACTGAAAAGGCGCCCACTCCATGCTGCAAATGCAAAGATGGCAGGAGGGTGATAAATTTCAGCAATGCCTTGAGTACTATAGACTAATCTGTGTGAGCAATCACGGGAATAATTGATAAACCAGATAAGATTTAATGTTCCCGGCCGTCACCGTGGGACCGGGAACCTCTGACACTTTGACGTGTACGGTGTGTGCGCGTGGAGATGAAGTGCGTGCGTGACTGATGGATCCATGTTTGGGCGAATGACAGCGGTGGTGCTAAAGCGAGTTGTTTAATTAACCCTACGGCGAGCGGCTTGTCACAAACGCCCATTTCTTCCTGACTGAGACCTCAGCAGATCTAAGGGAAAGGCAAGGATGAAGAGGAGGAGGGGAAAATAGTAATAATGTGGATCCACAGCGCAAGATTGCTTTTTTTATTCTATTTTATGGGTCAGTGATCTGCATTCATTACAGGGACGTGAAGACATTTGGTCGTAAGACTAATGCCTCCTTCCTGCGGACCCCGAGTAGTTTGTAGATTAATACGTGACACATTAATATGTGACGTCTTAATCAAGGTGGATTTTAAATCGTAAATAAACTGGAGGTTTTCATTTAGCCAAAATTATGCGCTCGTCGGTTGCTTTTTCCATTAGATCAATTGAATTATAATCAATTAAAACCATGATTGTTCCTTCGGCTTTGATCTATTCCTCTCCTGGCATTTCAATAAAGATGACACTTAGTCAGGCACCAGCAAAGTGTTTGTGATTTTAGCACAGGACAGTAGATTAGCTCTGGGAAAGTTCAAGCAGAAACCTTAAATCAAGGTTGAGTTTAACCCCCATTCATCTTGCATATTGATGGCCACATTCCCTCCCTCCTCTCTTGTCTTCCATAGGGATAATGCATTCTCCAGCCTGAAATTCTATCAGAGCAGTCTGCTTCGTCAGTTAAATCAATAGGCGGCGTATGGCGGTGGGTCAGCAGTCACGTTCTGCACTGCGTCTTCAGGCAGCAGGCTGATGGTTTGAGTGTAGGAAATTTGCTTAAAGCCCACACCAATTAACTTCAGGATGATGAATGCCAGGGGTGGGAAGAGAAAGGGGCCGAGGGGTTCTGCCTCTTTTTTGTGCGAGAGTGTGAGAGTCTCAGCTGCTTTGCTGAAGAATAGGGAGAAGAGGTGGGAGGGGCCACTATCAAACAGATAAAACCAAGCGCTTTGGGTCTGGGTCAGCCCACCCCTAATGATTATGTCAATCTGTGTAAGTGAGCCAACACTGGAGCTGTCAGGACATAATCAGTCAAAGCTGGATTTGTAAAAGGCGCTGGGGAGACACACAAGGCTGGACAAGACATTTGCATGGGGAATTGCCCTAATCTGTGGAGAGGAGGCGGCGCAAGGGTCAGACTCTTTTGTTGAGGTTGACAGTCAGCCCTGTTGAAATGAAGTGAGCAGCGTGTGTCTTCTCATCACGGAGTTCATAAAGAGAGCGCCGATCTGCTGGAGGAGGGATGCCAAACAATAGTGAGAAATCAGCACCAGGTTTTCACAATATGGAGACTATTGATCAAGCCCTTCAAAAGGAAGAAACACTCCATAAACACTTCATCTTCACAGAAACAAAAACACTTAAACACCAAATCATTTATTTACCATTAGGAAATAAACTGTTCCTGGACAATTCAAAATCCTTTAAGGAACCATTACATCTATGACTATATTTAGCACTAATATTAAAAATGATCAAATCAACATGATTAGGTGATATTGAGGAATGGATTCAAATAGAAATTGTAATAATATTTCACAAAGTTAAACTATTTTATAAGTATTTTTGAGCAAATAAAGGAGCATAATTTGATTGGTATATGGCCTTTAAAAACACTTTTGAAACCGAATTTGCATATAAATGTAAACAAGACATATATTATAAGACCATAAGTAATTTCTCAGATTAACAAACCCTACATACAACAGAACACAGTAACAATTTTTGGCTTGTTTCAGATGTGACCAACAGAATTTTTTTTTATCATTGGATTCACACTGTAGGCTCTCAAATCAGTTAAAACAATTATTTTGTGAATTCAAGAAAACAAAGCATTAGCAAATTTTACACAAATTCAGCTCCAGATTTTTTTCCCCCGAATAAGAGCTGGTCCTAGTTTTGTTTTTCAACATCTACATCACTTCTAAACCACTCTATATAAAAACATCTATATATTCTCCTGCGAAACCAAAACGTCGACTACTTGGTTTCTGACCCCACAGATAATACATAATGAAAGGTCAAAGCACTTCCTGAGATGCAGGCTTGGTAAGTGACAGCTCAAAGAGTTTTTGAGAAGCTGGAGTGGAGACAAGAACATTTAAAGTGTCACATGGCTGTGAGGAAGATGAACGTCATCATGGGGAGCAACAGCTGCTACACTTTGAACAGTCAGGGACCAGATGTCACCCAAATACCACATCTATTCACTATACTGAGCACGACCATAAAGGAGGATATGTTTATATGTTTATGACTGAACAGCTTGCGTCTACTAAGGTGTGCTACAGCAATACAGAATGTAAATATTACATATTAAATTACAGCCAGCGGACCAGAGAAGTCCAAACCTTAGTCCTCATGTAGACTTTCCTCCACTAATTAGTTTTTTTCTGAAATGCTCAAATAGCACCCACAGTTCTCACTGCTTCATTAAAATAAGAAGCCCTTCACATAAGGATATAAACATCTGTGCATCCAAATACAATCAGTGATAGCGTGTTTTGGTGACAGTTGTTGACACCCAAATTCCCGAGACATTTACACATAAAGTACTTCAAAAACACAGCTGTTCAGCTTTCAGCAGGAAAAATAAATACCGTGAATGCACTATTCCTCAGGAGAGGTGTGTATATTTGTGATACTGCAATGATTAAATCATGATGCTAAATCTAAAATTATGCTTTAGGGTCTGTGCTTTTACATTAGACAATTTTCAAAAATGTCAAGAATATTTCTTCTAATATGGGAAGGAAAGCTGATTAAGGTGTTGTGATTTTAAACATACATAAAACAATTCCTTAATTGTAGCCATAAATGTAGAAAAAGAAATGCAAAGGAAAGCCTAGGATGTTCAGAATCATCTTCATGTTTTAAAGGACTAAAAAGTCCCATGATGCTTCCTCCGTTTCCACACTGCAAGAGCTCCCGCTGTGACAACAGCCTGTGATATCTCATTTAAGATCATTTACATGGAGACATCGTTCACTCCCCCTTTAGACAAAGCTTATCCATCGTTATAAATCAGCTCAACGTCAGACAAAAAAGCACAGGTCAGCAGTTTCTTCCCTTCAGTCTCTCTCTTCCCTTCAACAATCTGCCTTCAGCTCTTTAATATGTTTTTTTTCTATCTGCAAGGATAAGTATGCCCTCTATTTAACAAGCTTTGCAGCTACCTTCGGTATAGACTTTCTCATAAAATGAGAAAATTCAACTAATCAATCCCTTTTAGTATGTTATCTGTTTCTCCTGACAACTTAAGTCCCTATTGATTTGCCATTACTATGTTGGATAATCTCTTGTCAGGAGAACATTATAAAAATTAAGCCATTTTCAGTCTTCACATACCTTACAGACAGGGTCGATTCTCTTTGGTTTATATATATATATATATATACAGAAAAAACACAGACACTGACCTGCTTAGTGCAATTTGCCTAATATATCACATTCAGTTGATGCACTGTATATACAGACTGATTATTGTGTTTCTGTAATTCAGCTGATAAAGCATGGGGTTAAAAACAACATGATTGTGTGTTCTTTTCCCAGTGAACACATCACAAAAAATACACTGTTTAAATACACTCCAAGTTGCTTCAGATAAATATTCCATTTCTTATTTTGATACATTTGCATAGTCAAAAAAAACAACAACTTTGTTTTCACATTTACCAAATTAACTTATTTATTATGTATTATTATTATAAATATTTAATATTTATTTAAAACATTAAGTTAAAATATTTTATGCTGCTATGGAACTATGTATGAAAATTATATATATATATATATATATATATATATATTTTTTTTTTTAGATTCAAGCAAAAAAAGCTCATTTTAGTTTTAAGATTTATAATTTGTGTAGGAAAAAATATATTAAATATTAAAGTTACATTTCAGTTAAATTATTTTTATTTTGTATATCATTAATAAAGTATTTTAACACTATGGGTTTTCATACAAAAATGATATAATAAATATATTAGTACTATCAAACGATTAATTGTGATTAATCGCATTCAAAATTTGTTAACATAATATATGCATGCATTCTTTGTACATGTAAATATATACAGTATATTTAGAAAATATTTACACGCATACTGTTATAATGAACGCCCAAACAATAGCAGCAATTTCATTGGTCGGACAGTTTTTAAATACCGTTCGTTTTTTGCAAAGACCGATCATTTCATGTTTTAACACCTCAATGTATCGTCATGAGCCGTAGGGTTTCGTCTGTGTATGCTTTTTTTGTCTTTGACTCTCAGAGCTTTGGAACGTTTGGTAGCCATTGACTTCCATTATATGTCTGACGGACTGCAACGGTTTGAGTTAAACATCTTCGTTTGTGTTCTACTGAAGAAACAAAGTCACCTACATCTTGGACGCCCTGAGGGTAAGCAGATCAACATCAAATTACATTTTTGACAGAACTATTCTTTTAAGTCAAGTCAACTCAAGTCACTTTTATTTATTTAGCGCTTTTAATATTACAGATTGTAGCAAAGCACTGAACATTATCAAATAGGAGACTAGAGTGATGGTAATATATAATGACGAGAATTAAACTATTTATTTATCAAGTGCAGAGACGGTCTCTGTAATCAAGGCGATGATCACTAGAAATCAGGTGTCCCCAAACTAAGCAAGCCAGAGGCAAGGAACCAAAACCCCATCCACATGAGAGAATGGGGAAACAAAACCTTGGGAGAACCAGGCTTAGTTGGGGGACGCCCAGCCCCTAATTTCCAGTTTTTAAACAAACGTTAATAAACATAAGGTAAAATATAAAAAAGCATAAACTTTATTTTAGCTAGCTACTATCAGTATAATTATCACTTTCATTATTTTACACTAATGCACTAAAATAACTCAAATTAAAACAGTACAGTATATAGACATGCAAAATATAAATGTCAAAAACATAAAAAAAATCAATACAAAAATAAAAAAGGAAAAAAGGAAAATAAAAACAAATTCAAAATATAATACAAATGTTAAGAATATATAAATTCTATAAAATAACAGAATTATTTTCAATATTTTAAACTGTAATATTTTAGTTTTTGCAAAGCAGTAATGGTTTTGTCTAAATTATTTCTGATTTAAAAACGTATTTGTTGCACCTATGCTAGTCCTTTAGATGTGGCACTGATGAAAGATGTGCTTACTTTGTGTATAAATATATATGTGGATAGCTCTCATATAGCTGTTGCAAGCCATGCAAAACTGAACGCCAGCTAAGAGCTTTAAGAAAACACTTATTGATTTTATTGAAATTCACACTATTCAAAAGACACATTGCCTATGCGACAGCAGTCCTATGTTAACGCACATCTGCAATGCATGTTTACTTTGAAGCAAAGTTATTGATTGTTGTGTTTAACACACATTTAACTGTAAACTCAATTACAGGCCCTATAATCACATACACTGTTTAATAATTCAGAGATGCTGTTATGCTTGCGCAAATGCAACCCTAACCCAATTATTCTGCCCTCCGACAATTTGCTTTAAACACCCTCTCTCTTCTTTTTCCCCTTCAATTTATTGGCTGCCATCTCTGACCCAAAGAGTGACCCCTATCTTAAACACATTTCAATGCAGCCAACAAAATTAATCTGACAGATAAATCACAGTCTTACAAATAGCTGGGAAGACAAGGTCAAAGTTACAAAGGGAATATAAAATTAAGCTAGAATCAGTGAAGCAATATAAAATCTACTCCATCTGAAAATATCTGAAGATGCAGATGTTCTGGACTGGTAGTATACAGGTTTGCCATCTGCTGTACTGGCTCTGTTAATAGGCTGGCTCATTTTAAACAGCTAGTACAGCTAGCAGCTGATTTGATTTGTATGACAAGTCAAGCAATCAAGCATATTTTCAATGACCTTTGAACTCTAAGCTTTCCAGTTGGCTGCGTGGGGATGCCACCTTCACTTGACCCCTCACCCTATGCAGTCATTTCATGCTCATGTGAGAAAACTGGGCCCACACAGAACGTCTAAAAGAGCCTGTGTTTATCTAGAAACCTGATTTAATACTTAGCATACTCTACTCTAATATAT
>JAUMHP010000063.1:11990505-12003004 GCA_032361065.1 Enteromius trimaculatus
ATATATACACACACACACACACACATATAATATAAATTAAATATATTTGTTAATAAGATTAAATATTTTTATTTATACTTTAATGTGAGTCACTTGCAGTTTAAATACTGTATTAGTCCAACATATTATTGAACACACAAATGTAAAACTATTGTTTATGTACTAAGCACTAATATCTATATTTGTTTATAAAATTTCTGTTTTTTGTTTAATTTTCTGAATTTGTTTAAAAACACCATAAGGATGTCTAGGCTCGTGCTATTTAGGGCTCATATAAAACATTTGCCACTTTAAAATAAGGCAGCTTACATGCCATAAATGTTGTTTTTTCCTTTTTTATAGCATCTTACCTCATCTCTGCTGGCAGTGGCTTTCCTCACCTCCTTTGGTAGCTCAATGCTTTATGGGTACAACTTAGCTGTGGTCAACTCACCTGCTGGGGTAAGTGCTCATTCAGTACCTCAGTAGCTAAAACAGCTCATCAAAAATATATTTCCATTCATCACATAGTTTCTTAAAACTGGCTTTCAGTAGATGCACGTCACGCTCAAGGTTGAAATAAACACAGTGGCCTAAACAGAGGCTCCCCTGATGCAATCTCAGGGAATTCTGTGCATTCTATACATTCTTTGTGATTTCTAAAATAAACTCTCCAATAATTTAAATATTAATATGAAATTATATTTTATATATAATATAGCACTCACTGTTGATATATTGGATTAAAAAAAAATAGATGAATCATAATTTTAACCAGAGAAGATATGGATATCAATATGGGACAAAAAGGGAAAGTTATCTTTACACTTTCTCCAGAAACTCGAAGAAACAAAGTGTTGAAGCCTTATTTTAATATTTTGTAGATGCGTCAGTTCGATGTTATTTGTTCATCTTGGCTTGTCAGGCATTTTGTGCTGCAGTGGTTGCCTCTAGCAGATCTTCATGTATATAAGTAGGGACCTATTTGCCCTGCCCCATTAGCCTGTTAATGACGAAAATATTTAAATTTTCCTGTCTGGTCTCCTGACTGGCTGTTATATACCCTACTTAAGTGGCTTTGTTTTGTTCTGTTTTTCTTGGAACACGATGTGCTAATGAACAGGAATCAAAAGACAGAAGTAAAACATCATAACTGGAAACAGCTGCTTGTTTTTTTGTTTTTCTTTTTTGAAGCAGATGCTCAATCAATATTATCAATAATACAGTTTTTTTTTCTTTAACTCAGTTTTACTTTATTTGAATCTATTGTTTAATGAACTGAAAGACTGTATTAAGTTTTCCCAAGTCTATTAAATTTTACTCCACTGTTCCAACCTAAAGTTAGAATAGAAAAGAAAAGGTAAGTACACAAATTAAATTAGGCTGTGACCTTAAAGCACACGCAGCAGAGAGAGAAAGAGAGAAGAGCTTGTCACGAGACAGAGGCATGGAAGTCCATGCTGAGGTATAATTTAATGAATAGAAGCTTTGAGATTCGAAAAAGGAAGTTGTAGAAATTGGGAGTACCTGTTAATGATGTCTTTCTTGAGTCTCACAATATGTTGAATGCCAAAAAAAAAAAAAGTTCACCCACCAAAAAAAATAATCAAAAGTTATTCCAAACCTCTAGTCATATGGACTACGTTTATGATACTGTTTTTATTGAAAAATATTTGTCATCTTTACATTCCCTTTAAACCGAAAAAGCACAAGATTTCCTTTTAAATTGGACCAAAAAGGGAATATTTCTCCGCAAGAGTAAATGCTAACAGTATTTTTCAGATGATATTCACTTTAATTTCTCTCTGTCTCTCCGTCTCCCTTTCACTAGTACATTAAAGATTTCTATAATCGTACAGTGGTAAGTCGCAATGGAACTGGATTAAACGAGGAGGCCCTGACACTCATGTACTCACTCACCGTTTCTGTGTTTGCGATTGGAGGCCTGATCGGTTCCTTGATGGTGGGCACTCTGGTCACCAAATTTGGAAGGTAAGTCAGGAGTAAACCCATAACATCTGGCATGGTGTGGTCACTCTGCCAGGAAATCCTCTGAGTGTCAAGGCCACCGAGGTAGATTCTTTCTCATCTGTCACCTCACCTGACCTCTCTGACCGCACTGAACGACTTTGCCTTTGCCTTGTAAATGGCCTTGTTTGCACTCTGAAAAGAGGAGACATTTTGTTCTGTCCAGTTAGTTCCAATCATCTTATTTAACCAAAAATAAAATAGTTATAATTTATCCAGTTTCAAAACTGGATGCATTTTTTTCTTTCATGTAACACTAAAGAGTACATTTTGAATCAAGCACTGATCGCATTCTTCACATGCAGTTACTATGAAGGGAGCTTTCAGACCTCAAAAACAAGGCAAAAGCTTAGTGAAAGTGTCATAAAAGTGATCTGTGTGACTTACATCTAAATCATCTGAAGCCATAGGATAGCTTTACCATACGGATCACTTTTATAATACTTTAATGGAGTTTTGTGTCTTTTAAAAAGCTTCTGACTGCATTATTTAGAATTGCATGGAAAATAGCAAGTTCATTATTCAAAATTCTCCTAAAAAAAAAAAAAGTCATACCAGTTTGGAACAACATGACGGAGTTTAAATAACAAGTTATAATTTGTATGAATTGAAATGGCCAGACTCAAAACTTTGCAACTATGTGCATGAAATGGTCATCTTTGGTCGTTTTGTAACAATAATACATTCAGGTATGTCCCAGATAAAAGCATAAATGTGAAAAAAAAATTATAATGTGAAAAAAAAATTATAATATAGAAAACAAGCTAAAAAAACAATTAAAAAAACACACTATTATTGGATAAAATAAATTTTAATCAGCATATTCTCTGCTCGGCTTACTACCTTAAACTTCTATTTTGTACTCTCCAAGGACTCTGGAAGTACACTTGTCTAGTCTGTTCTGAGTGTCTATGAGTGGCGCCACAAGATTTGACTGCAGACATTTAAATGCAAATGAAAGACGATGATTCATGACCCTATTTATTGTTCTAATCAATTTCAGTCCAGCAAAATGTTTTATAGCAGTAAGGTGATCATAACGCAGAACACGGTGCAGCCGTCTGTAAATCAGGGGGAAAGTTTACAACTTGATAGAACTAATCAAGGAATGCAGCTATTTCACCCAGCAGCACTGTCATGGATCATCAGTTATCTGGTTTTGATAGTTAAACTCCCAGGTGGCCGGCTATCGAGCTTGACTGTCCTAACTTAATGAGCAGTGCCAGAGCAGAACTTCACAGTCTTTGCTTTTGCAGGAAAGGAACGGTGGTCAACTCCACTGTGCTGGTGTTCTTAGCAGGATCCCTCATGGGCTTCAGCAGGATCTGCAGTTCACCTGAAATGGTCATCTTTGGTCGTTTTGTAACAGGAATACATTCAGGTATGTCCCAGATAAAAAAAAAATAAGCAGGTATAGCAAAGTAAGGCTTGATGTGAATAGACTCTGACATGGTTTGCTCATCTCCAACTTCCAGGTATCTCTCTCAGCGTGGTGCCCATGTACCTGGGAGAGATCGCTCCAAAGAATCTGAGAGGCTTCCTGGGGCTCATGCCCAGCATTTTCATTTGTGCTGGGGTTTTCTTAGCACAGGTTCTGGGCCTGCATGAACTTTTGGGAAAGGTACAACAGGGAGCTTAACATCAATGAACAATTTAACATCATACAGTTACATTGCTCTTTTATTTTCATAATAGTTATGAAATAGAGTTGTGCTGTTTGCTTTGACAGGAAGAGCACTGGCCCCTCTTTCTCTCTCTTGTGGTTGTGCCCACCTTTATCCAGCTGATGCTCTTACCGTGGTTTCCAGAAAGCCCACGCTACCTGTTAATTGAGAAGCATAATGTTCATGCCACTATCACCGGTGAGAGAAATGCTTTTGATTTAGAACCATCCAAACAGCAAATCTACCCTATTTATTAAATAATGCAGCATATGTTATAGATAATCTTTTTGATCTGTAATTTTGTCTTGATAATCAGTAAAAACATTTGTAAGCACCCTTAAAAAGAATAAAAAGAATATTTTTTACGTCATTGGCATAAATGTGAAAAAAAATTATAATATAGAAAACAAGCTAAAAAAACAATAAAAAAAACACACTGTTATTGGATAAAATAAACTTTAATCAGCATAATCTCTGCTCGGCTTTTATCTTGCGCTTTTCCATATTAAGTAAAGTTAAGTTTATGAATAATTAGAAAAAAAAGAAAACAAGATAAAGATTGTTTTTTTAAGGTTATTTCTTTTCTTTTAGTTAATTAATGGGTCCCCTAGTAAAAAAGTAAGGTATTTGAAATACATTTATTTCATACTAAGTATAGTTCAAACAATTAGCATATTTACTGACAGATAGCTCAAGACGCACCAATATTACATGTGCTCAATACACATTAATATTAATAAGCCTAAAATGAGTGTTAATGTCACTTCTAATCAAGATTGCGTAATATCACCCTTTAAATGCAAAATATTTAAGGTGTACCTAAAGTATTACTTGCAATAGTTCCACTTAAGTACAATCAAATATACTAAGTATTTCTTTAAAAGGACTTCAGCAATACTTCCACACAATTAAAGTGCATTGAAGTATACCAGTTTAGTATACTTTTTTACATTTCTTTCTCACTATAGGATCACCATGAAGTGATTCTATTGCCAAGTGATAAAAAAAAAACACAGCGCATGATAAAAACTTTATCAGCTGACCCATGATGTAGATGACATTAAACCAATAGTTTGTGTTGTCTTTGTTGGTGCAGCCTTGAAATGGTACAGAGCCAAATGTAACATCCAGGCAGAGATAGAGGAGATGCAGGAGGAGCAACGCTCTCTATCCTCAGTAGAGACCGTGTCTGTCTGGCAGCTGATTCTGGATCACACTGTGCGCTGGCAGGTCCTGTCCGTGGTGGTCATCAACATCGGTATGCAGCTGTCTGGCATTGATGCGGTAAGATCAACATCCTGGTTAACATATAGAGCTGACTACACTGCATGTTTTGAGATTTGAGGCCAATGTAATGGAAAGGTAATGATATGAACAATGTGAACAATGATGGGATTTGGGCAAAGCCTCTCAAGATTTCTTCCAACATCAAATAAACTGCAGGTAACCAAAGTGGTTTCATCCTGCACAGCAGAGCAGTGGCTCTGCACCTGAATTTAAAGTGGCTCTCGTTTCTTAATTCTTCAGGAACCATATTACCTTCTTGGAATAGATTTGTTTAACTTCAGCTTAATTATTCAGATGATTAAGAGGACTGAGGACAGAAACCTCACTTTTTATCCATTAGAGCTTAACAAATTACAATCTTTTTTTAAGGGTTTATGGAGTCTAATTTGCACAACCCTGCTATAGTGATAAATAAAGGCTATTATTCAAGCAAATTAGATGTATTTTTTAATTGTTACATCATTAAGATGCTGATTAGAGTGATTTGGCAGATCGTTTTTGATCTATAAAAAACACTTCCTTTAAATCAAAACTAACAATTTAACAATTAGCTTGTGATTTCAAAAAAGATATAACCCTTATATAACCCTTAATATAACCTTTTTTTTTTTTTTAGTATAGTATAGTTTGATGCAATTTAGACCTGTCAGCTGACAGCGTTCCTTTATACTTGCAGTGCACCGTTCCTTTATATTCACTGCAGTGCTCTTTAATGGCATCTATATTGATCAGATTCCGGGTTATGAATAAGAATCCATAAGCATCTCAGCAAAAAATGCACTGTGCTTTTACATATATTCTCCAAAAATTAAGGTTTCTAGCATCACATTAAAAAGGTTTTACCAGTATAACAAACTGTGTTTTTCTTTCTATAGAAATGTCTTATATTGTATTATTGTTCTGAAATGTTGTTTATTTGGCAGACTAATTCTTCATATAATAATGAGGATAAAGACCGATAGCTCATTACCAGGTCCACACGGAATCCGCGTGCCCAGAGCTCAGCAGAATTCAAAGAGCCATCATTCGCAAACTTCTGCATTTTCCCCACTCCTTGCTTGCTTGTTCATTTAATCATTCATTTGATGTTGGCTAACAGTGCAGCACTCTCAGCTCTGTTTACCACATCACATTCTGCAGAATTCCACAGATTAGAAGACAAGATGAAAGAAAAAGGCTTCAAATTTCATCTAGTTTGTCAGATTGTAATTTCTATTTCTGTCGTGTCTTTACCCTATCTGATTTCCACAATCAACAACAAACCAATAAATAAAATCTGAGTGGCGATTCATCAATTTAATTAATTTACAGTCATTGAAATTCATTCAACTGATACTGACACAAAATTGAGCATCTTATTTCTTTTCAATGAGATTTGAGTCTTGAACATGACGATGTTTGTGACTTGCATTATTCAGTTGGTCTTTGCAGAGATTGTTATAAAACAAACTTAAATGTTTGCAGCATTTCCTTACAGTCTGATCTGGCTACAAACCAGACTTAACCTAAACCTCAATTCCCCAAATCATAGATCTACATCTTGTCAAAGTACTTGTAAAGCGAGCTGCTGATGTCAAATCCTAGTAGGACCCTTCATGTTTGCCTTGTGGGGTTTAGATATCAAATTTGAATATTAAATGACATTGACTGTAGGGCCCTTAGGTGGCAGGTGACCCTCTGAGCGTCTGTGTGTGTGTGTTCAGTGTAAATGGGGCTGACAGGTGGTGAGTCTTGGCTGAATTCAGCATGAGCAGCAGGAGAGAGGCAGGCTGTGTGTGTCCTCTACAGTCCCAGCAGCTCTCAAACCGTCTGTGTTCCCTCTGATTACCCCCCTGCCTAACCTCACACACAGCCCTCCAGCTCTCAAATTGAATCTGAAGTGTTGTACGCCGTAACCGCTCGTAGTCACGATATGCCACCTGTACAATCCAAAAATCACTGTCCTTTCACTCTTCTCTCCAGATCTGGTTTTACACCAACAACATCTTCGAGAACGCTGGAATCCCGGCCCCCCAGATCCAGTACACGACTGTAGGAACTGGAGCCATAGAGATCGTTGCAGGCCTCTTAGGGGTGAGTTTTCATATTCCACCAGCGTTTCCGATGTGAAAATTGTCTGTTTCAATTATTGATAGTGGTAAAGGACTATCTGACAGGGTTATATAGTGACTCCAAATAGTTTATTAGACATCACTTGGTCTATTACTTCACTAGAGTTGCCGCATTTGAAAAAGAACGTCTTCATATCTCAATCATTTTCATTTAGCTTTGCCCTCAATCTTTCTGAGCTCACGTTGTGTATTTTTCTGCTGTGACACACATAAAAATCACTGTATAAGATGAGCGTTAGAGAGACTGATGTGTCTTGTTTTCGCCGCCTTCTTTCTTGGGTCACATCTCAGAGCTGTAATGAAGGCCAGATACAGTCTCTCTCTCTCCCAGTTGCGTCGCTTAGCCGGGATTTAGTGATGCACCAGCAGCAACCGGAGAGAAAGAGGCACGCTGTTAGTCAGAAGAACTCATTGCTGTCAGTGTCAATTGGCCCTCACTCGGGAGGCGAATGGCACACGAGAGGAAGGCTAGAGATTGGTTATAAAATTACAGCTATTCATTCTTATGTCAGCTTCAGCCGCCTTTAAGTCAACAGTGCACAGCTTTAGCGCTCAATTTTAGCAGCACTTAATGAAAAAACAAGGTTCCACTTTATGCTTCTAAGACATTTGCTTTCAAAAAAGCTCAGAAAGTGTTCCCTTTCAAGACAGCGGTTACTAATTAATCCGATCAAGACAAAAGAAAGCATTTGTTGTGAACATCCACATTGCATCTCTTGTTTTTCATTCAGTGTTTCACCATTGAGCGTCTCGGACGAAGGCCACTGATAATTGGAGGATTTGGTGTTATGGGAATGTGCTGTGCTGGGATTACACTGTCTCTCATTCTTCAAGTAAGTGAGAGATTGTGTAGAAGTGTAAACATACTTACATTCACTTCAAATTGAAATAACTTTTGGCAAAAATGACAAGTGATATACATTTTTATCGGCTACTATCATGTTTTCAGACACATGTGCCTTTTATGAAATATGTGAGTGTGGGGTGTGTGGTTGGGATCATCGCTGGGTTCTGCATCGGGCCGGGTGAGTTCTTTGTGTCTTTCACTCTTTCATCTTCCCTTAGTCTGTTTATTACATTAATCTACATGGCTGCATCACTTTCAGTCATGCTCGGGCACTTTCAGTAGAGCACTGCTTCAATTGGATGAGTAGTTGCCTGCTCTTTGACCCTGAAGTCCCAGATGACGCCTTCAAATAGTGAAATAGCGACACCTGGGGGAAGGATTTTGAAAAGCAAGCGCATTATAGACCTCACTGTTTATTTGAGCACTAGGTCATATATTGATTCTTACTTCTTATATTGATACAAAGACATGTTATATATCTGTGTTTAATATATTCCTATTTTATTAGTGTAAAGAATAGTGTAAAGACTTTCAAACTTTCAGAAATAGTTAAGTGTATTTTTGTTAGATTTATTATTTTAATAATTATTTTAAAATACTAATTATTATTTTTTTAATATAGAACAATTTTTTATAACAATCTTTTTTATTTAAAATGGTTGTTGTTTTACCGTTTTTTTTTTTTTTTTTTTACTAATAATTTCATTAGCTTACACAAAAATATAAAATGATACATATGTGATTGTAAACCACAGTAGGGTTTTTTTTTAACAGGATATAGACGCCTTGGAAATGAAATGCATCTTAAATTGATATAGTGATCATTTATGCTGTTGAGGAGAAGATATTGGCATGTTAAGGAGTTTCAAAGATCAAAGTATGGAAGTTAAAGTGTGTACCTCCCTCTATTAGTGCTGCATGAGCATTAGACTCATAGTTTATGCACACAATAAGAGCAGAGAGGAGTAGCTCTGCTACAGTGATGAATGAGACTACAAGTGCTTTACTGAGTTGATGCATTATCCAACCCAACTCCAAAATCTATAATTCATTCTCAGGCCCCAGTCTCAATCGGTGTAATTACGTCTTTAATTAGGATTTTTTATGGCTCATTGTTCATAAACAATGATGAATATGGCTTTTTAAGACAAAATCCTGCATGAACAATGAATTACAAGCAGAGTTCCTTATCAATTTAACTGCAGCACGCCTCCTGCTGCAATTATCACGCACAAATAATGAAGCCATCGCTTGGCTTGTTCCTGAATTCATTACATTTGAAATAACACCTTGTGCCTCCTTATTTTTCACTTGTAACCAAAAGGGATTAGAACTTAAGCATTGGAACAATCTCTGCTTCCTGCATATTGAGATAACGAGCTCTTCATAAAGCTAGTTTATTATCCTCCCTCCAAGAACTGTTGCACTACAAGAGCAATGCATACATGCATGTGCATAAAATGCACTCGTATGAGTTTTATTAGGCTCTGGATTTCACAGCACTTTTCTCCAAGTGAAATATAAAGATGATGTCATATATCATTAGTACGAATGTGTGTGTTTTTAGCGGGTGTTCCGTTCCTGATCACAGCTGAGCTTTTCAAGCAATCCCATCGTCCTGCCGCATACACCGTGGGAGGATCTCTTAACTGGATGTCGAACTTCACCATCGGTTTTATCTTTCCGTTCCTACAGGTATCAAATTCATTCAGTGCAGTTAAAGGTACAAAGAGTATAATCGGAAAAGGATTTTCCAGGGTTGCGGTCGGCGAAACGTGTCAGAATCAATCGTTGTGAAGTTCAATCATCTTCATTTAATTAAGTTGTTTTAAAAAGGAATAACTTCGTATTTCTCTGCTACAGATGTCTGCTGGGTCCTACTGCTATCTGGTGTTCTGTACCGTATGCGTCTCAGTGGCCATCTACGTGTACTTTGTTATTCCGGAAACTAAAAATAAGACGTTTGTAGAGATCAGTCAGATGTTTGCTACGAAAGAGGCTGTGGAAGAGAGCCAGGCCCTCACTCACCCGGACCAGCTCAAACTGAAAAAGATGAATGGATACGGCGCACTTGAAAACGGCTCACTTGAATTCGACAGTTCTTCTTCCTGTCCTTAAGCAAAAATTGCATTCGATGTTTATAAATTTGATTAGTTATCAGCCATGCAGGCGCAGTTAAGTGAATCTTACTTTTGTGCACAATGGGCTAACAGAAGGTCTGTCTCTCCTTGTAACAAAACATGAGCTGAAACTAGTTTTCAGAATCAGCTTAAACACCCACAGCCTTGTGTTACATGTTAACACATGTATATTGTTGTTGAGAGAACAGTTTTACTATACACTTTAATAGTGTCACTATTTGTCATGTTTGTGTTATGAAAGAAATTCCTTAATGTATATAGGCCTTATACATATTTTTATCATTATAAGAGTATATATATATATATATATATATATATATATATATAGTTGCAGTGATCTCTTGCACATATTATTGTTTATTACTTAGTAACACTCAGGTGCTAATGTAACATTTTATCAGAAACTTTAAAATAGGCTGAGATCAAACTTATTTGAAATATTCCATTGCTTCCTTCATAAAATGTTATGTTTTGTTTAGACATTTTGAACACTGCTACAGCTGTAAATATGTATTAGTATATACACACTACCACTTCAAAGTTTAAGCTATAAAGTTGTTTTAGTGTGTTTATCGAGCAAGGATGCATTCAAGATTTTAGGTTTTATATAGTTTTAAATAAATACTGTTTGTTTGAATGTTTTATTAATCAAAAAAATGTTGATTAATACAATTATTGACACCGAAGATTGGAATAATGACTGCTGAAAACACTGCTCTGCTGTCGCAGAAAAAATATATATATTTTATATATTTTTTTAAATCTCCTAAGTGCAGCCTTGGGAGCATTAAAGACTTCTTTAAAATCCATTTAAAAGTCTTACCAACCCAAAACCTTTGAATGGTAGAGTGTTAAGGTATAGGTTCCGTTCATAGTATTTTCTTGTATATTATCTATATATTATCTGTATACGATATCTGATTTTAAATCTTATTTACATGGATGTTTACAACTGTATTTGACCTCACATGAACTAAAAATATTTGTAGAGTATTCAAACCTTTATAACACACCAAATAAAAGTGTTTTAAATGAGTCTGTGGTAACCCATTTATTGAGAACATCAGGGTGCAGAGTGAAAAAAGCTTACGAAGCAGGATCTGAATACAGACACTGTTGGTTTCTGCCAAAGAGCGCCATTGCCAGTCAGAGAAGAGCTTCATTAACTCACTGAAGAGGCAGATTTAATGCTTAATTAAAGAGAAGAGTCTCTTACCTTCCCCTATGGATCCCAAACAGCTGTATGGCAATTTATATTCAGATACAAGTTTGAGACACACCTTTAATATAGTGCCCTTAAAGCGTCCTATGTTACTGCATTTAAGGTATATCAGATTATTGATGTGTATCTATACAGAGAGCTTGTGCGTGTGTATTGTTGTCTTTCCTCTGTTATCCCAGGCCTGTGTGAGTATGAATGGGTTTCTCGGGTCTCTCAAGCCCCTGGGCGGTGCTCTCCATCTGTGTGAGCCTCTCCAGATCTCCCCAGAAGAGACCCACACAGACTAATGATATCATACGCCTGCGACTCCCGCTTCGAGAAGAGAAATTGTGCACTGAATTGTGTCTGACTTTCTGTTTGGTCAGTCTTCAAACACCGAGCTCAAGGTCACTGGTTAAATGGGATCTCGATGGGCCATTGTGCACAGCTGTACTCTCCCAGTTCATTTGAAGAGGAATTACAGTGCTGGAAATGCAGCAATGTACTGAATTGGCGCATACTTCTTATTATTCTACTTCTACTCTACAATTTTATGCTATTTTATTCCTAATGTCTGTCTGTCTCTATCTATATTGTTATAGAATTGTATCTCTATCTATCTATCTTGTTATATCATTTTATCTATATCATCTATTTATCGTTCGGCTCTTTTATCTATCTATCGTTCTATCATTTTTTCTATCTGTCTATCTATCTATAGTTCTATGTACCGGTCTATATTGTTATATCTTTTGTTCTATCATTTGATCTATCTATCTATCTATCTATCTATCTATCTATCTATCTATCTCTGTCTATCTATTGGTTTATCTACAGGTCTGTCTATCTATCTATATATTGGTCTATCTACAGGTCTGTCTGTCTGTCTGTCTATCTATCTATCTATCTATCTACAGTTCTGTCTATCTGTCTATCTATCTATCTACAGGTCTATCTATCTATCTATCTACAGGTCTATTTATCTATCTCTTGGTCTATCTATCTATCTACAGTATCTATCTATCTACAGGTCTATTTATCTATCTCTTGGTTTATCTACAGGTCTGTCTGTCTGTCTATCTATCTACAGTTATGTCTATCTATCTATCTATTGGTTTATCTACAGGTCTATCTATCTATCTACAGGTCTATTTATCTATCTCTTGGTCTATCTATCTATCTATCTATCTATCTATCTATCTATCTATCTATCTATCTATCTATCTATCTATCTATCTATC
>JAUMHP010000063.1:12006332-12022442 GCA_032361065.1 Enteromius trimaculatus
ATCTATCTATCTATCTATCTATCTATCTATCTATCTATCTATCTATCTATCTATCTATCTATCTATCTGTCTATCTACAGGTCTATCTATTTATCCATTGGTCTATCTACAGGTCTGTCTACCTTTCTATCTATCTGTCAATCTATTGGTCTATCTACAGGTCTGTCCATCTATCATCTATTTATTTATCAATTGTTTTATTTATCGTTCTATCTATCTAACAATCTGCACTCTCTCTCTCTCTCTCTCTCTCTCAGTTGTAGGGGACAGTCAAGCTCATGATTGGATGGTCCAGATGCAGCCCTGTTGATCCAGGTCTGTTTTATTTCCCACAAGGCAGAGCTTCACTATTTTCCACTGATATGACTTTGAAGAACCTGCACCATAAAACTGACATTTTAGCTTTCATTCACTGACTTGGACAGATTAGAGACAGTAAACACGGGTAATGCCCGCCGAATCTAGTTTTGTAAAATAAAGTCACTCTTAAGTCGTCACCCAGCCTGCACAGCTCTAAATACGGCAGCTCATATTTCACTGTGAATTGACTCCCCTGATGGAATGAGTGTCTGTGTCCTGTAGGTCAGCAGGAGGAGAGGATGCTGGTCTAATTAGCAGCAGAGGAATCTTCTGTCGGCCCAACACCTGTCATCACAGGCTCGACTCTGCCCTCTGCTGTCCGGAAGAGGAAGACAATCAAGGTGTCTACAGCAAGCGAATGTGAAGGTATGCTGTATTTATAGGCACATGATCTTCTTCAGCATTCTGAACACATTTATTAGACAATAAACCATATATTTAGAAGCAAAAACCGTCAATATGCGTGCGCCGTATGAATGTGTCAAGATGGGGTAGCAGAATACCCACTTCCGAGCAGACATTTTGTCATAATGACAATGGCAGGAAGCGGGAGAATATTTCAACGCTCCCACTCCCACTGTCACCTCATAAAGAAACAAACACACACAGTACCCTCACACAGAAGACCTGCTGCTCGCTCCAACATTTTAATTAATGACAACAGATTTTCTTCTCATAAGTGCTTTAATGTGGCTTATTGCTGTAGCAGTCCCCTTGGCCGTGGAAATATTATGTTGACGGATGTGCTGTGTCGCTGGGACTCCCTGGATGGAGGCAGCTGTCAAGCCCGAGATGATAACATTAAGGCGAGGGAAAGTGATGACAAATGCCTGTTATCAGCGAACGAGGCCAGTGACAAATCGAATTGCGGCTCCCAAGAACCCCCATTACACCGTAATAAAAAAAGATTGATGGTCCTCTCTGTCAGGACCTCTGTTAATGCGATTTCGACTGGTCTCTCCGGCTTCCAATTAAGATGGCGAGGAGAAGGAGGGAGAGAGAAGCGACTACACACGACCGACTAATTGGATCTGAGAAGCCAAAGGCGTTCTCTCGTTCTTTTACTCTTTCTTTCCTCTCTCTCTCTCTTCAGCTGCTACGGTTCTTTCTCTCTCACTCGTGGCAGCGCAGTCTGGAGCGAATGCTCTTGCATTCCGTTATTTCAGGATTTATGGCTGAAAGATGGGGATGCAGACTGCGCTGCCGGTGATGGGGAGCGCTGTCTCACTGCCAGCTCCCGCATACAGACGGGCACAGATGGGAGCGGAGACGCAAACCCAGCCAGTGATGAAACGTCCTGACAAACAGTGGGACAGACAGAGAGACAAATAGCTCCATGTGAGCCGCTTGCCATGCAATTAAGTAAATAAGGATTGACTGTGTGTCAGTGGTGGGCTCCGAGTATGTCATTCTTCACTGATGTCTGTGTGCCCACTGATTTCATTACCACTGAATGCTTGTTATGCACCTCAAGGACTTTTTGAAGATTAGGTGGTAAACGACACCGTGGTGGTTAAGCAAAGAGGGTCGTCCACCTTATAACAAGATCCTTTCGCAATCGCATTAGGTCGAACCTCAAAATTGATAGGCCTGTATTTGATTATCATCGATTTGAACGTTTGTAACTAGGTCACGTCTGTGCCGGTGACAATATCAGATCCTCCGGAAGCCTGGCATCTGAAAATTGTAGACTGACCTATAAAAGAAGGCACTGTCCATCAGCTCACTCTCCAGAGAAGCCTCCATGGCTCCTCTGTGACCTAAGGATTCATTGAATGATATAGGAGGTTTTATTGTGCCAAGCTTGTAGTTTTCGTCTGAGCTGTGCAGCCAGAGGGGAGCCATTTTGTCATTTTGACAGAACCTTCAGATCTTAGTGACATGAAAAGGGGGTTGTGACCAATCAATATTTCCACCTCCGTTTTACTTTAAGTGTTTGCTTTTATTGGATTAAACCTAGAGTGTTGTTGTGATTGACAAATGATTTTAATTGGCTGAATTGTGATTCGCTCAAACCTTATTTAATTTTATATTTGATTGTACTATATTGTTTTATTTAATTATATTATATATTGTAGTAATTTTATTTATACTTTATTTAAATTAAACATTTTTTTAAAGCCTGGCTGTGATGTCTTTTTATTTCTTAAATATTTATACAATTATTTACATTTTACTTTATTATATTTGTTTACTTTTTTAATTATATTTGCATTTTTAAGTATACCTAATCTTTTATTGATCCAAAAAAGATTTTTTTTTATTAATTTAATTTAATTTAACTTAGTTTAATTTAATTTAATTTAATTTTTAAGCTGTAAAGCTGCAAATGTTTATATGCAAAGTGACTTGAATTAGCTTTAATTTACAAGCGAGTGAAATCAACCCATGACCTTGGTGCTGCTAGCACATGTTCTGGGAGCTATGCAACAAAGCTACAAGAAACCACTGAATTTTCTCCACATAAACTTTGACCCTCTCTTCTGTGTGAATGTCAAATACGTGACCCTGGTCTTAAGTCATTGGGGTATATTTATAGCAATAGCCAAAACTACATTGCATGGGTCAAAATTATATTTATAAATTATAATTATTATTATGAATTATATTTTTCTTTTATGCCAAAAATCATTAGGACATTAGTTAAAGATCACGTTCCATTAATATATTTAGTAAATTTCCTACTGTTAATATATCAAAATGTAATTTTTGATTTGTAATATGCATTGCTAAGAACTTCATTTGGACAATTTTAAAAGGAGATTTTCTCAGTATTTTACATTTTTATAGTTATATAAGTTATATATATATATATATCCTATCCTAACAAACCATATATCAATTGAAAGCTTATTTATCCAGCTTTCAGATGATATATAAATCTCAATTTCAAAAAATGTACCCTTATGACTGGTTTTGTGGTCCAGGGATCCACATATGCTTGCTCGTGACATTATTTTGCATGCAAAAGTTTATCAGGAAATTCCATTTTGTGATTCATTCTGAGTCGAGAGAATGAATTTCGCTGAGCAACATGCGCTCGTTTGATGAATCTGGCCTGCTGAGTTTATGATGATCTAATAAGCTCATTTTGTGGCTTAGCTTTCATCACTCGGGCTCTGCTCGGAGCAGAGCTGTGAATCCAGGGCTAGGGAGGTGTGTGATGGATGGCCACAGTCTGGCCCCTACCTCGCCCCCGTCCGGCTGGAGCTCTCGAAAGCCAGGCCGAGGTTAGGGAGACAGAGGAGAGAGATCAATTCTTTGAGCACAGGGAGAAATTAGGCATGAAATTAAAGCGAGCTACTGCTGACCGCCGCCTGATCCTTACTGCAGTTAAGCCTTCATTTCACCCTCTCTATATGATGACCACAAAAGCAGGGGGCCACTCATGTCCATTTGGCAATGCCCGGGGTAGAGGCTACACTGAGAAATAGAGACAAAAGCAACAGACGAGCCCTGCCTAAGATGGCTGCCAGTTTCAGCGCTGATGACCCGCCATTACTTATACTGCTTGAGACCAAGTGCAAGGTCGGTTCAGTCTAGCCCCACCATAAATCAATGCAGTAGTGGAAGAAGCCAAGGTTACAGGCCCTGACAGCCATCACTGAGGAGAGGGTATTTATAGACAAGGAGCGAGAAAGGCTGCTTTTTGAGTATTAGTGTATGCGTTTCTGCATGATTGCTCATAAGAGTGTATGAAAATGTATTCGTGTACCTGCACCTGTCTTTATTATGTGTCTGTATGTTGGTTTATTAGTCACTGAGAAAGGTCGTTTGAAAGATGGAAAACAAAAGGATTTCAGTGTTAGATTTACTGCAAGTAGTTGCTGTTGCTTGAATATTACAGGACAAATAATAAGGAAGCAAAATGTATAGCAAATGTACATTTGCATTCATATGCAAAACAAAAATACGCAGACAGCGCACCTCTTAATTGCAGTCCCAGCAAAAGTGTGTGAGTCTTCGGGGGAAAAGAGAACACAAAGGCTGTCTGGTGTGCCACCTAGAGTCTACTGTCAATGACAGCACCAAAGTGTTATTACTTTAGCTGGGCACTAAAGATGACACCTAGAGCTACTGTTTGGTCCTCTAGAGATGAGATGTTGAGCAATAAATTAATTCTAAACTGATAACAGCCGTAGTGCTATAGTATGTATAACATTAAAATTGCATATGGATGCATACAATAGCCTACATAATATTAACAATCCATTTTAAACTAAACTTTATGTATGATTGGGCAAATCAAGGGCAAACATGTGATTGTATTGTGAATACAACTACTGGCATTTACCAGACACTATTTATTTATTTCATATTATAAATGTAAATTAAAATTTATTTCCATACTGATGCAGCACCATTGACTATTAAATATTGGTAATGCTTTTTATATCTCTTATATAACTTGAATTTTAGGCATGACTAATTTTAGGCATAAAATAAAATTAAATTTATAAATTAAATTTTTTAAATTAATAAAGGGAACACTTAAACAACACAATGTAACTCCAAGTCATGCCGAGTTCAGACTGCACGATTTTCAAAGTAGTCATGTCACAGATCTTTTCACACTGCATGACTATCCAGGGGTAGTATTCAGTCGCTGCTGTGTTCACACTACATGATAGATCGGTGACAGGGCCTTTCACACTTCACAATAGGAAGAATCGCCAACAACTTTGTCTCACTGACAAGTGACATGGAAACAACGCGAGGTCACGTGTGCAAGACTCACGTGAGACTGGAATTATTATTAAAATTATATCAACCAAAAGAGGCTTGCCGTACAAATCTTTTAGTTTCACTCATTTGAAACTAAAAGAGGATTATGGAAAAAGATATTTACCTTCTATACGTTTGTAACTCCTCCCCCAACTTCCCGCTGCCCTGGATGTTGCTCTCTCATTGGCTGTAGGTAATCGCCGATGTTATTTTTAGTCAGAACACATCTTGAATCGCTGACAGGTCCAGATATTTTGCATGCCAAATATCTCACGAGTGATAGTTGATAGTTGGTGATAGTTCACACTGCGTGATTGTAACTCACGAGCACCGATTTGCCTGTGATTTTGAGCATTTGTTGGTGATTTCTTAAAACCTGTTGGCGAGTCAAAATTGGGGCTAAAATCATGCAGTCTGAACTCGGCATTAGGACGCAACATTGAGAATTGACGATCAATTTCACATGCTGTTGTACAAATGGAATAGACAACAGGTGGAAATTATAGGCAATTAGCAAGAGACCCCCAATAAAGGAGTGGTTCTGCAGGTGGTGACCAGAGACCACTTCTCAGTTCCTATGCTTTCTGGCTGATGTTTTGGACACTTTTGAATGCTGGCGGTGCTTTCACTAGTGGTAGCATGAGACTGAGTCTCCAACCCACACAAGTGGCTCAGGTAGTGCAGCTCATCCAGGATGACACATCAATGCGAGCTCTGGCAAGAAGGTTTGCTGTGTCTGTCAGCGTAGTGTCCAGAGCATGGAGGCACTACCCGGAGACAGGCCAGTACATCAGGAGATGTGGAGGAGGCAACAACCCAGCAGCAGGACCACTATCTCCGCCTTTGTGCAAGGAGAAACAGGAGGAGCACTCCCAGAGCCCTGCAAAATGACTTCCAGCAGGCCACAAACGTGCATGTGTCTGCTCAAACGGTCAGAAACAGACTCCATGAGGGTGGTATGAGGGTCGATGTTCACAAGTGGGGGTTGTGCTTACAGCCCAACACCGTGCAGGACGTTTGGCATTTGCCAGAGAACACCAAGATTGGCAAATTCGCCACTGGCACCCTGTGCTCTTCACAGATGAAAGCAGTTTCAGCAGAGTCTGGAGCTGCCGTGGAGAACGTTCTGCTGCCTGCAAGATCCTCCAGATTGACCGGTTTGGCAGTGGGTCAGTAATGCTGTGGGGTGGCATTTCTTTGGAGGTCCGCACAGCCCTCCATGTGCTCACCAGAGGTAGCCTGACTGCCATTAGGTACCGAGATGACATCCTCGAACCACTTCTGATCGCATATGCCACTGCGGTTGGCCTTGGGTTCCTCCTAATGCAAGACAATGCTGGACCTCATGTAGCTGGAGTGTGTCAGCAGTTCCTGCAAAACGAAACCGTTGATGCTATGGATTGGTCCGCCCGTTCCCCAGACCTAAACGGAGGTCATACAGACTACTGAGCCTCATTTTGACTTGTTTTAAGGACATAACAAGTTGGATCAGCCTGTTATGTGTTTTTCCACTTCAATTTTGAGATGACTCCAAATTCAGACCTCCATGGGTTAATTTTTTGTGTGATTTTGGTGTCAGCACATTCAGATCTAGGATGTTATTTTAGTGTACCCTTTATTTTTTTGGAGCAGTGTGTGTGTGTATATATATATATATATATATATATATTTTTTTTTTTTTTTAAACCTAATTTATTTATTTAAAAAACAACAACAAACAAACTACCTCATACAAGTACAAATTTTCTTGAAGATAATGTATTTTAATTCTAAATAAATGTGACGTGTAAAAAAATCTTGCCTAAAAAGCAGAGTAAATTTCATTCATGTCTTTAGCACGACCACAGTGACACAATGAATTTTAAAAGTTGGTGCATTTAAATCCCCAAAATCAAGTATGAGCAAATAGTAGACCTACTATTGATGAATATGTAACTAGTGAATATGTAAAATTACAGAAACTCCATGAAAATCAACACAGAGAGTGCGACGTCCCTTTTTCTCGGTCTCTCTTCATTTGCATGCTTTAAAACTCAATCCTCCACCATCCTTTTTGTCAACATGCCAGCAGATAGCTGTCAAATATTACACACTCCTGCTACTTAGCTGCTAAGTCTCTTAAACAACTCACTGACAACTCTCAGATCAGTGTGAGGAAGTCAAGATACCTATAATACCATGTATTTCTCCCAGAGATAGTTCTTAAAGAAAAACGCATATGCATACGTTTCCTGATTTAAAATATGCATTCACGTCTGGTTTCCTGCAGATATGTTTGAAAGATAATTTGAATATACATTTCCGACTGGTTTCAGACATGTCATTTCTTTTCCCTTTTTAACTGGGAAAGCTTTGTCTTTGTTTTGATCCTGTGGTGATCCAGATCTAAAGATATAAACCTGTTTTTTTGGTGTTTGGTCATCTGTTGTGTATTAGAACTCAATGTATTAGGAATGCAATCAGTCACATCTTGGAAGCATGAACATTTCTAGCTTTACCTTGGTCTTGATATCACTTCATTTCATGGTTGTGAAAAGGATTCACAAAGCCGAAACACCCTAACATCTGTTTTCATTCGCTTTGTATGTTGTGAAGTGCATGTTTTCACAGCACTATTAGCTTACTGATCATTTACTGAGCAAAATACCACTTGTTACTTTTAACAAAGAATCTAAATCCAAAGTTGTCACACTCTTCAGATTAAGTAAGTTTGACACTTCATTTAGTCTGTTTGGTTTTTGTGTCTGAGTTTGCTGGTCTTCTAATGATGTGTTAATGTTTCCTTTTGACCGGGGAGACAGTTGTCTCAAACTGCAGCGATGCTAGAGAAGGCTGCTGTAGTATGGTGATATTAAATCATGTATTTAATTGTGAATTTTTTTTTTCTTGTGGTGTCATTCCCAACTGGACACTAGAGGGAGCTCAGGGAGCACTCTTTAAACTAAAAGGGAGGTCAAAGGTCAAATGTTTCTCCCCTGGAAATCAGGCCGTGTTTGAAATGGAATTTGAACATACTTAATACTGTCCAGTATTTATGTTATAATACTTAGTAAACAGTACACCGTATGCTATAAAAAAAAATAAATCTGTAGTATGCTATATTCAGGCAGACGCTTTAGACTCCCCCGGACTAGAACCAGTCGACTGAGGAACAGCTTTTTTCCAAGAGCTGTCTCGGCACTGAACTCTATGGTGTTTCTACCATATTTTTAATTTGCATACTGCATATTATACACCCTACATATTTCATATACACAATGAATAGATATCACGCTCTTTTGAACATAGCCTATATATAATGCTGTCAAATGCTATACTGAGAATAATAATTCAGAAAAAAAGCTTCAGTAATCAGCATCCTTGGTTTCATAAAATACTACCATATTCTAATGTTTAATGAAAGTCGTTGAATATGCTGTCTGCTTTTTTTTCTTAATTCTTGACTCTACTGGCAAATGGCAATATTATTAAATTCTTGTGAAGCGTTAGCTTTCTCTGAGGGGTCATGAAAAAAACAGTGATGCCCAACCTTTTTTCATTCGCAAATGCCGGAAGACATTTTACTGTCCTAATTTACAACGTCAAAACAATAAGCCAATACACAGCTAGAATACGCAAGGTACATGTGTCTGAGTACAGTCTTCTCTTTTATATGGCTCTAAAGGGAGTTTACCTAGAAACTTATTTGAAGTCATTGTACTTCCATTCTTTTTGTGTAGTGGGCCTAAATTTCAACAAGTAGTGATAGGTCGCAACTACCTGTAACGGCGGAGTATAGCCAAAGAAAAAAGAGCCTTGAATGTCTGCCCTCTACGAATGACAATAAGCACAATTTCCCAGTTTGCATTGTGGCCTGTAGTCAGAGAGTGTGAGCTGGATTCTTTCTCAATCAGACAGGGAATTTCTTTCACCCCTTAGGTGGCACTTTACAGCTCTTTAAAGTGAAAACAATGAGAAGCTGTAACCAGCCAGGAGTTATTAAGTGTTCTTGAAGGCTAGTGCTTTAACCTTTAACAGTCTAGGTCATCTGCTCAAAATCAGGACAGAAACGCTTTGGCATCAGTTCACTTAAATAAGAAACTTCTGTCATCGTTTACTCACTCTTGTCATTTCAGGTGTAGGCTATGACTTTTTTTCCCCTCGTTTTCAACTGGTTTTGCCTCTACAATGAAAGCCAGTGGAGTTCAAAACAACACTGTATGGACATGCACATGTTTTGACGTTGGTTCAGTCAAATATGAAAATTCTTTCATAATTTTCCCTCACATCATCCCGAACTTGTATGACTGGCTTTGTTTCAAATCTTTGCTTCCTTGCCATGAAACCCAAAACAACACTGCATTGACGAAGTTATACTTATAACCTAATCCAGGTTTTGATGTCAGTTCACTCAAATATGCAACTTCTGTCATTGTTTACTCACTCTCAACTTGTATTATTCTTGTTTTTAAGTATCTTTGCCTGCTCAATGAAAGTCAATGGGGTCCAAAACAACAATTAAAAAAAAGGGTTTTTTTTCTGTCCACCACATAAAAAAAATAAAGTCTTACAGGTCTGTAACAACATGAATTTTATTTTTTAGTTGAACTACTTAAGATGACATTGTTTTGGCCAATCAAAAGTCTACTGTGATCATTTCCCTCCTAAGGCATTAGATTCACACTCATGAGTAAGTGGCAGTGATAAGTGGGTACACTGTGGTGGTCAGGATTGCATCTCTGAACATGTTTTGAGAGAGGAGCAGTGAAGTCTGGCTCTAATTAACACAGGCAAACGGGCATTCCCACTGCAGCAGGTGCTGAAAAAATGCCCTAATTGTGTGACGATGAATGGCTTATGTTAAGAAGGACATCATCTGCTGGATAAGTACGTGTGTGTTTGTGGGTGTATGTGTCATAGTGAGCACTTCTCACTACATAGCACATTATAGGATGACTTTTTTGTGAATTAAGTGAATGGCTGGGAAAGCTTTTCTGTTCACCACCCAGACTGCTTTTTGGTCCCTAGAAAGGGACTGTATTAACAGAAACACACACTTAGCTAGACTTACAAACATCTCTGTAAATCAGTCCCACACATAGAGTAATATGCACCGCAGGGAGCCATGCTTAAGAAAAAAGTAGTTAAGTATTTGCGAAAAATCCATTTTCACATGCACAATGCCTACGACTTCCACCTGGGAAGCTTGGCAGCTGCTCAACTTGTTTAATGTCCCACCTTATAGATCTATATACTTGTAGAGCATAAAAATAATAAAGTGTGTGAAACTTGTTTGATATGAGTGTCGGCTACAGCGTGCTGAAGTCACACTTCCGTGAGCCGTAAAGGGGTGTGGAGGATATATTTCTGACTGTGAGTTCCAGATGTTTATCATCCTCAACATGTCAGAGGAATCTCCGAACAATTTGTCAAAATCATCTTTTTTGGACATTGAACACTTGAAAGGCATGAGTCAGGTTGTTTTTAGGACTGTTGTGACTGGCTTTCATGTGGAGATAATATCCACCGTTCTACATCTGGAGCAAGCTGGGAATGCAATCCCAGAATAAAAAAAGACCACAGAATTATCGGTTTTCCTTCTTTTGGCTCATCTAAATCATTTTAATCGTTCCAAGTTTGGACACAGCTGACAAAGGGAGAGGAACAGGGAGAAACAAACCCTCATGTTCTGTTGAGATTGACTGTTTTAGTGTTTGGGGACCAGAGAGGCCTATAAATTATGTGTAAAATAATAAATGTAAATTAAAATGAACATTTTTCCCCCTACCATTTCTTTCCAAATCATAACCCAGGCAGATGGGTTTTGCTTACATTTGCCCATCTGTTTTACCATAAAGTAGGCATAGGTTTTCCATGTAATTGGTGTTTGTCTTACAGCCAAAGCTGTTTATGAGTAAGATTTTTGTTTACTTGCATTTTTTACATCAGAAATACAGTAAAAACAGCAATTTTGTGAAATATTATTCCAATTTAGAATTAGTGTTTTTTAATAGTGATTTTATTAATAGTAATTTATTCTGAATTTTCAACAATCATTACTCCAGTCTACAGGGTCACATAATTCTTCAAAAAAGTATTCTAATATGCTGATTTGGTGCCTAAGAAACATTTCTCATTTTTGTGGAAACCACAATACAGAATTCAGGAATTTGGGATTATCTAATAATGAATACAAAGAACAGCATTTCTTTCTGTCCCTCTTCATCAATTTTAAGTATGCTTGCATAAGTATTAATTTATGTTTTTAAAAAGTTACTGACCACAAACTCTGTAGTAGGTCTTCTATACACCAGTCATGAAATATGTATAACATATGCAACTTGCATAAAGGCAGTTTAAAGCTTATGTCATCAAATAAAAATTTTGTTTATAATCAGCTTTCAGGATCAACCTGATACTATTTTTAAGCTATTAAAATGGCCCTTAGGCTCTTCCCGACCCCCAAACAGTAAATGAGGCTTGAGTTTCCCACTGATCTCTCTGTTCAGCAAATGAAAACAACCCAGTAGTAGATGGAAAACATTATTTCCCCTATATTTGTACTAAACAATCTACCAAATTATCACTTCTTTCCTCTCCTTAATTTAATGATCTGTCCCCATTGTGGGGCCGAGGACATGTCCCCAATGAATATACAGTCTCATTGTAATACTCCCAGTTGTCTTTTTCAAAGTCAGGCTAATAACATGTCTTTATACCCAGCAGGAGCCTTTTCATGTTGTATTTATGAGCTAGCTGCACTTTACATATTCATTCTGCGGGTGTTAAACAATTGCCGGCGGGCTGCCGGGACTCTCCGTCCCTAAAGCTTTTCCAAAGCCACCTACCTCTCTGATTCACAGCTGTGGGACCGGGCCCTCACATCATTCACGCAGAGCATGAGAACCTGCTACAAATACGCCATTATATACTTACTCCAATGAATTAAGTGGAATTCGGTTCGTACATACCAGTACATCAACATGTTTCACCCCACTTCACAGCAGCACTCCAGTGGAGAGGCTAAACTTAGTGCAGTGAACCGCCTCGTTGACAGTACAGACATCAGACGTTTTGCTCAGCCCTGCCGGGTCAGAAAGCGACTCTGAAGTGACATGAGAGTGACATACACAAACATGGCAGATTGGAGGCCAGGACTCGCTCTAGTACACCTTACCCGGCTGCAGAAAGAGCTGTGGAGGGGGGTGGCAGGGTTACTGTAACAGCACAGCCCTCAACTCTACAGGCCTCGTTCAACACAAACAGGGCATCCCCAGGCTCCGGGAGACAGCCAGGCCAGATAGAAGGCCAGTGATTGATTAGCCTCCCCTGCTAGCACATTGACAGCTCGTGTCGAGGATCCAGTGAGTCCCGTATCAAATGTATCAACTGCTCGCCAAAACAGTTCTTATTTCAGTCGGCCCCCTCCCTCCCAGTTCCCTCCTCCCTCTAGCCGCCGCCAATACATCAACTTTAAAGAGTCTCATTCAGTGATGCTTCCAGGTATAATCCACATCTATTTCCTGTCAGTTAAGTCTTTTTTTATACATTTTGCCAGTTTCATAAGAGCTGTTTTTAATGGTTAGCTGATATTTCACATACTGAATCCAGCCAAGAATTTCATCAACTGTTGCTGTTGTTGGAAAACTGTCAAATGATTAATCGTAATTAATAGCATCCAAAATAAAAGGTTTTGTTTACAGAATATATGTATGTGTACTGCATTTATTTATTGTGTATGTATAAATACACACACATTGAGTATATATTTTAGAAATATTTACATGTATATACTTGTATATATTTATATTATTGTATTATATATAAATATATTTAATATATAAACATAAAATTTTTCTTAAATATATACATGTATGTGTTTGTATTTCTACATATATAATAAATATACACAGTACACACTCATATATTATGTAAACAAAAACTTATTTTGGATGTAATTAATTGCAATTAATCGTTTGACAGCACTAAATATATATATCAACTTTAAATATATATATATATAGTTGATATATATATATATATATATATATATATATATACACACACACATATACATACACGTGTGTGTGTGTTAGTTCAAAAGTAGATGTGTGTGTGTTAGTAGATGACAAAAACAAGTATATGTACTTGTCACAATTAAAAGTAATGCATAATATATAGAATAATTTAGTATGATAATATAATATTACTATGATCCAGCTACTATGAGGTAGTTACACAATTATTATAACTGTGTAATAATTATTTATTACATATTTCTTGCCACTGCTTCTGAGATTTTCACTATACAAATATGAACAATATATTTGTGGCGACAACATGACCCTGTTTCTCAGAGGTGGCCGCAAAGTAAGTGGCAGCAAAGATTCTCATTGACCCCTGGTGTCTATTTCTGGGGGCTTTGATAAGAAGGTCTCAGAGTGTTTTGGTTGGGGGTGGAGGTGGCAAAGGGAGAAAGCTTTGAGATCCAGAGACAGGGCAGTGTGAGAGAAAAAGAGAGAAGGACATGGAGGTCCTGCACAGGGTTATCAGGACGTCAAAATATCTGGGTCCCTCTGTCAGCAGAGCAGGGTGATTAACACATCGACGGCCACGAACGGGAAAGCAGGCAGGCACAGGGGTGAGACCAGGGAGATAACAAGACTGATTGACATATGAAGGGTGAGAGAGAGAGAGGGAATGCTTGTGGAATGCTGTGTCGTTCCCCGTTCTGTCCTTCCACTGTCTTGCATTTCTGATGGCAGGGCACTAAAAACTTTAAAATGGTTTACTTAAGCTATAAAATATAATTGATATAATTTTGCATAACTAGAATAGTGGGGATTTCACACTTAATATTTATCAATGAATATATATTTTTAAATATTAGGTAACACTTTATTTTAAGATGTCCTTGTTACATGTACTTACTATTATAATAAAAATGAATTATGCATAATACTGCCAAAATCCTAGTAAGTAGTAGTTTAATTAAAATTACACAACATTCAAATGTATAAGGGATACCTTAAAACCTTAAAATAAAGTGTAACCAAATATTATAATAAATAGTTATTACTAAAGCAATTATTTTATTTAATTATGTGTGTGTTTGTACAATTATAAACAAAAGGAAAAAATAATATTTCACTATCTACTTGATAATATCTACTTGTAGTTGATGTTAATATGCTAGAATCAATTAAAAATAAACAACTCTGAAAGAATATCAAAGCAGTTTAAAGGAACAAAACTGCATTTGTGTGTGTGTGTGTGTGTGTGTGTGTGTGAGCAAACATGAACTAATCCAGATTAGCAACTATACATAAAAATACTTCAATTAAACAGGACATGGTAATGAAGCATAAAGTAGCCGTTCTCATTCATCAAGGGTCATGTTGACACATTTAACAAGTCCTTGTTGAATTTAACAAGCCCTCTGTTCAGTAGACAATCCAGCAGCACTTGATCTCCGGCCTCCATGAATGAGCTAGTTAGGCATATCACTTAATTGGGCTTAATGGAACACGCATCATATCCAGCTTTATCACACACAGTATAGCTGCTCAGGAGATAAGAGCTCTTTGGTGCTCACTGACTATTTAGTGCCTGTAATCTTCTGTTAGAGACCTTTTACATGCTTTTCCTTGTTTATTCAGATCTCATTGTGCCGTATGAACAAGAGTGCAACCAGCTGACTGCTGTAGGGAGTCCACTTAAAGACCATTTGTCACAAAGCACAGCAAATAACAACAACGAGCTATAATAATAAGTACAATAACAGTCACAGTAGTCACTGTTTACTGAATTGTACTAGCTTGACATTCTAGTGCCATGGTTAGTTTACACGGGAGCTCATATGGTCTTATTTAGATATTCTTGTAGGTAGTAGTCTGTTTTGAGTTACCGAAATTCTCTGCTTGCTCAAAGCATGATCACATATTATTTTAGCGCTTAAGGCAGAGTCCAGTGGATTTATTCTGAGTAAGGCCTGCACGGCGTCTAATTGGTTCCCCAGGTTGTCTGTATAGGTAACATCTTGTTTCCATGCTAATGATGCTGTAGTGTGGTTTTACAGCTGCAGAGGGACAGCAGAGGTTACGGGGTCAAGGAAGGCGTGAGGGTGGCAGGGGATCCCCATGCTTGTGTGAGACTGACCCCAGAACAGCGTATATACACCGGAGGTTTTACAGCCGAAACATTTGTGTTATCTGGTGTTAGTTGCACGTGGTGTTATGTTAACCTGACTTATGACTTGAAATGGCATGAGAGAATTTGGCCATTCTCTCATCTGTGCGCACTTTTGCAGACCCGAGCACAGTCGCTTTATGATTATTTCTAGATTTTAGCTCCAGATGCAAAAGCAGATATGTGTTCTGGTGGCTAATAGATGGACATATGTCACTGTGGCCACAAATGTGTTCTTTTTTCGACTTCTGAAAATGGGCACACTGTGAGTTACATACTGTATCCAGTGAGCATCAAACGCAAACAATTCAAACGTGCATATGGACCTGACATACTTTGTATGGAAAAATAATTACGACATCCTTTGAAGAGGACTATATAAACACAAGCACTCTCTACATGCCGTTTTCTCCTTTCAACTTTCCCTTTCCTTAAAATTCCAGCAAGATTTGCACCTTCTCTGCTTTTTCAATCTGTTCATTCTTTGAGTCTGCCCTCACTCTGCTTCCCTCTCTTTCTGTCCTTCTTGCTTACGGCTGATCTCTCCTGGTTGCTTTCCATGTTCACTTTAGTGGCCTAATCTGATGTCCTAATCCCCTTTTTTTTTCATTTTTGAAAGAAACAAGTTACTATTCATATTCTATGAAGTTGTTTTGTGAATATGGAATGGCAAATCAGTTGATTAGAATATATCCACTGTAGCCACATGCACATTTATAGCTATTATGTTTTAGCTGTTAAATTAAATGACCGTAGACATTAGTTAGTATCAAGAGAGTCACCCTCAAGCCAAAAACATCTTTATTTTCCTAAATGTTTTATTTAAAATATATATATTATATATTTTTTATTAATATA
>JAUMHP010000063.1:12022565-12055733 GCA_032361065.1 Enteromius trimaculatus
TATATATATGTGTGTATATAAAACATAGCTTACATTATTTTTTAACTAGTAATTATGTTAATTCTAAATTCTAAACAATCTTATATAATTAGATTTAAATAAAAATATTTACATACATTACATTGATTTATTTTATATTTATTTCTAAATGTATTCAAATGTATTTGTTGTTATATAAGATTGCTCTATTCATTCTAAATACTAGCAGATTTATTTGCTTAAAAGGCAACAAACTTTAGAAAGCAGAATCCCCAAATATGCAACTGATCTCCAAATCTACATTACGATGATTGCGAAACAATGTCAGGGAGAAAAAAATTTTGTGAGCATGCGTTGAATAGATGTCAACATTCTTGCTTATTTATGTTTTAAGAAATTTACGTTGTGTTAAAATTGCCCCCTGATATCCCCTGCAGTAGGTATTTTGGTGTCATAAAGCTTTCAAGAATTTTGAAAAGATCTGACACGGTAAGATCCTGGATCTGTTATCAACCTAGGTGTTTATAGTCTTAAGAAAACACAGCAGTATCTCTTCTTGTATCTTAAGGTTTGTGTATTGTGGATAGTCTGTATTTCTCTGCCTTTATCTGTGTATGTTAGACTTTCCAGATATGAGCTGAAGAGTGTGTCAGACAAGACACTATGAGAAGAGGCCTCCAGCGGAAACATGATCCAGCATAAGGGAATCTCTCTCTCTCACTCTGTCATCCTGGCTGGAGAAGATTGAGAGACGAGTCAGGGTCCCTGTGGGCCACTGAAATCTCTTTCTTCTTTGCCCCTGCCTTTTCCCTCTCTTTCTCATTCTGCAGTAGTCGCCCTCACCCTAACCCTGTCCTCACTTAAAAAGACAAGATTTTTTAATAGCCCAGCAGAAAGGCTGTTAAATGCATTGATGTATGACAGGGAGAGAAAGAGAGGCTGAGACGGACAACCAAAGGGATGGAGTAACAGGAAAAATAAAGAGCAGGTAATTAGGGTGACATAAGATGGGTGCTTAAAAAGACAAATAATTTGAGATTATTTGATTCTAAACAAAGATAGTAAAAATAGAGGCAAGAGCAATAACAATATAAAGTGTGACTGTACTGTTTTGCAAGGGAAGACATCCAAATAACAAAAATGGTAGGTTATCTGCATTGGCAGATGTCATATTTGACAAATATTTTATAAACAAACACACATGATAACTTATGAATGACAAGGGTTTTGGTTCTGCTGAAATCCATGGAGTTCGTGTGGGCCTGCTTATGTGTTTACAAGACTGTAAATCACGTTTCGCTCAAGAGATAGTGGCCATGTAACAGTTCAAAGACAAGTGAGCCAAGAGGACAATAAATACCATTCTACCATGATCTTGTGTTCAGATGTTCTCAAGGACATGTCATTTTTCAATACGTAGTCTTGATTTGTTCAAGGTGTATAGAATATACATATATATATAATTACAGCTAGAGGAAGTTTTATGCAATTTTATCCATAATGTAGCCTAAACAAATAAAACTTTGGCACCTTTTTCAATTATACCAAAATGTACAGGCTAATGGGGTGCACTTGTATAATTTCTGTGTGTGTGTGGCGTTTGGTAAAAAACAAACATGAAATTATGTAAGAAATGTTTTACAATTGTGTTAAAATGGTTTTATATTCCAGTAAAATGGTAAATAAACTAGGCCTACCTCTGCTTTCCGCCTCAGTGTGAATCGCGAGGACGTCCAGGATCACATGATCACACGGCAAACGTAGTCTTCCTCGAAAAGTGACTCAAAGGATGAATTCGTAAAGTGATTCATTTGCTCATTTACGTTTGGAATGACCGAATAGAAGAACAAGTAACATTGAATTCCATTTCATTCCATCGCGGAAAGTTTGGAATTTGCGCAAAGTCGCCATTGGCAACAGTCTTTAGAAGTTCATTACGTACGTCGTTAGAACGCGCATCACTTTTTCTGCAAGCGACATTGAACACACCCGTGAACCGTGATCTCTATTTTGCAAATAAATGACTCATACGAACAGGTTCTTGTTAAAGAACACACTCGAACTTCCTCGTGTTGTATACTCGACTCACTCAGCGATTTAAGTAGCTTACTTCAGAATGGACATCAAACCTAATTGAAACGAACGTAACTGAGGTGAGGTTCTTTTTTCTTTTCTTTTTCATAAAATATTTCACAAAAGCTTTATTGTTTACTGTTTAGCATTGAGATACACTTGAATACAACGCACCACAACGGTAAGGTGGTTGACTTATAGCATCTCGCACTATTTGACTCTGAGAAATATCACAGTAACGTTAGGCTAATTCTGTAGTGTTACCTGGAATGCAGTCAGATTATAATTAAGTAGAGTTTTTAGGCATGACACTAAGCGGTTATAAAACAGTTATTTTATGTACGTTTTTTTTTTTTTTTTACAAACAAATAAAACGGCAAATAAAGTGTAATTATATTAATAATATATAATAATAAAAACATTATTCTTCTGCCAAACATTGTAGTTCCTCAGAATTTGAAAAAAGGTGTTTGTTTATAGGGCTTCGAACTAAGCTCAACCAATCAGAATCAAGGACAGGAACTATTCCTTTTATAATAGACTTTAAAGTTTCAATTACAACAAACTCACACAGAAACATAAGCCACTTTTTGCTAGAAAATATTGTTGATATCCTCCAACTGGATGGAATCATAGAAGTCAACTCAAATCTGCAGACCGGCTCTGGCATAGGCCTACGACAACTAGCCTCAACTTCTGCAGATTAGAAATTGTTGGAAAATTAGGTGTGTATGTATTCCAACCTTAAATTGAATATCCTTTGACTCGATTGAATCCTAGTCTGAAACAAAAAAAATCAGATTCTGTGACCATCATACACTATTGCATGATTTTCTATGGAATGTGTCAACTCTGCAGACATATTCTGACTTTCGGCAACTAACCTCAACTTCTCCAGACTGTAAATCGAGCCAGAAGTTGTATATTTGTATATTCCAACCTATATAAAGCAGAGTGCACAGATACAATCAGTATCAATTGTAATTTTAAAAATTTGATATGTTTAGTCGGGTGTCCCGCTTATTAAACATTTAGGAAGAATGTATGCTAAAACAAAAACTTACTGGGATTTTTCCATCTTTCCCTTTCAGCATTCTCTGATGCTGTTTTAATTGACGGATTCCACCAAGAATCCTGTTTGTGGCCAACAACCAATTCCTAATCCAAAAACACCCTGTAACTGTCCTCTGGAGTCAAATCCCGGAAAAAGCTACGGAACTGAAATTCCAAACATCATGACCATGTATCCTTCCGGATGTCCACGATCACAGTCGTTGGCCCCTTCACCGGATCTTACGGACAAACTCGGCAAACCACACAGGCAGGCCACACGGTCATTCTGCATTCAAAACTTACACAGTTCCTCTGTTTCATTGTGCTGAACTTTGTGCTGTGGTAGGTGGTGGCAGCTTAAACAATATGGCAACAAAAACACTGATTTAGTCTGCAGTCTGCAAAAAGGTCTGCTCTACACTTTAATGGTAGGGTCTAAACATTTTTCTTACCAGGTTTCTAACCAGACTTGTAGAAAAGTCACAGAGCAAGCATTAAACTAAATCTTCCAACACATTTGTGATTTTAATCAATGAAATACCTTCAGGACTACCTCATTTTGGAGGCCTGTGCTGGCCAAAAATACATTTGGAAAAGTGAAAAACTTCCGTCACTCTGTGGCTTTAAACCCACGCAAGGCTCTGCAGTGGCATTTGCCAGCCAGCCAGGAACAATTTCCCACGCTTCTACCCCTCTTCGCCGACAGAAAGGGCGGCTGTCGGCTTTGCCTGAACAGCCTTCCTGAATCCTCTCTCTCCTGCGGCAGCGTGTGTCATTTTATGTCTAGCTTAAGCCTGAGCAGTTATGCCGCCGTAAATTTGGCCGTTTCAGACATTCAGTCACTTCTCTCAGCTAATATCGAGCAGCAGTGACCCGCCAGTGCTTTTACAGCCTCTATGTTGTGTGTGTGCTGATCATGTATTGTAATAGCAGAACAAAGATGTAAAAAGCAGTCTGTGAGAAGGGCAGTGGGAATGGATGGTAGATGGAAGCATGAATGTGCCGGGAGCGGGGCGATGGCTTGGAATGAGTCCAACCTAACTTTCTCACTAATGGAGGCCAGACACCAGCACCAGGCATGTGAAAAATAATGAAACGGTAACATGGGAAGCACACCTTTGCTCTGCACCGCTGTGATCAAAGCAGCAGAATCATAGATTTAGGTTATAAAAAAGTAGCAAAATTTGATTACTTAAGTGATTGCCTTAAACTGTCAAAAAAGTTAGGTTGATGTGTTTTATTAACAGAACTGCAGTCTACGCCATTAACGGTTTTGGGCGAAGTTACAAACGGTGAAAAATTGTTATATCACTAAAACAATGTAAGGATAAAGCAGTGTTTTCACCAAATCAACATATTAGTATGATTTCTGAAGGATCACATGACACTGGAGTAACTGGGACTGGGCTAATAAGGGCTGCTCATAGCTTTGCCATCACAGGAATTAATTACATTTTAGACTATATCAAAATAGAAAACCTAAATTGTACTATTTCAGAATATTACTGCTTTTCTTGTATTTTTGATTAAATACAGCCAAACTTTGAACAGGAATGTATTTATTTACCTTTTTTCATTCTGTTCATGTCTGAAGGTTTTGTGTGTGTTCATCTGTTCCTTTTCATGGAGTAAATGTGCAGTCTGCATGTGTGTGGTGTGTCCAGTGACAACCTAAACCTGGTTTTTGGATGACTGTTGACCTTCACCTCTTTACCAACCCAGGCTCTTAAACAAGGCGTGACGCAGCTCTTTAAGTTACCACCCAGGACCCTACGCCGCCTGCAGCTCAGCCTGGCTGATGGATCTGAGTGCAGCCGCCAACCTCCAATCACCCCAGACACGAGCCCCGGGACCCCACATCACCCCACGGTACAGCTCTGTCACGCACACACCAAACATTTAAAGTGACATGCAAAGAAAAGAAATAGAAGTCAGAGAAATTCAAATGGTAAAATGTTATTATGCTCAACACGGCAGCAGATTAGACCTTATGCGCCTCAATACAAACAGCTGGCACATGATCAGTATGAGTGGGCGGAGTGCTAGATGTTGATACCATATTTTTCAACATGTTCATATGGAATATGTATTAGTAACATATGTTCAATGAGAAAAGACTTATATCAGGTCATACCCAACGGGACTGTGAAACAACCACAGACTGTAAGTATGGGAATAAACTGCTGTAGTATGTGCAGGTTGAGATTTTCATAAGCAGATGCCAGTGAAATTCTTTCCTCCATATGGATATATCTTCAAAAAGGTATTTCAAAATATATAGTAGTCAGCATTTATAGTGGATCAAAAAAAGTTGAACGACAAGTATGCGTTTTGGTTTTACGACAACTTTGATGAAAGGTTTTAATCCACTTCAAATGCTGACTAGTGTATTAAAACAGAAAACAGTAATTCAAAATGTCAGTGATGTTCAGTTTTACTGTATTTTTGATCAAGTAAGTGCATCCCTGTTGAGCATAAGAGACCATATTAAAACATCGAAATTTATTTGAAGAAGGAAGTTGAATGCTGGTTGAGTTTGACCTTTTTGGATTCTAGTGGTGAGCAGCGTTGGTTGAGTTCTAAATAACATGCGATTCTGCTCAACAAGTTTTAATCTCATTAAAAATATTGCACTAATTGTACATTATTTATGATTTGTTTTTGCATCAATCATATCACATATTATAGACTTCTCCTCCCATTTCAGCAGGACTGTTTAAAGAGCTTTCATGGTGGTATGATAAGATAATGAGCCATCGATATATGCCAGGGGGGGTTGATGGCGTATTTGCTCTTTAACCTACCTTGTGCGGTTCGAGCCCATCGACACAAATGCAAACATATGTGGTGGTCTGTGTCACATGCGATCACTATGACATTAGTCTTTGGAGATCAATAGCTGGTGTTGGGCCAATTACATTCTTTGCATACTGAACTAATCTGTGGCTCTGCTGTCGAGGTTCCTCGCCATTAGTGTGTTTGCTTATCCATTTCCTTCCCTCCCTCCAATTAACATGTCCCTCACTCTGGGTTTGTTCTGCCGGTGTGTGTTGCTGTGACGCCTGTCCATCACCCTGAGTCCCTCTGAAAGGACACTTTAAAAGTGAGAACAATGCTGCCACCTCTCAATCACCGCTGAGTGGTATTGGTACTCAAATGAGTGTTCTTCCCTGGGGTGTGTTTTGTCTTGCTGGGTTTCTTGGCCTGCTCTGTGATGAATCTTAACTGTAAGCAGGGCTGTCGTGCGTTACCGTGGCGAGGGCTAAGGCGAGACAGGCGTCATCAGTGACGCGGATGAAAGCAGGGAGTCTCTCATCCACCACTCTGCCCCTCCTGCGCTCTTCTCTGGGCCCTCTGGAAGAGCCATCAGGCCCCAGAGGCACCCAGCAGGCAGTCTACTCCCTGCAGCCAGGCACAGGGCCTGCGTGCCCTCCTCTTAACCCCAGGAGCATCGACAGCCATCCCAGCTACCACAGGGGTCCTCAGGCCCAGCCCCCTGTCTTCTCCCTCTCTCTTCTCTGCTTTTTCTTTCCCTCCTTCTTCGACTTTTTATCATTTTTTTTCTTCTGTCTTAACTAAAGCTCTGACACTTGTTCTCTGCCTCTCTTGAACCCCCAGCGCTCTCGTTTTCTCTCTCTCTCTGGTTTAGTTCCAATTTAAAGTACTTTATTGGCATGGTTGAGTTCACATACAACATTGTGAAAACATTATGAACAAAGCAAGAAAAGACTAGAAAAAGAAATGTGCAGTATAACAATATAAACAGTACAAAATGTATTTTAAAAGGTGCCAAGTAATGAAAAAAACTGATTATATACATGCATACATATACTGTGTGTGTGTGTGTATATATCTATATCTATATATATATATAGATATAGATATAGATAGATAGATAGATAGATAGATAGATAGATAGATAATTGACATTATCAACAAATTAAAAAGGTTTAAAATAAAAAAATTATATTTTCTGATTTGTTTTTAATCTTACAAAGAAATTTATAAGTATATATTTCTCAAAATATATTCTTTTATATTCCACAGAATGAAGAAAGTCATACAGGATTGGAACAACATGAGGGTGAGTAAATAATAAAATAATTTCCATATCAGTGTATACTATCCTTTTATATTTGCTAACTTTACTTTTCCCTTTATATTTCTTTTTTTTCTTATTTTCTCAGTTTTAAAAACACATTTAATGCTTGGAAATACACAAGTAACAATGACAGAAAAAATGTACAACTGCCATCAGGTCTAAAAAAATGTCAGTTATTCCAGTAATTCCACTCTGGCACCTTGCCCGCATCAGACATGGTTGTCAACACTTCAGGAGAGCTATGTGCTTTCCAGGAGTGCCATTCCACCGTCCACATATCTGCCTCTCTCTCTTTTCTTTCTCTCTTTACAGATCCAATCCATCAAAAGAGATACATCTTTAAGGGCCGAATCACTTTTAGAAATGTTTGGTCACATAAAACTAATCAAAAATGCAATTTCCATTGAATATTTAAAACCAGAAGATAGCTATAGACCAAATTGTTGGCAGAAGCCTTGCAATAGGGACATTTAAATCCAATTTAGAATGAATTAGTGTAATTTTGTGCTGGTTTAATAGTCATTACTGCATTGAAAAGTCTCAAATGAAATCTATGCTACACTTAAGAGAGATATTATGAGATATTTATTGTAAATCCTTCTGCAAAAATGCATCTTTTCTCCTTTAGCTCTTTTTTTAGTGCATTCAGGTGTTTATGTGCAAATGTGTGCAGCAGGCTGACAGCAGCTCATCTGCAGATTAGTCATCCTGCAGTTGATTAGGCAATGAGCAACAGACAGTTAGACACAAAGTTAACCAGGAGCCCAGCTCTGCCTCAGGCCGTGCTGAAGTACTCAGCCATGGAATGAGATGGTTGACTTTTCAATGCTCCATTAATATCGGTCCACTTAAACACCAAGCCCGATGTAAACAAAAAAAGAAAGAACGAAAACATGTCATGTCGAAGACAGTACCAGAAGATAGCATGAGGAAGTATTTCCTTTAAAAGCAAATATATCACCCAAGTATTTGAATTCAACTGCACAGATCAATTACTCATTACAATTGCTCACAAATTAACATGAAAACAAAACTTCAGAGAATTGCTGATTGGCAAAATGGACATGCTCATATGCCATAAAGCTATATTTGTACTAATAAGACATTAGAGCTCATAAATAAAATAAATTGCTTATGGAACAACATTTTGCTGTTTGTCTATTTATTCAAAGGTATGTGTAATATGATTTATATAAATATAATTAGAATGCCTTACTGAATCTCATTAATCATGTAGGAGAGAGCGGGTGTGTTGTTACATTTTATTTCAACGTCAGTATCTCAAACGTTCATATAGTTTAGAAATCCACTATTAATCTCTAAACTGTGTAAATTAAGGTCAAATACAAAGGTTGTTGTTTTCGCACCTATTTAACAATTTTTAAGACTAATAGAAAACAACCGTTTAAAATGTTCTGCACAAATTTATTAAAGCAGGTATTTTAAAAGCACACTGGAAACATTTGAAACCATAACAAAAAGGAAATAAATTGGGGAACAAATATAGAAATGCATAAAAAGTTTGTTACTTAAAGAGTTTATGAATATGTAGGCTATATAGATTGTACCTTACACCTGCAAAAGTTTTGAGTGGCGCCCTCCTGTGGAATAAAGTATCGTGGCATGCCATATTCCTCAGATTAGTTCTTTGTAGAGTTTTTCGTAGTCCATTTAGTTTTCCCTCAAAGAGAATGCATTGTTTGTGATAGCGCAAAATAATTATGACGAGCGGTATAATATTATGCCATTTGTTGGTGACGTTTTAATTAATTGCTGATTAGGTAAGTTTCACTTGTGGATATTGTCCCTTTCATCTTCAACATTTCATATGACGGGCGTGGGCTACAAGGCATTTAACCGCTTAAAAACCTGCAAATAAGGGGCGACCTCTTCTGAGTGATGGTGGGCCATCAGAATTTACTCTGATGTCGGTTTTTGAAAAGTAACATAATGGAGGGTGGGGCCGATTTATTTTGACGTTTAATTAGTCCAGATTAGTTAGATTGATCGGCTTTATCTTTTTCTTTGCTTAACTAAATGCCTTTTCTTTATATTCGCACATCTCAAATTTATATTTATGCTAATGTTTTACGTTTTTATTTAGTTAACATTACGTGCTTTTAAATTGCGTTTCAGATGTTATAATGTAGCTAGTATTATGCCTTATTTAGCAAATGCAACATGAAATAGACTAACATATCAGAGGTAGGCTATGCCATTTAATGACAGATTCTTACAGACTTTTATGTGAGTTTAAGTGCATTGTCAGTGCTTGACAAGAAATGGGACACTTCACACCTGTGTTATCCTTCTGATGTTTTAGGGATTTTTCTTTTGAGAAAAAAACCGCTAATCGTCTGTAATCCTTTTAATATGTCTCACACTTTCCTTTTGCAATACACAAGTCAGCGGCAAACCAGTTCTGCAGTCTGCTGCGTTGCACAATAGCCTCGGTTTCAGTTTTGAAATCAGAATTAAGAAATTTTAGCTACTTGATGTTTAGTTATTGTAGGTTTGGATGAGGATATAGCTTTATGATTATGCTTATGTATATATATATGTTTTTTTAGTTTATATTTTGTGTTATTTCTTGTTTAGTAAAGTCCTATATGAATTATTGTAATTTGTAAATAATTTGACGTTTATTTATTAACCGAGCTTATGAACGCGCGCTCCTCTAGACTCCTCCGACTGCTTATGGACTCAGGTGAAGGCATATTTAAAAATGGTTCGGGGTGGGGGTTTGGGTGAGACCCCCCTGCTTTTGTTCTATTGAAAAGGGGGCTTGTTCCTCCAGGACCAACCCTACCATTTTAACCAGGGGTGTCAGCGCGAGCGGGTTGACATTGGAGACTGACTGGCAATGGGAGAAGAGGAGGGGATAAGAGAGTCCAGCAGCACTGCTTCTTGAAGAAAGCTCATCAGATGCACTGTCCTGCCTCCTCTGACTGACATTCACGCAGGAGTCAGACTGGATCAAACGTCAAAGGATCTATTTCTGCTGCGCTCCTCACCTTCATGGACAGCACGGGACTTGAGTCTGAATAATTAGGTGCATCAGAAGCTCTTTCGCTAAAACTTGAAAGTAAATCGTTTACATGCTGTGAGTTTTGCGCTAAGTGCCCTTATTTGTTATTCTTATGAAGGAAATCCAGTTAGTCCTTATACTTGTCACCGGTGTCAGTCTGAAAAAAATCCTGGACATTTTTTTCTGCCTCTGAGCAGCAGATTTTGTAATTTGCCAGTTGATCTGTTCATCATATGTTGCGAGTCACAGTTTGGATACCAGCGCAGGACTTTATACATTTCAACTGGAAAACCTGATTATTTTTTATTTTATTTATTTTTTAAAATCTCTTTTAAATTACACTGAGGCCCTTCCATTCCTGCATCATGAGGCTCATACCATCAAGACTGAGTTATCTGTAAGTGTATTTTCTTTATTATTTGTTTTCACACATTAACAGCTTGGCTTTCCAGAGTCTAATGTGAGATTTTCTATTCTTCCTGCAGATTCCTTCACCTCTTTGCGTTTTGCTACTATGCTCAGGTATGTGCAACATCTTTTAAGATGCTTTTTACTTGTTTATTTTAATTTACCTACACATATTGTTAGAGTACTGTAAACTGTAAAGCACTATTACTCTAATATACCAATTGTATACTACCTAAATATTATAGCTACAGAGTACGCACGCTCCTAAAATAAGATTTATATTTTATTTAAACATACAGTTGTTTTGCACAGAAATGCATGTATAGCCGTTAAATTAAAAGGTACTAAAGTGCGATAGGAGAGGATGTTCTTATCAGATGGGTATCACAGTGGGCGCTGTAACCTGGCAGGTAACACTAACATACTGGCACAGGCGCGTGGGCATGAGCGCGTGAAGTATGCCAGCCTTGAGTCAGCGATGAAACATGTCGTGGCGACATAATAACATAAAGAGCTCGACTTAAGCGTTTAGGACAGTTTGGCTTGAATTGACATTTATTTTAAGCCACAAATAACACTTTTCTAAATAGCGCATTTGGTTTTTTAAAATACAAAATTAAAAATGAATACGTCACGGATAAGTTTACTCATTTCGATTGCATTTGGCCTATATTTAATGATTATATTGGAGCGCCGTGTAATTTATAGACCCGTATGAACGAATGATGAAGCGGCTTGTGCAGGTATTGATTATATGGTATTTAATTTCTGACAGGTAACCATTCAGTCCCCGCCTAATTTTACACAGCATGTGAGTGAGCAAAGTAAGGTGACGGACCGGGTCAGCCGTAGACTAATCCGGACCTACCAGCTTTACAGTCGAACCAGTGGCAAGCACGTGCAAGTTCTGGCCAACAAGAAAATCAACGCAATGGCCGAGGATGGTGACGTTCATGGTAAGAGCATCTCTTTATTTTTCTTGCACAAAATCATATGATCTGTTTACACAAACCATTAAAACCTTCAGTGGCTTTGAGAAATCATTTTAAATGCGTTTTGCATGTAAATATTCTGCCAAACACACTCAAAAACCTGTTATTACGGTTCTTTGTTGGTTCTTTTAGCTGCATGGGGTTTTTTGTTCACTATATTGTTTTGTAGATATCAAAAAGCTATTTCATTGTAGATTTTGAGGTGTCTAAAGCAGAGTTACATAGCCTAGATGTTTTCTGAAGAAGTAGAATTTCTGTTTCTTTATTTTGTGGATATCTGTGGTACACTGCATTTGCATTTTTGGGCATCTGGTCAGTTGGTGGATTTAAAAAAGCAGTGGAGTGCAAAAAATGTTAAATGGATTGTAGATTGTTGAAGGTGAGTCTCTAGAGAGACGCGCGGGTCTGGAAGAGCCATTAGAACTCATCTTACTTCAACCTTCTGAACATTTCCTGAAGAACGTTCCCCTCCAGCTCAGGATGAAAATATGTCTAGCCGAATTCTGACCCTCACTTTTGCTTTCTGTGGTCATTCAGTCCTGGTGACAGATATCATAGAATCTCTAACTGTTTTAAGTATTTTTAGGATCAGTTTTATGAATAATATGTATATTTTGTTTAATAAAATAAGCAATTAAGTGTCCTATTCGTTTAACGTGATAATATATACAATCACAAATAAAAAAAAATTGTAATAGCTCCTCACAAAACATTTTGATCAGATAAACATTATGAACAAAATAAAAACATTTTGCCTACATATTTAATTTGTTAGTTTACATGAATCAGATCTCTTTTATTTGTAGCTCTCGCTTATGTGGTTTCTCCACATGCAAACCCAGTAATTTCCAGCTCTGTTGTGGTATTTTTGGAAGCCTGGCTCTAGCTCTGCATGGTTTTAGTGACATCCATGTCACCTGAGCATGTTGTAGAGACAGCAGGGCTGTTAGTTCGGGCCAGTGCCTGGCTCCGGCTCTGGGCTTGTGGTTAGGCTCTTCACCAGCAGGTTATCTGACCCCCTCCATTTGAACCGTAACTCTTTACGATCACTCAGAGTACGGGGGCTGAATCAGAGAATGGCTGCAAGTGCTAATTTTTGGCATGGAGAATATATATCATGGAAAGTCAGTTTCCTTGCAAACACTGCTTTGATTTTGTTATATTACACCTGAACTGTAATCGTACAATGAATAAAAAAAATAAATAAATAAGCAATTTTTAAAAGTATTATCATACAATATTTATTTAAATGGTGCCTTTAACTCAATTATTTAAAGGTTCTTTGTTAATTTGTTTGGTACATGGATGACGTACATATTGTTTATGTACTTGCATAAAAGACAAAATGTTGAAAGTCCTGCCAGGAAGCCTTTGGTGCACATGTTTTTATCATTCTGCTAGAATTTAAGCTTACATAAATCCTAAAGAGTAGTCCCTGTAGATTACACATATTTATGCCGGTGAGCATATGTACACTTGTGTTTATTCATGAAATTTTCCCATTGATTGAATGATCGTAATTTTGATTTTCCAAGTCACGACATCTAATAAAAAAATCTTCTTTTCCTTTTCCAGCCAAACTCATAGTGGAGACGGACACATTTGGGAGTCGAGTTCGAATCAAAGGAGCTGAAACAGGATTCTACGTCTGTATGAACAGAAGAGGGAAACTGATTGGCAAGGTATGAGAAAAAAGTCATTTGTATAATAATTTAGTGCTCCGTTTACATATTCTGTTATACACACACAGCATATGTTTCAGTCACTTTTTTGTTCGGATGGAAAGGTTTTTAATGAATGAGAATAAGACGATCAGATAAATGATAAATTCAGAAACATCACTCACATAGTCATGTAGTAGCTTCAGCATTCAATCTGCTTGTGGACATCCATGACGTTGTGATTATTAAGGAGTTTCTTTAAATAATCAAACGATAGTTAGATTTCGATCTTATAGTGGGCACCAGACGTTTCCTGGTTGCAGTGGGTAAAATGGAGTGTGAAGAATGGGATCTTTCTTCCTTTTTTAGCTGGCTACTCTTGTTCCAATGTGGATTTGTGCCTTCTCCTTGCTGTGAATGGTAATAAAGTGGGATGGAGGTTCGGCCCCCACCTCCCAGCACCCTGCCAGGTGGACCATCTGCTTGGCACCCCTGATCTTATGCTATCTGACATATTGGCCGCCCAACAACAGCCTGCATGAGAGGGTTTTTTCTCTTGTTGTTTTTTATTGGTTGATATGCAAGCGTTTTGGATTTGAGATTTTTAACAGGCCATTTTGTTAAGAGGTTGGGGAAAGGTTTGGCTCCTTACCCCGTTTGCATTTACTGGCCGGATAACGTTTAAAGGTCCCGTTGTTATGAACGTACAATGATGCAATGCCTATATTAAAGGCAAAACTAGCTTTACCATATAGTGTTCATATTGTTCAAAGTCACGGGGGAAAGTACAATATTACCGTAATACCTATTACAGTTTATGCCTGTGTAATGAACAGTAGGAGAGCTATTTTTCTCAGAGGATGAATCCACACTGGTGTTTACTGAAAGGGGAAAGTCATTGGCTTCTGCTGTCATTTCTCCCTCTTGATCTGGGATCGTGATGACTTAAGCATATGCTGTGTGCGTGTGGGGAAGCCCTATGTAAACTGGAGCAGGCCTTTTCCAAAATACTTTTCGATAAAGTTCTCATTTTCCATCAATCACGAGTTAAAATTTTGTCTTTATCTTGTCCTCACAGAAAAACGGTCAGGGGAAAGACTGCATTTTCACAGAGATAGTCCTGGAGAACAACTACACTGCTCTACAGAATGTGAAGTATGAAGGCTGGTACATGGCCTTCACACGCAAAGGAAGACCCCGCAAGGGCTCCAAAACCAGGCAACACCAGCGGGAAGTCCACTTCATGAAGAGGCTGCCCAAGGGACATCAAATCGCAGAGCACAGACCCTTTGATTTCATCAACTACCCTTTCAACAGACGGACTAAACGCACCCGCTACTCAGGAGAGCGTTGAAGAGTGAAGCCAGAGAAAAGGAGAGGACAGAGAGCGAGAGACTTTCTCAAACAATGAACAGACTCCTCTTGTGGACTCCTGCAAACATTTTTTGTACTGAGCAACAATATACCTAACCTTTAGTTTTTTATGAATTTTCAGAAATAACAAAAAAAAAGGAAAAAAAAAAAAAACATCTTGAGAAAAAAAAGAGATCTATTTTTGTACCCCTGACTTTTAGTACTGACCTGTGTAAGAGTATAGAAATGAAAGCATGGGACGTGTAAGTACTGATATTGTACTAGTACGTGGACTTCATCTGTCTATCCTCTCTTGATCTGCTTTGGTTTCATTTGATTTCGATGGTTTCAGAGTAATTTATAACTCTACGTATTGCTGCTCAAGGGGACTTGAAGGGCCTGAGAGAATGCACTGACAACACAAGGCTGTATTCAGTTACACAGGCAGCCGGGGCACCTCTCGACCACCCAGCGATAAGATACCCAGCTCATCTCTCAGTAACCTCTCTGGTTCTTGATTCTGGAACTCTCTGGAGATAAACACGGTTAAAGCAAACAGAGCTTTAAATGCATATTTAAATGTGGCAGCTACATTTTGATTATCGCAGGTTTCCTACCGTGGTATAAACTGTAAATTCCAAGGTGTATAAATGCATTGTACGGACTGTAGGAAAAGCTTTTTGTTCTTTGTTGCATTTTGTTTGTCTGTTTTTTTATACAAAATATAAATATATTTTTATTTGAGGATGTGTAAAATAATTTTAATGATGGAAATATTTATTTAAAAACCTGTAATAAATTTACCTTAGGATACTGATGTCTTTTGTCTAATATGTTTTTTTTTCTAAAATGCACTTTTCCAAAATTGTTTAAAACATTTATATTCTAATGTCGTTCCCAAACTTTCTTTGTTCTGTGGAACAAAAAAGAAGATATTTTTAAATAATGTTTATGGAAAACATCCATGAACTTAATATTTGAACAATTTTTCAATTTTCTTCTTTTTGTTTTCCACAGTAAAAATAAAGCCATACAGGTTCGAAATGGCATGATGAGAAATAAATAATGGTATCGTTTCATTTTTGGGAGATTATCCCTTTAAATAACACACAGAATAAGTGTATAAAAGGCATCAATACATATTTTAATATTGCCAAAAGGTGGACTCCAGAAGCGCTCTAGACGTTCCAACGACCTCGTCCATAGAAAATTAGGCCAGTGCAGTCTTTGTATGAAACAACTTGTCACTATCCAATAGCATCATAATAAATACCACCATTGTTTGCATAACCCTTCTGGTTAGAGACCAGTACAGCCTGAGATGGAGATACTGGGTCTCTCCCCCCAGAATGTTTGGAATGGCACGGCTCAGGTCAACAGCTCAGTAGGACTGTCTCTCCAGGGGGGCTACACTGTTTGGTCTCTCCTCTGGTTGAACCGGACACACTACGGCTCCCTGGCCCCGTCTCCTCACCCTCGCTCAGGTGTTTTTGTTTAATCTCAGACCTTTAACTCCCTGTAGCTTAATCTGATTGGAGGGGTATCTGTTTTGTCCGGGCAGGGGTGCTGTGTGTTTGCGGACAGGGTTCCAAGGAGCCGAAAGCCAAGATCAGAGGGCAGCGTATAGTGAGAAACCGAGAACAGGGGATTTCTGGTGTGAGATCACTATCACGCTCTTGGATGTGATGAGGAAGATTATTAATGACTCCTCTTAGCCTGTGATATTCATTACTGCAGTTATAATGCTATGTAAATTACGATCAGAGGGGGGAAAAATAGACATTTTTCAATCCCGTTTTAATCAAATTAATTGCATCATAAAATTCTAACCGATTCAGCCAAAAATCATCCTCTAATTAGTGTTGGCTTGACACATCTCATGCATCATTGAAAAACGTGTTATGCAGGTACATTAGCAAAGGCTGGCATTGCTTTTATGGTGTAATACGCCATGTGTTCTGCCTCATGTTATGCTAGTAGCTCAGCCAGGGTGCAGAGGTCAAACTCCTAGAAAGGCCAGAGCTCCAGAACGTTTTTTTGACTTTCTTGTATGCTGGTTTAGTTCCATTCAGCTGTGATGGACCAACAGTGTAATCCAGTTCAATCAATTAAGGAAATAAAGCTTATTGACTGTTCTAAATAAACTATTTAAAAGACAAATCGCACACGTTTTAAATCTAACACAAACAAAGAAGGGCAGACATAAGATTATATAGTGTTAATTTAAATAGATTTAAATTTTGTTTAAAGATTTTATTGCATGATTTTTAAAAATGGATTAAGAAAATCACACTAGCATATTACAATATGTGTAGGTGCACTATGAACTTTTTTTTTTCAAAATTTTGTAAAAACAAAGATAATAGCAGCATTTTATTATTAATTTTCTTTCCTACTTCAAAATGCCATTTTTAATTCAATGCGTTACTAGCTGTTTCTTTAATAGCTGGTGAAATGTACTAACAGCTTCTGAGTGCAAAAAAGCTGGATCTAAAATACACCCAGAAACCCAGACATTTTATGTCAAATAAAACAAGTTCTTGCACATGTTTGATGTCCCCCAAGCTTCTAGTTTGGTGGTAGTGTTATCAAACAAAAGAACCACCAGAATCAACTGACTACCTGTTTTATCACATTGATGACGTCTGACTATTGATTAACAGACCATGATAATTTGCCACGGTTGTTCTGCATTATCAGGCCTCAGTTTCCCCTGAAATTTGTCTCCATGACCATAAAGTTGTAAGAAACCCAGGGGATCCAGCAGGTTGTGGGAAAAATCGCACCTTCTGTGCAGCTTGTGATGCCATGCAAATGAAGAGCAATTCCGCTGAGAAAGAGGGGACGCAAAACTGCTTTCATCCATTTTATTGAGCTGCAACCGTCATCCTTAACCCCTGATAAACAAACAGGGCTACCTTCTTAATTTGCTTAGGGAGCAATTTAGACTTGTACAAGCCCCCCTGCTGAACTGGCAGAATGGCAGGGGTGAAAGAATGGGATGACCCAGACCTCTAAGCTGCCTTTACTTCACATTCAGCCTAACCCTGGTCATAAAACCTTTCATGCAAGTTGGAGCTCAATGGAAGAAACATGGGTTGAGATAATGCAAGTCCACCTTGAGTGCTCTTTCTAGCACCTATACATCTGTAATCTTTGCAATGAACCAGCCATTAAAAGTCTATATTCTGCTGATTAATTTACAGAAAAGAGAGGATGGTTTTATCAAAGCAACAATGCATGGGGTGGAAAATTAAGTTCATGTCACAAAAATAGCAACACTATATTGGCTGTATTCCTAGAGCGCACAAGCCGGCAGCCAATCACTAAGTTATAAATGACATGCACACATTTTTCAAAGAGAAGTTGGGACATGACAGTTTGACTGTTTGTGTATGGGACATATGGAGGAACTGTTGACTTTTCCAATTGGAGCTGTAATCTTTTGTTTGCCCATGCATTTCTAAGGCTGATTGTCTGAATGATCTGAACAATTACAGGCTAAATGTGTTTGCCAGCCACACAGAGCACCCTGCACCCCTCTAAAAAGATCAAAAGGGAAGATTCCCCCTCCTTCTTCATCTCCTTTCAGTCATGACAATTCAGCTGGAAAGCCAACCATAAATGATTTTTTTTAGAACTTCCAGTTCACGGTTCTTCATATATTTCAGAGGTTAATAAACCGAGGAATGATTTTGTCATCTGCAGGAACTGTTCACACTAATATATAAATTATGTGTTTATTAATTGATGCATTTTTATCTATAACATTTTTCTGAAGAATCTTTTATCTGTTGAGCCTATGAAGGGCAAAAAGTCCCATTATAGGAGTCTGTATGACTAATGCACCATATTCCAATAGCTTTGTACGAGAAACAGACACAAATGTAAGTCATTATTAACTGATAATCTTCCCCTCCAGTGAGCTGTTAACTTGAGAATTGCTGTGACTGGATCATTGAGTCAGTGACTTCAACTCAAGAACCGGATCAGTCCAAGTTGAGAATGAATCAATGTTTTTAACAGGATCAGTGATTCACTGAAAAGAACCAACTCAAAAGACTGATTCAAATTGAATTAAACATCCCATATGAAACAGAGCTTTGCCATGAATATGACTTCTATTGTTCTGTTTGCATTATATAAATACTTTGGAATGACATGAGAATTAAAAAATAACGACGTTTCATTTTTGAGGAAACACGGTTTTTCAAAGGTTTTGAAAGTGACAGTAAAGATAATTAGAAAACAACAAAGATATTAAAGATATTACACAACACAAATGCTTTTAACATTCTTGATAATAACAAACACTTCTTGAGCTCCATGGCTAATGAAAATTCATATTTGCCCTCCCAGGAATTAATTATATTTTAAAATATAACACACAAACAGTTATTTAAAATGCTAATACTTTTAACAATATTACTGTTTTTACTGTATTTGTGATTAAATAAATGCAGCCTTGGTGAGCATAACATTCTAATAAATAAATAGCAACAGCAATAAATTCATTAACAAAATATCATATTGTTATTTTTTTATTTCTATTTCTTTGATGTTTTACACAGCTTATGCACTCATTTTTTTGTATTTATCCCAAACTCCTATTGTTGCAAAAAAGATTATCTGTTGGTAAACCACGCAAAACCTTAGCAGTGAAGTTTGTAAACCATTCTATAGCAACAGAGAGAAAGAGGATGAGGCTGTTAAAGAGGTAATATCTGTGACAGTGCATTGAACTAAACTCATCTCCGTAAAGGAGATAGGGAAAAGTAAAAGGATACAGAGGCCTGCGTAGCTTGGTCACCGCACTGAATGGGCTGAGGTCAGGCCACCACTTTGGTTCAAACAAAGGCAGCCACCAAGTAGTCGCATTACTGACAATCACATACCATAACCTAGGATCAAATGGCCCCATTGTGGCACTAATATAAAAAACATGTTGTAGAATGACAAGCGGTGAATGCTTACATGAGATGGGGTCCTCTGTCAATTACAAGACACTCACCATACAAAAAGAAGAAAAAACATCAAGGCAATTGAATGTGCCATAGAGTGAGGGGTGGACAAGCTGAGTGATTGGAGGACAGGCCGAGGGAAGAAAAGAACAAAATTGCATTCCACAAGCAACTGAGCATGTCTTCAGAGAAATAACGTCTATAGAAGCAGAGATGAGAGGAGAAGACGAATAATAACAAACCTTAATTCTGTGTCTGGACTGTGAAATGCCTCTTTTATTGGCTTTTAGTTGTTCTGATAAATAGTTTCACAAATCTATGAGATAAAGCAGTTACTTAAAAAAGTCTGTTATTAATACATGCAATTAAACAAGCTTTAAACATAATAAATAGCCATTAATTTTTGCTGTTGTTGTTCCTTTAATGCATTAGCTCATAATGCTGTAAAATGGCTTACTAAATAAATGAGAATGCATCTAAATTATCTATTTTCTATATACCTACTGTTTGTAATGACAACCTCTCTTTTTCAGTGTTTGTTATTTGCATGCAAATTATTAGGATTAAGTTTGAGTAAAATTTGTAATGATTAATCTTTTTTTACACTAAAAATGGGGTCATTGAAAAAGTTCTTAATGCTTGTAATAAAAAAAAGCGATTAAATTGTATGCCTATAGACAAATTCTTTACAAACTAATGCTAATTTCATCCCTAAATAGTATCCATCTTGCATTTGTCTGTGGAAAAACAAATTCCTTGCTTCTTTTCAGAATGTTTTTTATTGTTCATGTCAAAATAGTAGCCTATTTATAAAGTACGTTTCTATTTATTTCAGAATTTCATATAGAGAATCATTATAATCAAAAGAAACAGATGAAAATACAGTAGGAGCCTCAGCGACTGTTCATAAATGTAGCTGAATGAAAGGTAGGCTGCCACAGAAAACCGGATGGATTTCAGTTCACTGGCTCTAGTCAGTCACTCTAGTGGATCATGTGACTCTACTGGTTGTGATGGCTTCCTTCGCTTACTGTGACTACACGCTTTGAGAAAAACATGGGCTTCTGCGTATTCCTGCGTCAAACCGACGAGTGTCTTCTCAGTTATACCCTTCATATTAGTGGAGGCAGACACAGCGTGATAAAGAAAAGAGGAAAGGCGCTGATCTGGAGAAGAAGCCGCGATGTTTCTGTTTCAGTTACCCGAGGATGTGCTCTTTCTCGTCCTGTCGTACCTGGATCCCAGATCGCTCTGCCGCCTCTCTCAAGCGTGCAAGAGAAGCTACATGTTCATCACCAGAGACGCTGTTTGGAGGAAAATAGCTAAAGACATTATTAACACTGGCTTGACACGACAAGGGATAGATATGTAAGGATTCTGAGATACACTAGCTATGTTGCTAGCTAATAGTTGTCGGCCTACGCATAGAATAACATAATTACGTAGACTGCGTAGCGCAGTGAGCAGTCATATCAGTCGTGACGTAATAAAAACAGCGTATGTTGAGATTCAGTTCCATTCTTACGCTGGTAGTCACGTGGGTTTTGTTTACAGGCGCAATCTTTAACGTAAGATGGGCCTGAAGACAACAAATGGGAAAAGTGAAATATTTATAAGATGAATTAAATGTTCGATTGTAGTCAGCCTGTTTTTTATTCGTAGAATTGTTTAGATTAGAGTCAAAGTAGATTAGAGACAAAGTTACAATTTACATGCACCGCTATCATATAATTCTCCTAAATTCTTAAAATGCTCCTTATTACCAGAAATTGGATAAAGACTTTACGTTTGTGAAAATAAATTATATATATATATATATATATATAATTTATGAAAAATGTAGGGTTTATGGAATTTTATGATGATTGAATGTTTTTTTTATTTTAAAATTGTTAAATAACACAAATCAGGGTTTTAAGCTGAATTTAAACATCACCACCAAAATAATTTTGACTTCCTGAGGATGTTAGTCAATATTTTCTGCAGTTATTCTTTATCTGACCATGTGTTGCTGTGCAGTGTCTTTTTTCATAAACATTTGCATTATAGGCTCACTTAAACTGTAGCTAAAATTATTACAATATGTTCATACTATATTGTAAACACAAATGACACACAAACAGCTCTGTTTATTTTTAAACACATGATATAATAATTTATATATATATAGCCTAATGTACATTTCTGCTAAATAGTCTATAGTCAGCTGGAAGTAAAAAAAGAAAAAAACCTAAACCTACATAAAGAAGCAGTGTATAATTTCTGAGTCCTTTCAGTCTTCTTCTATAGGGGAGCATGAATGCAACAGTTTCTTTTTCTTTTCTTTTTTGCTCATATAAACAAACATTCAAACACTCTTCTTTTTCTTTTCTTTTCTTTAAGGTGTCCTTCTATTCCTCTTAAGGAAAGAGTGAGGGTGTCCCACAACTGGATCCATGGAGTCTGTCGTAAACAAGTTCTTTTAAAATGGAAAATTAAGTAAGTTATTTTATATTTTTGAAATATAGGCCTAGTACTTAAACTCCAGTCACATTTATTTTGCACTTAACTTTTGATGCATGAAAATTGGAGGTAAAAATATCTTAAACTGTCTATAAAATAGCTAGCCATATTCCAAATACAACTGCTAAAACTAGTAGAATAAAATGGTTATAATGTGACCCAACCCTTACTTTGAAAGTGAGAAGGGAAAAAGAAGTCTTAAAAAGTAAGTTGGAAGATCTCATACTTTCGTTGTCCAACCCCAAAATACATATTTAAGACATTTATCCTCTGACTTAGGGTGTGTAGTTGACCTTGCCAATATGGACAAGACATTATTGTGTTTTTTTATTGGCCTCCTCATCACCTTAAGCCCCAAGATACAGATTGAACTACAGAAAAAACATGTGTAGGAGGAATTTCCATTTCTTGATTGTTCGCCCACAGCTTGTTGCCGTGGATACAGCTGGACTGTGATGTGCTGTATCTCTCTCAGGCAGCAAACATCAGTGCGTACCATCTAAGAGCTAAGGGAGGAAAGTTACAGAACAATCGAGTGGCCCTATTCTCAGGACACCAAGAAGACGTGTGCAGATTCACTCTGACAGACACCCACCTGATCAGTGCAGGAGGGTAAATCCATGATCTTTTTAGTCATTTATTTAATTTAATTTGTTTTATGTTTTATTATAATTGCCAAGTCAGGAGACATTAAATTAAATGTTTAAATTTATCAAATAAAATTAATTTAATATTGAATTAAATTAATAATATTTTATTGCTTCTTCAATCTCTTAATTTAGTCACTGAATAAAAATAAACTACTAATTACACTTAAAAAAATAGAAACTGATTTAATTTCCATAAGCACACATAGACTTTCAGTGAACACTATTCTTCAATTAAAGGGTAAAACAGGAATTTGCTCTTGTTTTCTCTCCTTCTCTCTGTCTTTGATATATTGCCATCAGGTATTTCCTAAATTTAAACATAGTAAAATATTTACTACAGTAGTTCGGCCATGCAGTGAGTCCACACTTTGATTGTTTGGGATAGTTTGCTGTATAAACCAACAATAATAATAGTTTATTAATACTACTACTGCACATTTGTTTACAGTACACTACAATACAAGACAGTACAGAACAAAATATAATAATTCATAACATATATTAAAAAACCACATCACATAAATCCTGACTAATGATTAATCAGGAATAGCCAATGAGTTAATCCTAAAATACAATCCTGAACAGCAAAGCTTTTTTTATTATATATAATTGATGTTTATTTGCTATAGTGATCTACTTTAATTTATTTGTTTTTTTTTTGTATTCTCATTTTTCTCCAGTGATGGTAAAATAATTGTTCACGACAGAGGAAGTGATTACTCTGTGGAGTATCATGGTCACAATCAGGAGGTGAACTGCATTGACTGTAAAGGGGGTGTGATAGTCAGTGGCTCCAGAGACAAGACTGCAAAGGTGAGTAGTAATAAATATGGTAGTATTTATTTACTATTTTAAATACTGTATGTCCATTACTAGGCTTCTTGTATTGGTTTCTTTTCACTCACTGTGTGGCTTTCTGTAGAATTCGAAGGTGATGTACAGTACATAGAATATTTTTTTTTATGTACAAGGAGGCAGTTTGTATGCAACTGTGGGAACCTTTAAATCTGTCAATTTGGACCCAGTCCAATTCAGTCCCTCCCACTCAATTGCTTGTTTAAATCAGAGTTATATTGAAGGATGCCTTGGTGTGTTGAGTGACCCTGTTTGGCAGGTCTATTAATTAGTATGATGTCATAGTATATAAACATCCTATCTTCTTAGCACTTATAAATATTTAAGAAACTTTTATTTTAAGACATTAAAATTCACACTTCAGGAAATATTTTAATCATATTTTACTCTTTCGCAAGTGTCTTACACTCACGAAACTGCAATAATGATATCAGGAAGAAAATGTAATAATCATTTTTTTCCCCTAATCATTTATTTTCTGTTGTAATATATAATTTATTGCTTTAAAGGCAAAACAGATTTTTTAATGAACTCAAAGTTTAGAAGCACAGCATTTATTTTAAATATACTTTTTGTAACAAAATAAAAGTTATTATTTTTGATCAATTTAATAAACATTTTCATTATACAAACAAAAACCTTTGGACAGGAGTGCTGGTTAATGTCTGACTGACTCATGATTTTTTGTACTGTGGGTAATTTCATTTTAGATTTGGTCTCTGACTCCTGATCGATTTGGACAGTGCCTGCATACAATCCCCACATATGACAGAGTGTGGTCGGTGGCCATTAGTCCATCTCTATGGTAAGTCTCTACTTATGCAGAGATTTTTCTAGTCTGTGCTTAAGAGTCTAAATAATGCTTACAATATAGTCTACCAAAGACCTTTCTTCCAGTGTTTAATTAATTTTAAATATTTGATAATCATATCATTCAAAACCTAAACGAGTTTCTCTTGGTACTCTTGGTAACCAAACAGTTTTGGGACATGTCTCAAAATATCATCTTTTATGTTCCACAACTGAAAAAGGTCAAGCAAGTTTAGAACAACATAAGGGGGGATTAATATTGACAGAATATTCATTATTGTTTGAAATCTCCCTTTAAAAGTGTTTTTTTTAACATTCTGCCTGAGACCAAAGCATTCAAAATTTGGCATTCAAAATCTAAAACCTGAAATGAACAGAACATTTTAGAATTTTGAATCATTGCAAACAAGAAACATTATGATGAAAATAGAAATAGGCAATATTTATGCTTCTGCATTATTTCTAGGTCAAATGCAACAACATTTTTGGCATCTTTATCGCCATCATAATGGCAATCTTCTTTAAATTAAAGCTTATTTTCCCTAGCATTTTCAGAACTTTGAACACTCTATTTCCTTCTATATGCACGATGCTCTTCCAGTTTCAGTTCCAGTCTCACTTGTTAGACATTATGTGTTTGATTCTGCCACATACTTCATACTTACTGGTTTCCTCTGTTCTTCTCACCGTATGAATCACCAACAGACCTGAACATCAACCTTAGCTTTCATCAAAGAGAATTTGAGATCTTTGAAATAATGAATGTATCAGTGAGTTTAAAAGAGCGGGGTGGGGGCGGCGGCGGCATCGTTACGGCTCATGAGGTGAAGTGGTCATAGACAGGGCAACCCAAAGCAGGTGGCCAGACCCTTTTTTAATACATACACTTCAATTTATTGCCATGCCATTGCTTTGAAGTCAATTAGTTCACACCTCTGAAATGCAGATGGAGAAGAATGTGATCCCGGCCCCTAAAGGCTTAGAAAGCAGAATTTTGCCCTCTCGTGGTGTGAAAAAAAGAGTCTTTTTGTGGGCCTGAAGCTCTCAAATGTACCCTACACTGTTTTTCCCGCTTCTCATCTCTGTGGCGATACATCATTGAATGTTTCTTTGTGTTTCTTGACTTTTTAAACACAGAAATGTGTTGAACCGTCCAGCTGATAAATCGTTACAGACTTTTGAACTTTACAAAGCTGTTTCAGCCTACAACTGGTTAACCGCTTCTCCCTCAATACATCTGGGAAGTCTCCCGATGTGATGAGCTGTTTAAACAAGTGTAGGATGGAGTGAGACAGGCGAAGAGGGAGAGAGGAAAAAACTGTGCAGGATATTATGGTGAAGCGGGGTTGCCTTTGCTCCTGCTGCCTTTGATTGCTCGGCCATGTATACTCCCACACGCTTAATGACACGCAGGCACATGAAGCTGTAACACTAGCGCAGAGCCTCCACCTGCCCCTGATCCGTCAAACGCACCTTCACAGCACTGCTGAAGGAATGGAAACACCGTGCGCTGGGAGACACAAAAAGACACCGACTGAATCAGCCACGCTCTCGTCTTTTGTCACGACAAGGCCAGCGTGTAGCGGAAGAAAACCACCGCTACTTGAGCAGATGCAATGGTTCAACGCAGTCTTAGTCACTCAGCCGAGTTATTAATCCCCACTGCCCCGTCTCCTCAGCCAAGAATTTAGATTTCAAAATAAGAGACGATTATCCACATCATTAATTCTCCAATTTGATGGCTGAAATAGCAGGCCTCTGAAACAGACTGTTGGACCTAGATAATAGACCACACTTCTTTACACACATTGATGGTGGGAGAAGTTGATGAAATTGGCTTGAAATAAAGGCGTCAACTAACTTTTTGACCGAACCTATACAGACCTATAACTGAAATTGAGTTATTATGTCTGGTAAATAAATTACTATTCGGAAGCATTCAATATTTTTATTTAGAAAGCAAACTGACCAACAGAGATAGTAAAGACATGGTGTTTGAAACATTTCTGTTTCAGATAAAAGCTGTTCTCCGGAACTTTCTATTCATCAGGAGAATCATGGGGGGAAAAGTAGCGCAAACATTTGTCAGTACTGATAATAACCAAATCAGCATATTAGAAGGATTTCTGATAGATCATGTGACACTTAAGACTAGAGAAATGACAGTAGAGTAGTGAGTATTCTGCTTTGCCATCACAGTTTTTGCTGTATTTACTTGAGACTTATTTCAAAAACATTAAGACATCTTTTGATCTTACAACCTCAAACATTTGAACGATAGTGTATTTTCTGGAAAGTAGTTATTTTTCATTAAGTTGACACTATCTTTAGCTATCAATAGGATAAAGTAATTTTTTATAAATAGCGTTATATTAGCCAGTGTTTAGAAGGCAGAATTTAAAAAATACAATAATTATTATTTAAATTTTTTCATATTGTATATTTTAAAACTTTAATTTATGCTTTACGATTTATTTATTACACATATATTACATATACAGACTTTTAAGGAAACATTATTAGCTTATTAGCAGTCCCTTTTATCGCTATGTGGAATCAAATTGTCAAAAAAAAAAAAAATCACTTCAGCAATTTGATTTTAAATAACATAGCCTGCTTAGTTTTGTTAAAAGTTTAATTTCCTCTCTAGATTTTCAGCTTCATGTGTTTGAGCTCCATCAGTTAGAAGGACAACAGATGTCCTATAATTTAGAGTGCGTTCTGATTTCACTCCCGCACCAGTCAGGAGTTGAAACCGTAGACAGGGAGGGTTTCAAAATAGTGATTGCATAGTGTGTTTTAATTTGGAAACCTGAAGGAATAGATGCGAAGCCCTTGTGTTGCAAATGTAATTGTTCCAGCTTCACGCTTGAGGTATCTAAAGGACAAGGAGCAAGAGAGGAGACGCTGCAGTGAGCAACGGGTCCAAGAGAAGGGGTGAGGGACAAAGAAAAGAGAGAGAACAGAGAGAAAGATGTCGAAAGAGCGTGCATATGGTCGCCTCTGACACTCAGGTGTTAGTGGCTGTATTGTTCCAACGCAATGCAGAATCACACTTGTGTATAAAACAAAAGAACCGTGTAAGAAAATATAGCCCTTCTCTCTTTTTTTCCCGCCACCATTTGCTCAAGCTCTGATTTGTATTTCTTTCTTTTTAACCTCCCTCCTCGTCTGTTCCGTTACCCTCCCTCCCTTTTTGCCGTCGTTTTTTCCACGGAACGTTATCTGAAGGTCTGTTAGTGGGATATTCCGGCCGGAGTGAAATGCCAAGGCTGACTGTCGTCTGTCTTTTTGCAGTCACTGATCCTAACCGTATCCAGTGGCCCTTGAGATTGCTTTTACATTTTTAGGCACCTGGGTTTTTCACTGCATTTTATTTCTTTCGTATTGCGTTCTCAGGCTTTTCACTAGTTATATCAGAACATAATGTGTGCGAGCGGTGGACAGGACCGGTCCTGTGCAGGCTTGAAGAAGTCTACGGTGACTGCATGACATTCACTGCTGATGTTGCAATGTGAACACTAGCTCTGAAATTCTTTAAATGGTGTCATATGGCTAGCGGTCCCAGCCTTAACTGTGAGACCGCTCCAAAAAAAAAAGGCCCCTCTCCCATTGCGAAGGTAATGGGCACTCTGGCTCCCTGCATTGTTCTCATTTCACTCCAGTGGGTTGCTCTTCTGTTCTGAATTCCATTTACAATCTCATATCAAAGAGACAGCAGCGGCCATGTTGAAGGGGAAAAAAACCGTATTCACAGCAGCCCCAATGATTCCTGATTCTTGATCTGTAACCCGTGAGCTTGACTGGATCATCCTCCCTCCATTCCCCCATCTAGTCTTTGTCTGCCATGTCAGACTTCAGAATCTCACCCCAAATGTTGATTCATCTGCTCCTGTGTGAGCAAAGGCCCTGATTGCTACTAATGGCCTCTGATTAGCATACATTTTATCTTGAGGACACTGTTTTAGGACCTGGAATTACTTGTTCAGTTGGTAATGTGGCTCTCAGAGGAGAAAGCTTCGCTCTCTTTTTTTTGTCAACTCTTTCAGTTGCTCTAATTGGAGCTAAAAAACAGTTTACATGGCAATTAACCTGCATGCACTCTTTCATAATCACCACATGTGCAGTTATTAACAAAATGTGTGATTAAGGAATCAGCGAGAGCTGAGTTAAAAAATGAGGATTTCGTTCTTTATTCCGCCAGATAGGCTCAGATATACGAAATCTGGGTGAAACAGATGAAGGCAATACAATGGCAATTAAATAACTTTTCCTTCCAAGTTTATTTGCATAATTTGATTATTATACACTACCTTATAAAATATTGGGGTGAGAATGAATGATGATTGATTTTTTTATTTTTTTAGCATAATATTTTTGCTGAAGTAAAGTGGTTGTTTGTGACAGTAAAGACATTTTGTTCTCTTTAAAAAAAAAAATCAATTTCAAATAAATGCACTTTTGAATTTTATATTCAAACAATCCTTAAAAGAATTGTCAAGATTAAAAAAAGTGGGTCATTGAGCAATGTTAAGTATTGCATTTTAAATTATATAAAAATATTTTATTTTAGTTTTTTTAAATTGTAATATCTCACATTATCACTATATTTTTGACCCAACACAAAAAAAAAAACCCACTTACCCTAAACTTTTGTGTTTTTATTGTATTGTTTTGTTTTTACAAATAATAGTAATATATTAATGTATTTTTACTAGTGCTGTCAAACGATTACACTTTTTGTTTACATGATATATGTGTACGGTGTATATTTATGATGTGTATATAAATACACGCACAGTAAACATTTTGAAAATATTTACATGTGTATATATTTATATTCTTATATATATAAATATAGTAAACATATATGCATAAGGTTTTTTTTCTTCTTAAATATATACATGTATGCGTATGCATTTATATAACATATACACAGTACACTTTTATTTTGGATGTGATTTAATCATGATTAATCTCACGATTACTAAACTATTTCACCTAAATCTTGCAGACACTGGACACTGAATATCTGTTTTCCTTCAGACATGCCTGCCTCCAATCCTTGTGTCTGTCTGACCCATTTTATTTCAAGCCTTTTCGTTCCCTTTTTACTACTAAATGTAGAATTAGTAGGGAGCGCCTCTTGTGATAAATAGTTTCCTGTAGTGTCAGACATGACAGATTTTAACCGACAAGATGGGACTTGTTGAGTCTGGAAGAATCCATCCAGGCCTGAGTAACTCTAGCCAGAGTGTATGTAAGGTACGACGGCTACTCTTTCTTTTGCATATATCGCACACACACGCAGTACAGAGTCTGTCAGTTAGGTCATTAAGCTTGTTTGATATAAACTGGGGTTTAGGTTCATCTGATTTTAGTTTGTTGTCAGCACTTCAATTGCAGAGAAAGTAGAAAAGAAGTGTAATTGTTAGCCTGAAATGTGTAATTTGGTCTTGTTAATACCACATGCACAGAGAATTATGTTCGTTTAGCTTTTCGGACATTGTTTAATTATAGTTTAGATGAAGAGGCCTCACTTGGATGATCAAATGCGCTTGTCTCTATTGGCTGATGCAAATTGCGCATAAATTAGTGTCTGTTCATCACCCAGGGAGGTTTTAAACATGGCTAATCAATGTCGTATGCAGGGAAATCTAAACAAAGGTAGCAGATATTGATAATTTTATGATGGGATAGGTCACGTCATTTTGGACAGAAGCGCTCATTGCCTCAAAGAGCACAGTACACACTACCTCAGTGGTCGCAATGAGCCTGCAGCGACCAGGCAGGGAGGATGAAAAGAGACAGGGCGCAAGCGTCAAAAAGAGAAGCAACCCCGAGGAGAAGCGAGAAAGGCTTCTTTTTGGGGAGGCCTGTTTTGTTTAGAGTTGGTCAAGCACAACTACAAAGATGTTGCAGGGGTACTGCCTTTGAAATTTTCCAAAGAAAATGATTGTTGGATAAACCGCCCCCAAAACGCCACTCTCTGGCAAACGGAGGGAGCGTGACCTATGACCCTCAGTATGAAAGTACAGCGAGACGTACTCCTCTATACCACCCTAAGCTCACCCCGCCCCGATTTCACCCCCTTTGCTCCACCTCATTCAAGCAAAAGGAGAAAAAAAGAGCGAAATTCATGTCATTCATTTGGCTTCTCATCTCCCTCTCTCTCTCTCTCTCTCTCTCTTAAGGCTGGGAGGGCGAGCCGTGTCTTAGGAGTCAAGAATTCAATTAGTTAAAAAAGGGGAAAAAACAAGAAAGAAAGCAAGAAAAGAAAGAGTCTGCAACAATAAAGCGATAACGGACAGAATGTGCGTTCCCACACGTTAAATACAGGGCGCTTACTACTGAAAGCACAGCATGGGAGCTATAGCCTCTGACTGCAGGTGGTGTCTTGAATAATTGCAGTCAATATGCCCCTTCTATGCAGGCTTTGCACAAGCAGATCATTACACACATGCCACATACAGGTGTTCCCCGGGCGCATTTGAGATGGAAACTTTTGTTATTCCCTAAAAAGCATTTTTTGCTCAGAAGTTAGATGGGGAGTTCAGCTCTGTGGCTGTGGTGTAATGCATGACTGTATGTGTCTGTCTTAGCCATAGAGTTTAGACTGTTGATATAAAAAGTCATGTACATTGTCACGGTACCAAAAGAGATCATATTTAACTTAAAATATTGTTTGTTGACAGCAAAAATTTTAATTTTTTTGTAAAAATGCGTCAACAATAATTTTCTTACATGGAAAGTCAGGTAAATAAAACACATTATGTCCAATTCGTGAATTTTTTTTTGTTTTTTTAATGATTAGTCAAAAAAAAATCACATTCTCAAACTGGTTTGCAATTAGTATTAGATTTACTCAGTCTATTATTGACTTCAGAACGGATTCCCTTATGATTCCCAGTGAGTCATTTTTCAATTATATCTAATTCTAATAAAATATAAACTATTATTTTTGTTTAAAGATATTTTCACAGCAAAATATTGGTCGTTCTATAGCAACTGTAGGTTCAGTTGTAATTTGTTAAATTAGTTTTAGAGCAATAGCCTTGTTCACACCAAGCACAATTATTATAAAGATAACTATATTAGCATCTACACCACTGGGCAACATTCAGTTACTAAATTGTGTGTGCTGCACAGTTTTCATCTGCTACATTAAATGCTTGAGCTCTTTAAACTTTAATGGATTCTGATTGGCTGTCAATGTTTTTTCCTTCTTTGGCTGAAAAAATAATCTTCTGAAAATGATTCCAAAGACTATGTTTTTCTCTGTTATAGTTATAGCTGTGAACCTTCTTATCTTGGAATTAGAATGCTTATTAAAACTTTATAGTTATTGTTCTAGTTAACATCCTTGGTGTCAAATGCATTAAAACTTTAAGGTAAGCCACATGTCGGAGCTTTTTTAAAACTGGTTTATCATGTTTATGTATATTACATAATTTGTCAACAAAATTTGGCTCATAATGGTTTCATTTTAAGAGCCTTTTATGGCTCCCTATAATTTTTTATTATGTGATGTCCTGATAAATGTGGGATTTAATTAGTGGCAGGTGATGAGGTCTGCGTAAACTAGCTGCTGACTTTCTCATGGGTTTTTGTGTGTGTGTGTATTTTTTGGTCTAATTTGATGTGGTGCTGTTCCACTCGGCTAAGCAAAAGGTGGTGTATGGAATGTTCCTCTGACCTCAGATGCAGGGAACATGAACAGAAAGCCAAAAGGTCTGTGAACTCGGGTGTGAGCTGAACAGGGGGGCGGGAGGGGGGTTTGGGGGAGCTGGGCTGGAGGACAGGGCAGGAGGGTCGACACAGAGAGGGAAAGAGAAAGACCCTGTCTATTGTGTTCCTCCAGCCAATATAAATACATCATAACCCTTTTCAATTCAAACATATTTAGGGACTAAGATGAAAGCACTCTAACATCCCCTTGAACAAAGCCAGGGGTCAGCTATAACAAATGAACAACATCCACTGCAAGGCCGATGCACGGGGGGTTAAACTCCCTTTGAACCCTGTCTTTACCCATGGGCCTTTAGGACAGACTGAGATGCATTTGGGGTCAATAGATTTATTTCTCTGTGTTTAAAATATTTTACTCATTTATTATAATCATTACACAATTAATGAGAATTTAACTGCCTTATTGTTCATTTAGGATTATTAGGTTTTTTACTGTTATTATTTCTATTACTTTTTAAGTAAATGGTAATAGAAGTTGTGATACTGAATTGATGTGATAACCAATTGTTAAAAATGATACTCTACTGCTGAGAGAGGACATTGTATAAGGCAGTGTTTTTACTAAGAGAGTCTTTTAACTAAAACTCAAAAAGGTACAGAAAGTACAGAAAACAATTAAAATTAATTAGTTTTATTTAAGAAAGTATTATTTAAGAGCTAAATACATTTATGTATACCAACAAAACACATCTATATCGGTTAAATCAAGTAGAAATAGTTATTTAGGGTAACAGTTGAATTGAATTAAATTGAATTGAATTGAATTGAATTTTTTTAAAGACCAAGCCGGTTTAGGTGGTTGACCTGCTGAACTACTAGCTGGTTAGAGCAGGTAGACCACCTCTGACCAGCTTCTGTTTAAAAAAAAAACTTGACTTGGTTTGTCTAGTAGGTTTGCCTGTGTCAGGATATCATTTAGCAAAGAAAACTATAGCATTTCGTAGAACTTCAATAACACTTTGGAAAAACTGAATGACTGTCATAATGCTGAA